>WBNH01006338.1:112534-183808 GCA_013401255.1 Urocolius indicus | reverse complement strand
AAGAGATTGACCCCCACATCACTGCAGCTGCCTTTCAAGTAATTGTACAGAGTGATTGTATATCCTCTCAGCCTCCTCTTCTCCAGGTTAAACAGCCCCATCTCCCTCATCTGCTCCTCATTAAGACCTGTTCTCCAGATCCTTCACCAGCTTTGTTGCTTGTCTCTGGTCACACTCCAGCACTTCAATGTCCTTCTTGAAGTGAGGGGTCCAGAAGTGAACACAGTACTTTAGGTGCAGTCTCACCAGCGCAGAGTACAAGGTGACAATCATTTCCTTGGTCCTGCTGGTCTCACTATTTCTGATACAATCTAGGATGCCACCCCCCCAGGTCCTTTTCTGACAGAGAGCTTTCTAGTCTACCCCAAGCCTGTAGTGTTGCCTGGGGTTGTTGTGGCTCAGGTGCAGGACCTGGCCCTTGGCCTTGTTGAACCTCATGCAATTGGCCTTGCCCTATCTATCCACCCTGTCCAGGTCCCTCTGAAAGGTTTTCCTGTCCTCAAGCAGATCTATGCATCCACCCAGCTTGGGGTCATCTGTGAACTTACTTAAGGTGCACTCAATCCCCTCATGCACATCATTGATAAAGATGTTGAACAGAACAGGCCCCAACACTGAGCCCCAGGGAACACCTCTAGTGATCAGCTGGCAACTGGATTTAACTCCATTCACCACCCAGATGGGCACAGCCATACAGCCAATTTCCCATTCATCTCAGAGTACATCGATCCAACCATGGGCAGACAGTTTCTCCTGAAGGATGCTGTGGGAGACTATGTCAAAGGACTTACTGAAGTCCACGGAGACCATATCCACAGCCTTTCCTTCATCTGCTAAGCAGGTTACCTTGTCATAGAAGACTATCAGATTGGGCAAGCAAGACTTGCCCTTCAGGAAGCCATGTTGACTGGGCCTGAACCCTTGGTTGTCCCAACGGCACTGAGGATGATCTGCTCCATAACCTTTCCTGGCATCATGGTCAGGCTGACAGGCCTGTAGTTCCCAGGAATGAGATAAAAAAAATGAATGAGATAAATAAATTGGTCACTGATGACTGAACTGCTCAGAAGTCATACTCAATCAGAAGACACACACAATTGTTATTGACAATTTACCCACAATATGAAAATGCTGCTGGTGATACTGGCTGGAGAGATGGTGGCTAAGACTGAGCAGTCTCCTTGATCTGTGAAAGTAGCGAGAATCTCGCCCTAGGCTTTTGCTTGACATAGAAAAGCAAGTGCAGGTTGATTTGTTTATTCCCAAGACTTAAATTCAGCTGTAAAACATATCCTTTTTGCTTTAAATCCAGACATTTTGACTTAAGGTAAAAAGTAAAATACTTTAGAATATCTGCCTGCCAAAGTAACTCTAACTGCACAAAAAATGGTACAGCTATGACAGCAGGACCTAATCTGTAACCATCACAAGTACCATCCCCATGGATGAACCTTTAACTTAGTCAAATCAGAACAGATTGATTCCAGACAAGTGAAAAAAAGAATGTAGTCCTTTCTATTATCCTGGTTTCAGTCCACAAAAATGTATCTAGTAATAGTATACACATAAACATGCTTGCAGCACAGGACAGAACGATAATCCTCACCTTGTTTCTGGCTTTCCTTATCCAAGGCCTCCCACTCCTGGCCGTTGCTACATCAGAGAGTAAGAACCACCAAACACTGTGACATTAGATCAACCATATTGTATGCCCGACGCTTGGCTATCATGATTTGACTTTTTCATTGTTAAAAGTTATTTTCATTGGTAGGGCAGTGTAAATAAAAACTCCGATCTTTCAATCTCAACTGACATCAAAATCTCTTCAGACACTCCCATCAAAGCCATGCCAGGCTCTCCCCAAAAGCTGAGAGTTGCAACAACTTCCTCCTCCTAGCACTAATGGAGGAGTCTAGCTGAAGAAAGCAACAGGCACTGTTAGAGAAGACCATGATAGACTCACATACACTCTACAAGCACTACAGACCTACAAAAATCTCTGAAATTACAGCACTGAACATCGAGTGTGCAGATGACATTAAGAGCAGCATGGAAGTCTATTCAAACGAATTCAAGGTGGTCACAGTGGCGTTACTCCACATGTCCTATGAACAAATGATAACACCTCTCATGACTTCAGCCATAAACTTAGCAGGAGAATTATTAGTCACTAAAGCTGTCAAGCTTTAGGTTTACTTTTAAAGTCCAGCAGAACTCTCTTTGGGCACAGAAATTCAAATCAAGGACTACAGGGATTAATAGAGTACTCACTTGAGAAATAAAGGTTATTGAAGCAGTAAAGACAAGCAAACATTATTTAAAAAACACAAACCATTGAATTTGGAAAGATGTTTTGCACAAAATAAAGGCGATTCTTGCAGTCCAATATGCATGTTATATACACTAGGTATGAAGACTATTATCCACTCTGGGAAGACCAAAAGGAATATAGATCAAACAAACTGGTACAGTCATAAAGATGGTATCTGTGACATAGCAGAAGATATTTTCTGGCAAAAAATATTCCAGTCCTATCCAGCAGTTGAGATTAACTCTGACCATTTATGGCCACAAATCAAGCATGAGAGAGATGAGAACTACATAGGTGCCCAGTGGAATTAAGAGAGTAACATCTTTGATCTGAAAGGCCTAGGTATACTTACATAGACATATTGAGTGTACATATGACCAAACAAATAAAAGAAAAATCAATTTTGATGCAAACAAAAGCTTATGGCATGTTATCTAAAAAAAAGAGAATGGATAAGTTACTTGAAAAGACTCAATAAACGGAATTAATGTTTTTCTGAGCTTGCCAACCAAGTTCCTGAGGTATGTAACTAATAGGACAAATTAGAGAACTTGTGTTTTTATGTATAAAGTGACAATCTGTTTCTAGAAAGAGACATAAAGCACATTGCTTTAAAAGAAAAAATATTTTCTGTTTTAATCTCTTTCTGAAAAGAAGTTTAAATTAAAGGGTTTTTCCCTTTCCAATCCTTGCTGTCATTGCAATCACACTTCCAAAAAGCCTCATCTTCAATGTTAGCATGAAATGATGGGATCTCACAGGTCTACTTTCAGTAGGAAGGGAATGTGACAGTATAGCTGACACAGGTACCATCACAGATGGTAGTACTTCCTTTTATTCAGTATTGCTTCACATTTTGATTTTCATTAATCTACTCCTGTTAGAGCACTGAAACTGAAATATGTTCACAACTGAGGCACGTGTACACAAAAACGCTTTGATGTCCAAAGGACAACCTGAAAACAGGATCTGTCCTGGAGGCCGTTGCATGTCACAAGTACCATACTGACATTCAGCCCTCTGCTTACCTTTGTAATGCGAGGAAAGTAAATTGGCTCTCTCGTCAGGGCAAACACAGCTCCCCACTGTTTGACCCAAGAGACCCACAGGCCGTAGGGCCCACCTCATTCTATGCATCAGAAGGGCTGAATCATCCCAGGATGATTTTCAACCAGGAAAGGCCCCAAACTTCAGGCAGTTTAAACTACGCTCCGCAAAAATGCTTTTTAAATTGTTAGAAATAAACAAACAAACAAACAAAAAAAAATAATCAAAGGGTCGTTATGTTTCTTTACAATTCTCAGATTAGCAGATCCCCTGAAGCCATCAGTCATGACACAAAATGTCTGTACCCGGACAGACAAGGAGACTGAAACAGTCTGATCAGCATGTAACTTTATAGTACTGAAGAGTAGGCAACATCGTGTGCAACACATAGCCAAACAGATGGATGGAATTGATTTTATAAAGAGTTATAAAGAAAACAGTCCGAAATATTAACCACTAAACACATGCCTCGGTGGAAATGTCCTATTATAAAATTACTGTAAAGATACTCAAACTGTTCAGGGGAGAAAAAAGTCCAATTTTCCACATAACCTGAGAGCGCAGAGTTTCCTGATAATAAAATCCAAGGAACCTGTAAACCCAAGGCTCTAATTTTCTTATGGCGACTGTGTAATATTTTGCAAAGTAAAATTGACTGAGATGGAAGCTATTTTGCATGGTACAGTGGCGATGGCTAACAAATGAGAGTTTTGTGGGCTGAATGTTAGTCCCCTGCCTCATCTGCCACCCCTAATGACAGCAGCCACCTGCTGTTTTATTGTCACAGCTGGAGCCGGTTCACACTCCTTGGTGCTGAGCTCTGCCCATGAGCGCCAAGCTCTCGCCTCGCCTCATTACTTTGATGAACTTTTTATGGTCAGCACCCATGAAGACCTCATCTAGGACTATACAACCTAGATCGGCTTCAGGGAGTGCTTCCAGCTAGCATGAGGTGATAATACACAGTGACACCACGGCTGCCACTGCCTGTCACTTAGTCAAGTCACTGTACTATACTTCTGGCTCTACAGGGCCCTCAACAGGTAAAATGCCATGAAACTCTCCCATACAATAAAGTTCACTCTCTCTTTTTCACATTGCAATATAGAGACCATTTCCTACTAGCAAAATTTAGCTTTTCAAAGATAGATACTAAAATGAAAATTGTATCCTGCTGTTTAGTACATATAACTACAGTCAAGAAATTTCTACATTCCCTTCCTAAAAAAACCAAATGTACTGGCATTAAAGAAAGCAACCACGAAAAACATATTGCAGCTTGATTAACATCACCAAATAGGAAAAAAAAATAATTACATGCGTTTTATCAGAAAAGGACCATGTTAAAGAACAGAAAGCAGAGAAAAAGAAATCAAGCTACTCAAATCAAATTATTGCTTAAATGAATCCACAGTGGAGAATGATATATGCTACTTCCCTCCCCCTTCCCCCCCCATACTTTTATTAGATATGATAATATATCAAATCAAGATAACAATGAAGCAAAGCCTATTACATCTTTTGGCTTAATCAGAGCAGTCTGTTACTATTTTCTGCTAATTTAAAGCAAATATAATCACCCTTTCCTTTTCAAAATTTTTCATATTAAAACATTACAAATCTTCTAAGCATGTATACAATTTTAAACTTAATCAGAATTTTTTTTTACTGATGCATTTAGAGCAGAATGTTTTATGCTTGATCTCTGAAATTTAACCCCAGGTTTACCTTCAGCAGTAGAATAATCTTTTTAGTGTCAAGAGAGCTTTACATTTGCCCATATTTACATATATCATTAAGATTAATATATGTGTTATTAATAATAATTTCATTAACATTCTGAAATCATCAAATAACATTTTGACTTTTGAATGGCTGTAGGCTATTATAAGCCTAAAAACCAGAACATTTTCAGTACTCATTGTGTAGCAATCCAGCTGATCCGTTTTGACAAATACATGCAATGTTATAAACCATTAAACTTCATTTAGTTTCACTTTTAAACTCCACCTAAAAAAAAAACAACTGTCTTTTTTAATACAGACAGTACAAATTCCAATAAGTACCAGCCCCTCGGATCCTCAAAAAAACCCTGTGGTTTTTTTATTATTTTATTGAAATGTTTTAAAATTTATCATAAATAGAAGTTTTGAAATAATATTTTTGAGACCACTGACCTAGCAAGACTTGGACGTCTCTAATGTGATACAGAGCAACTTAGCTTCTCTTGAACAGTGATAGTGTTGCTGATACCCTGCGCTTCACATAACACCCTACTACAGGTGGAACTCTAACGATGTTTCCCAATACAGATTTCATGCTGCATTTCAGAGAATTTACTTACACAAGCCTTTTTTTATTAGTGTTTTTTTATTATTATTATGACCTGAACTGCAGCTGAATAGTTAGGAAGAAAAATCCAAAAGTTTCAACAAAGGTTTCCATTCTGCTAAAATCTAAGCACCTCCTATGTGGTCCTGAAAAGTATTCAAGAGAATTGGAGAACATACAGAACCTCACATAACCAGGGTCTAAAATCCAAAGACATATAGAACCTCACATAACCAGAGTCTAAAATCCATGTTAAATGTAAGTGACACCAATTTCTCTACCGATATAATTTCAACAAGTGCTTGTCTTCTGCACAATGAGGTCAACACAAGAACTTCTTGTCAAGCACAGTGACAGACTGATCACATCCTTTGGAGAGTCCAACAACAGCAGAGAAAATGGGATTTCGAAGAGAAAATTAGATTTCAAAGAAAAAGGAATTTCCTTCTTTTGACTATATAATGTGTGAGTCAAATGCACGGATTTGTAGAGCTCATTTTATACTCTTAAAATAAAGATGCAGCTTGATCAGTGCAGATTAATTAACATTATGAAATGACCATTTATCTCAGCGGAATGACCAATGGTTTCAATGGAATACTCTCATTATTGTAATGGAAATTAGACAACAAAGTAAAAAAAAAAAGAAAAAATTCAGGTATAATGTCTCAAACAGTAGTGCCTCAGCTGCAGTATGCCTACTGCACGCTTTGTGATACGATACATTTAATCTATCTTAAAAGTTTCTCTTTTATTGATCTCTAATCCATAACTAAACTCTAAAGCCACAATTAGAAAAGTATTTCTTTTCCTGTTAAAATGGAATTTGTTGAAGGAAGTATCCACACTAGCCATATTTGCTCAATGCATTACGAGAAGTAGACTGCATGAATGTTTAAATATTTGAAAATATTTTTCCTTTGCAACACTGTGTCACCTTGGCATTATGACCATGGTTTAGAGTTGTATTCTAAAATATAACTTCAATTTACCCATTGCTTACAGTTCACTGATCTGTAATTCTTAATATCCCTCTATTTTCCACCAATTTTAATTTTAGTTGCTATTATTTAAAGTTCATTTTCCATGCCCTTTCAATTGTGATTTTTTTCACAATGTGACAACAAACATCAGCACCATTTCTGATGGTGACTTCTACTGGAGTAAGAAAAAAACAAATGTTTAAAAGAGAAGCTATCAGAAAATCATCAGACAGTAACAACTTGTGGGCAGTATCAAGATGAGCTGCACGTGAACAGATAGACTAGAGGAGAAAGGATTTGTATCCAGTTACTGATCCCCTGAGCCATTCATTGCACTGAAGGATAAATTTCTATAAGCTGATCCTTTAACCCATCACCAGCTGGTCATGCTACTGAATTGCAATAGTAATGACGAAAAGGGAAACACCTTACATTTTCTATTAAAATCCCCATGATACACGCTGGAAAATCCCCAGATCTCTTTTCTCATCTACTACATAGAAGTATTAAAAATGAATCCTATGAAAATATGAATAGTCATATGAAATTGTTTGGCTAATGTATCCTTGTCTTCTGTATTTGTTCCAAGCACACAGAAGCTTTCCATGTACATATTTTTCCTTGTACTGAACAGAAATATATGTAGATCTTAAAAAAACAGCTACACTTCTATGCCTGCTGTTAAAAGATATTCATATGAAGGATAATCAGAAACATTGCTGAGGAATTGTTCACCCTTTAAAAAATATTATCTCTGTAATGCTGCCAGTGCCAATGTCAGGGTGGGCAATTAGCCAATTAAGCATGAATAAGATCTTCCAAGAAGCTATTTTATTTTTGCCTTGGAATATTTGTGTGTCTGTGAGCTGGTGTGTGTTTGTGTTCACGTATCAGTGGAATCTGGTTGTTCATACCAGGTTTTCTTATCACACTTTTCTGCCTCTTTGAACTTGCACATTCCTGAAATACAAAATGGACACATGGTTGCTGATAATGTCAATGTACTTACATTCACAGGAGAGATTTTGTGTAACTAGATCTAAAGTAGATTTTTTTTGCATTCATTACCTGACCCTATCTGCTTACACAATACCGGAAGAGAACTCCAATACTCCAAGCATCTCTAGGAGATGTTAAAACACAACAGATTTGGAAAAAATTAGCATCCAATCACAATATCCCTGGGTAAACACTCTCTCACAAAACCCATTTTTACATGTTATTTGAAGGAAATTCTCACTTCTCACAACAGATCTAGTTCAATGGGGTGCTGAGAGCATCCTGCCATCTCTTTAATTTAGATCTCATTATGCTTTAGATTCCTGTACCCACATCTAGGAAATTCCACTTGGAAACATAAGTAGATACAAAATACATCTAACAAATTCTGAGATTTCAATCTCATCTCTTTTTTTCCCTTTGTTTTGGGCATTGCCTGGCATTGAAGCTACCTGCTTGAATATCTGTTAGAAAACTTCACAAATCTTAACGTTACTGACAGCTCATTCAGAATTTAACATCACTTAAACATTTAAGGCTAGAGAAAGTAATTACGTAATATTATTTTCTGTAATCAACGGTTACAGAGGAAGATTAGGCACAAGACCGTAAGTATGGCACTAGTAACAAACTTCAAACTCACGGCTATGAAGTCTCTTATCATGGCATTACATAAATGAAGCGTGTGAATGACAAATATTCTTACACAGTGAGTCACAGACAAGTAGTTTTTCCTAAAAGTCGCAGCAGTCCAGAGAAGAGGAATGCTGTGCCCAGCTCCAGCACAAATTAACCACTAGACTTGCAAGAATATGCAATAATTGCTGTGTCTAAGGGGGAAGCTGGCATAATAATGTCCCATTATACATTGAAAGTCCAGTTCATATTTGCTGTTTTTCACATCCCCAGAAGCTGTGGTGGAGAGGAACCCAGCTGCAGGAGGGCCAACATTATCAAGGACTGCACCTGAGATGGGCTGTTTCACTAAATGCTATCAAGTTCTCCATAAATCCCCTCCGCTGGACACATTTGGAAATGGAATAGATCACCACCTCACTCTTCCCTCTTGGGACACTGTGTGCAGAGAAGGGACTAATAGCACCTACACATCTTTGCACTTACTTTTCACACAGTCTGTGCCAAATGGGAAGCAAGGCTGGCATGCATTCATTGACAGAAGCAAACAAGCAAATTCTTTCAACATTTTTCAGGTTAAAACAGACTTCTTTTTTTCAGCACTCTTTTACATATTGCTATGTGTGTCTGTAGCTCTTATATTTGTGGTCACCAAAGATTTTTTCTTTTTCTTATCACTTTGGGAAGAAGGAACACAGCACACTCTCTTAACTTTTTGTAGCTGCATTACTAAAATAGGATTAAAACACATTCAAAAACTATTTCTTTCATTTCAGCAACAAGTCAAATTAAGCTGAAAATAATACTTGTTAAAATATTTTAAAAGATTTTAGATATGATTTTTTTTTCAATGTATCTCGAAATCAGGGCAAACCTACTTCCCCTGAAGAAGAGAGCAAACAAGTGTTGGTTTCACTATAGTACATATGATCTAGATACCAAGGTCTAATCATAACATATTTATCATCATCTAGCATTTGGCTTGTATATGATGTCCACAGGCACTTGTAGTGATAGCTGTCAAACTGCATTCTGTTTCTGGCATAAAAGAGCATAACAGCAAGGACAAGAAATGGAGTGCAGTATAGAGTAACAGCACAGCCTGGAATTTAGCCCATAGTAAAGAAACAGTCAAATTCATTATTGACCTCAGTGATGGAGATTCATGCTAACAGAGGCAGAATATTTCAGAAGCCATCAAGCTTCACAGCGTTTGTTTCTACTAAAGGTGTTAAAAATTGGTTTAGAAATACTTCATCCTTCCCCCTTTCTTTCTCTTTCACCGTATCAGAGATCAGAAAAACCATGCATGTTCCTGGAGAAGGAAATCTAAAAAGACATGACCCACCCTCCTTGCATTTTGACTGCTTTTTTCCAGTGCTATTTACGGATAAGTGTTCAAGTGTTCTATACAAAAAAAAGACCCATGTTGTGCACTCTCAAGGAAAAAGAAATTGGTGAAAGGAAAAAAAAGAAAAAGAAAACCACTATCGGTGGCTAAATTCCTAGGTATCTTCCAAAGTCTTGTTCATATTACATACTTTTAATATTCTAATTTGGCAATAGCCTTTTTTTCTAATTTGGTCTGCTTCTGCTCATTCTTCTATTACTCCCTTTTCTACTTCTCCCTTTGACTGGAGATATTCCATATCTGTATACCTCAAAGGATTTTGCATGTCTGCATACATATCAGTCTAACTTGGAGGGAAAACATGACTCTGAGATGCAAAGCTGAATTTCTAGTCAGCCCTTACAAATGCTATCAGTGACAATAATGAAGTAGTTTTAGCGGCTGGAAAAAAACAAACCAACCATCCAAACCCGTATAACAGAAAGAAGAGAATACTGCTCGGCCACACATTGCAGTACAAGAAAGTAGTGACGGGGAAAGCAGCCAGCAGCATCTCTTACAGTAGTACATGGTCCACTGACACACAATTAAGTCCAAGTCCTTCCATTTAAACTGGAAGTTCATCTCTCCTTGACAGGCAAATGACAAGAGTGCACACATCATTCAGAAATTACTTGGGTAACTGACAGTGCAGAGAAGGTCTCCTATCCTTTATGACATTTCTGAAGAACAGAAGCAACAATTAGAAAACAGCCATTGTGAGATTCACCTCTCTTCCTTAGATCACATTTTATTTTATTTTTTAATAGACTATTCAGTTTATATGTAAGTCAAGTTCCTGACAGCTTGTTACTTTCCTATCTTACATCATTTAGTGGTGAATGCTTGAGAGGTAAAAAATACGTAGTTATTTTCCACAGCAACCAAATCCCAGATCAACCTTGGTATCCTTATACAACTAACTGTTTCCTCATGATCCAAAAGCTGAAAGTCACTAATTCCCTTACTTCAGAGAGAAGTATTGGATCTTTGTTCTTGAGAACCCCTTGATTGGAGGGGGGAGAGGAGAGGACTGCATGCCAAGCAGAACACATGACAATGCTGAGTTGTATAAACAGAGACAAGTTAAAGGGCATCCAATCTTTAAATTCTCTAAATTCATTACACTAAATTCTATACTAGTGTAATTGTTATAGCAAGTCCTCAAAGTAAATATTATTCAGCAAAGGCCATGGCAACTTGTGTCATATTTGTAAACCCCTGGCCACCTGGAATGAGATCAAACTCATTTGGTATTCTTTAGAGCCTGTTCTAAAAAGTAAACTTTGTATTGTGCATATATGAGGAATATAGTCACCTGAAGGCTATTCATAAACAAATATGTAGTCACCTATGGCAGTGACCACCATCAAATTCATTTGTCATCTTTACAGATAATAAATACTTCTGATTACTTAATACATATGTACATATGGATGTATAATTATATATTGATCAGTTTAGCTTTTAGCATAACATACAAATGTATCGAATTTCTCCAGAGTAACAGACAGCATTTTTTAAAAATTATACCAATAGACCATTAGCATTAAGAGTGAATTTATTTTCCCCAACAGTGCTAAAGATATGCAAAATTTTCATTTTTCAGAGTTGCATAGTAAATGATTAACACCAGCTCTGCTCATTATCCTGCTTAACAAAACTTCTCTAAAAACAAATAAATCAAAAATGCCTCTAACATTCCTGAATAAATAAATTACAGACCTGTTCAGTGGCAGCAATGATATTTTAAAAAAGCTTGTGCAAGCTCATTGTACAATTTTATTACAAAACTGCAATTTATAATAAAACTGTCCACTTTATTTTCTACCCAGTTTTACTCAAATAAGTACCTTTTGAAACCTAAGAAACTTTTTAAAAGCTACACATTTGGAAGCCCTAATCCTGTGTTCCAGTGTGTTGTGACATACAAACAATAGTATGAGGAGAACCCTCACTGCTCATTTTACTATGGTATTTGTAGGGAAAACTACAGTTAAATGAAACAACTACTATCTGGTAGGACTTCCATCACCATGAATGCATACTTGATATTTCATATTAGAAACACATTTCTTGTCTCAGACTTTGGAACGCTTTTTCTTTCATCACACATGGACACTTAAGTCAGTCTGGAACTAAAACACCCTGCATTTCCTGTCTTTGCTGGGAAAAATCTTTACCTTCAATTTTAAAGATTTAGTGAATTGCTTTCCTTCCTTAGCCCCCGTGTTCATATGAAAAATTTCACTTAAAAAAAACTACATATGTACAAGGTAAAAGCACAAAGCCTTGTCAACAAAACTGCATTTTGTTGTAGTTTGGGGTCAAAATAACCATTGCTCTGAGAAACATATGCATCACAGAAAAGAACTTCCTTCTTAAAAGAAAGTACCGAAAAAAATCTTTGTTTCCTCTTTAGAACAAAGAGCAGAATGAAACCCATAATGCAACCATAATAAAATGAAACTGTTATCTGTTGCTAGTTCCCTACCAGCCCACAGATTTTTCTTAGCATTAAAAAACAGCATGTAAATTAAGGTGACTGAAACATGCTTTCAGCAAGCAGAGTAATATGGTAGCTATTCATCACCTGAAGTCATAAAACACTAGGTCTTGTCCTTAGCATATTCTAATGAAGCCTATCATGCAAATGAGAGTGACCTTTTCTGTGCATTCTGCAAGTTCACATTTATGTGAGGAGTATATATAGTTTGCCAATACAAACTAGCCAAAGACTGCGTAATTACAGTAATCAATTAGTAGTTAGTGTCGCTCTGCTCATTTGTGGCTAATGTCAGCTAAACCATTTTTGAGAAAACCACCCTGACAGCTTCTTTCTGTTGTTTTTGTTGCTGCTGATATTCTACAACAAAAAAACAAGATACACAAGTCAAACTTCTCAAGATGGAAGCACAGCAGCATTTTTCTAAAATGCTTTCTAGTAAGGTGGAAGATAAACATAAGACCCGCTTCTATGATGGGTAGAGAGTCCTCGGTAAAGTTACATATCCTTAAAATGACATTGAAGTTTTCTGCCTGTAAAATGAACCATTAATATTTAAATATTTTAATGAAGGACACTCTCCCATGAGGCAGTTCAGACCAAGTAAGGAAGACTTTGCAGAACTTAGGCACTCTTTTCAATGGATGAGTAAACAGGCCATACCCTCTGCTCAGCAACAGTCTATTTCGTAGACAGTTATGGATAGGAAACATTACTGGAACTGGTAATTAAAGTAAAAACTAATACTGTCACAGAAATGGGGAATTTTGTACAGGAAAATCATTTATCATACCTTACAGATTCCCCTCAACTGAAATGAATTATCTTCTTATTTAGCACGTGTCTACTTTATTCTACAGTATCTTCCAAGCTGAAACAAGGTCTACTTGCTGTTTTTCATACCAATGTCAAGTAGACACTATTTGAAATTAACTGCCTAGATAGCACCTGATAAAATGAGAGTTTTAAGGAAAAGTAAGAATACCCAGGTCATGGTTTCACTTTCTTTTTATGCTCATACCTTTCATAATGGTCATATTTGAGTGCTTTAGAAAACCAAAATCAGCTCTTTGCAAAATCAGAATTCTGTATTAAAAACAAAACCAAATTTGTGTCATAAGAAATCAATGCACATTAAAATAATTCTTTTCCTTGATTTTACACCTATGATGAGAAATGTAAACTTTTCTCTGTTAAGAAATTACACTGTTCATGCCATGTTACTATGTGTACACAAACTCACATGCATTTCAGATACAATCTGTATGTACACTGTACAGCAAAACTACTTCTGGCGTCTTGCTATGTTTTGTGATTTGACAAAAGTGATAATCAATTGTTTTTTCACTCAGCAGAAACTGCAAGTTTCAAATGGATGTACTACAGGGATAAGAAAACAATGCTTCTTCTGATGAGAGTGTGAAGATGAGTTCTGGTTCTTTGCATGCTTGTAACACACAGGCAACACTGTGAGCATTTCTATTTTACAAAATACTCTGCAGGAAAGCAGTTGCAATGCACGTAACATTTGGCCAAGCATCAGATACAGAGAGCCATTTATAAATAAACAAGTAAGATTGAAGAAAAATGTCAAAGAATTATCTATTTCTGTTAAGACACGGGAATAAATATATTTGTGTATGGCACACTAACGTAAAGATAACTGAATTAGTACAACTGAAGTCAAAAGTAAGAAGTGAAGGCTGAAAGCTTCCCTTTTCTTCATTCAGATTATATATTTTTAAATTAAAAATTAGTGGCTTTCACAAATGCTAAAACAGGACTTCATTATTTTAAAGCTTCTTTTTTCCTATCTTTTTTTAAGTTTCCCCTTCCCCTTCCGCCAAGGACTCATGAAATTTCACTGGAAGCTGTCACAAGGGTAAGAGTGGCTAAGTCAGACAGGCAGAGGGGCAGAGTCTGTGCTGGGAGGAGTGTGACACCCAGCTCAGGTCGCACCCAGCACAGATACAATCCCTCCTGGTGTCTCCGTCTGTTGGCTGCTTGGCTCCTGCTGTACTACGTACAGTCAAGCAAGAACACCTTCACTAACAAGTACTGGTGCCAGGGCTGCAGTGTAAAGCAGACAGGGGCTGACTACCACACTCAACCTTTTCCATCTCTTCCCCCGCCTTTGCCACCTGCTTGAGGGTAAATTGTTTGGGATTCAAGTCAGAGCACTCCAGAAATAGTTATAATTCCATCTAGTCGCACTAGAAGCAGGACTTCAGTGAACTCTTCTGCTTTATTCAACTATGAGATGAGCATACTTATTATCTGCAGCATCAGAAAAATTTTATTTGGCCTTATTCATATAAGTCTCAGAAACATTCTAAGGGGAAGGGGGCAGGGGGGGCAGTGGGGAGTGAAAAAAACATCTGTTCAACAAGAAAGGAGTATTAGTTACAGCTAAGCTTGTGCCCCAGTAACTAAAGGCAGTGGTTCAGATTCAGAAACATATTGGTAACAGATAAAAACTATGTGGACTTTTGAGGTAAAAGAGCAAATAAAAAAAATCTAAAAATAATTAAAGTATTTGTTTCCCCAGTGAGGGGAGGTGCTGGGGGGGGCAGGCAGGGGGCTAGGAAAAGAGCAACCAAGTCACAGTAAGTAGAGTGACATTGAAGATTTATTGGTTGGCTTCTGCATACTGCTGGAGCCAGGCACCTCGCACAGCGTCAAGCACATCCGAGGTGTCAATCCCGACAGGGCGCCCAGCAGCAGGAAGATCGCTCTTTTCATTCTTGTCAGAGCACGCCGCAACGGGGGCATCTGACAGTTACTGAGAGGGACGACAAGGAAGATGAGGAGCAGAGAGCAGGGCAAAGTAAGCAGCACGCCTGGAGAGCCTCGGGCTGCGCAGCGGCAGCAGGGAAGGCCTTGCGGAGCCATCACCTGACTGGCACCCATGAAAAGGCAAGCAGGAGATGCTTCAGAAAGCAGAAGACTCACCGATCACTGCTGATCCACCCTGGGATGATGCCTTTATGATAAACATTCACGACAACTTGCGACCAAAGTGCTGTTACAACACTAATTGTCCATGAAAGCTGACCTGCAGCAAGGCAGCAGAGTTCAGTTTCGATAGGCCTGGCTCAAGAGTACAAACATGATTGGGGATGACAGGAGACATCCATGCATCAAAAATCTCTGAGAACGTCTGACGTGACTTTGCACACTGTAAAAACAGCAGTGGAAATCCTAGACTTCTGGCTCTCCATCAGTAATGCTGAAAAGATTGTGTGGGTGGCATTTTTAAGAGCATCTTTTCAAACTAGAGTAATCTTTGCACAGCCTCAAAAAAGCATGGATGGACCACTTGCTCCTCCATGCCATTCTTATTATTTCTTTAACCAAGCATAAATCCCACACATGGTTGAAGATGGCATTTTCTTAGCCAAAGAAATGCTCCTCCTTAAATTTTAAGATATTTTGTGATTTTGATTCAACGGAACAGTTTTCTTCTCATTTTAAGTCAGCAAGTGCCAGGACTTGCAACTTTCTGGTGTAAATCCCTTGCAGAAATGCTGAAAGTCAAGGCAAGTGGAAAGCACTTTTACTCTGCTGTGAATATTTGTTTCAAGTATATTGTATAAAAGGATTATAAAATAAAAAGTAAGGAAAACAATGGTACAAATAAGGTTATGCATTTAAGGATTAAATAACTGGTTTTTTAAGTAAGAAAATTACTACATTGAAAGAAAATAAAAGAAAAAATAATTTTTAATCACGATCAACACGGAACAATTTATTATTGCCACAATGTTTCAGATTTTTGAATACTTAGTTTGAAAGGAAAGCTTCAGTTTTATTACATTTTGTAATTTACTGTTACCACAGCATTTCAGGCTTTTTTTATAAGCTAATAACGTACATGAGCCACCTTTCTACCACTGCAATGTAAAAAAAAAAAAAAAATCACAATTTATTCTATTAAATGACCCTTCTTATTATATCTTATTAAAAATAGTGTAGCCCAAAACACAATATTGTAATTGATAATTTTAGCAGTGCAACTTTTGAAAGTCTAACAAGAGAATTAAGTGCAAGAAAAAAAAAAATCAATCCTGAACCCAATTTAACAATCATAATTTTGGACCAAATAAATAGTTAATCTTGTTTAACTTTTGAAATGGTTTGATTTTTAGATTGACCTAAATATAAATATTACAATTAAATTAATTTTAAACATGAAACAGTTTAATTATTCAAAGGGCTTCAAAGTTACCCATTTTAAATATTGCACAGATTGAAAATGTTAAACTACAATGCCAAAAAAATTAGAAATGCAACCCAAGAATAACATAAAAACACGTATGTAGAAGCTCAATAGGTGGGAGTAGTTGGGTCTTTTTTGTTTATCTTTAAAAGGAACGAAGGCACAATAAACTACTGAAATTTTATAGAGATGATAGGACCAATAAAATACATAAGACAATAAAGGATCATTAGAACACTTAGCAAAGGAAACCAAATCAGATAGCACAGAGATAGCACAAGACTATAAGACTAAAACACCCAGTTGATTGCTTGTTCCCCAAAAATTTCTCCAATCTGGGGAACCGGTAAGGCTGCTGAAGAGAGTCATTCAGGCTGCACCTTGAATACCGTGTCCCATTTTGGGCCCTTCTCTACAATAAGGACATGGAGGTGCTAGAGAAATTCTAGAGGCGGACTACCAAGCCAATAAAGGATTTGGAGCACGTATCATGTAAGGAACAGCTGAGGGATCTGGGGCTGTTTAGCCTGGGGAAAAGGAGGCTCAGGGGAGACCTAAAAGGAAGTTGTAACAAGGTGGGGGTTGGTCTGTTCTCCCTAGTAACAAGCAATGGAACAAGAGGAAACAGCCTCAAGTTGCACCAGGGAGGTCTTTCTCCTTCCCCCCCAAACGGCTCAGCGGGTGCAGGGAATGGGGGCTTCAGACAGTCTTTTCCTGATGGCTCCTGCCATTTGTCTCTCCTCAAGGCCGACGGGCTCCTCGTCGGTCCTCCCTGCTCCACCGCAGGGCCAGGCANGGCCGACGGGCTCCTCGTCGGTCCTCCCTGCTCCACCGCAGGGCCAGGCAGCCCTGCATAGGCCGCTCCAATAGGCCATTCATCCCAAAGGCTGCAGCTCCTCTCCACCTCCTATGTGTGTCTCTGGGGCCCGCAGGCTCTCCAGCATGGCCTCATCATGGCCGCCTCCTCCGTCCGGGCGCACTCACCCGGAGCTGCTGGTGGCTCTCAGTCCTGCCATTCCCTTCCATGGGTTGCAGGGAAACAGCCTGCCTTCTCACCACAGGTTTCAGTGGGGTCTCCAGTCCATCGCTCCTCCTTCCTTCCTCCTTCTCTGATGGTGAAGTCTGCATAGTCACCTCCATCTTGTACCACTCCTACACCTCCTCTTATGGCTCAGATTTCCCTTCTTAAATAGGGCTGGCAGAGGTGCCAGATGGGCCTGGCCAGGCTGGAGGTGGGTCCACCGCAGAGCTGGGGAATACTTCAAGAACTGCTTACTGGGACCAGCACTATAAGTACACTATAAGTAACAGTCTTAAAAAGAACCTGTCTCCAAACTGAAATCCAAAGATTTGTAGTCCAGACAACCCAGAGAAAAATACCAGTGCCTGGTATTTTAGTTGAAGCCAAGCTGTTACCTGCCACAGGTCTTCATTCCTGCTGTTTATTTCTTTTCTGTTGTCTGAAAGACATTAGTCTGGTTTTCCTATTTTTTTTAATGATAATCCTACAATTGTGCTACTCTGTTGGCCAGACCACACTGTACAGCTCCAATACTCTAAAAATATGCAATTTTCCACAACCACTAAAAAATATCAGAAGTATAATTTAAAAGTGTCCTTAATTACAAAGTGGTTAGTGATGCTTAACATTTATTCATGGGAATACAGCCTTTCAAATCTATGATATCCATTGATAATTCTAACAAATGCTCAATACATAAATATTTAATGGCCACTTGTGGGTGTTTTATGTTTCTGTCTTAGAAGTTGACCTAGTCTCAGGTTTATTAATTGGAAAAGGTTTATTTTATCCTAAATAAAATACGGAATTTTACAATATTCAAGTTATGCATACAGGAAATAGGATCATTCTGTCTTACTCAAGGAAAACACATCTTTCTCAGAAAGAGAACAAATCAAGTTAACGAGAAACAGTTTATTTTGTGTGATTTCTCAGGGCTTTCAAATAGAAGACTGTTTAACAGATCTCTCCATCCTTAAAAAACAAGGCAACAGCAGCTTAATTATAACTCAGTAGCTGTTTCCATTCCTGTGTGCCTAGCAAGCTCCCACCACTCTTTCAGAGTGGGTTTTACCTAGCCAGCCTGAAGGTAATCCACTGTTGTATCTAAATCCCTGCTGCCCAAAAGATCACTTACCACTGCAGTGTGCGACTGAAGTATCTTGCCAGCAGTAGCTTACACTCCCATCCCAATGATTCCAGCAGTGCTGTGGTGCCATAATCCCATCACCCCAGGGGACTAAGCCTGCTTACTAAACCTGAAGGCATATGCAAGGCCTTTAGATGAACGTTTTTGACATATGATACTTTAAACATCCAGTTCAGCAACAGAAATATTGACTGAGAATACTCACCAAAATTGACCATTTGCTATTAGAACTTGTTATTCTGTAACAATATTTTACATACACACTGTGCAATTATAAACCAAAGGGGGCATTTAAATGACATTACTACGGTTGTAAAGTCAAGCACCTAGTGCTTACAAAACCCCAAAAGTAAGACTGCCTTTGAAATCACAACCTATTGCACTGCCCATATGCATCTTACTCTATAGCTACAAATTTCCAGTATGTTTCAGATTTATTTTCAGTTTTAATGAGGAATCCAATTATTTCACTTTAAAAATATTCAAAAGTAAGTCTAGCTAAAACAGAAAGCCACATTTTAATCTAAGGCAAGTATCAAAACCCAGAAAATTTTATTCCAAATTAAACAAAATGTATGAAGACTCTTTTAATAGGATGTGTCAAGGCACTTAAACATACCTAGCCTGCCTGTTTTTAACTATAACACACACTTGATCACACAATATATACATGCTAGATGATAAAAAATAGTTATATAATATATATATATGTATTCCATAGCATTAAAATACCATGTCATTCTAGTTTAATATTTTCACTTCTTTCTTTTGCAAAGCAAACATCTAATCATATATTGCATTTACTCTCAATTTTGCATGAATCCGTATAAAACTTCACAACACTGCTACAATGAATGTTAAGAAGGTAAGAGTTGCTCTTAGTGCTTCATTAATGAGTGGATGCCCTCAGCCTGCATGCTAAAAGTGGCATCCAACCACAAGGCCATTTTTCTTAATGAAGCATCACAGTACCAAACATCACTGTCATTTGCAAAACAGACAAGACAGCTGGCATTTTGCACTATCCTCAGTTATCACCATTCATCTAAAGAATTTGATTTTAAAACAGTATGGCTGAACAGGTTACTTTTGCAACATCATTTTCTTCTTCGGCAATAGATGGAATTAGTGTGCTGTGAGCAGTACATTAAATTAGTATCTCCAACAAAATAGGGCTTGTCCACTATTCTTAGCTAATGCAGCATAGGTACACAAGAGCCAATCACTAGTGTGCTTTGGCAGTGGTCCAGGACACTAATTTGTAAAGGATTTTAACCTGTTATGGGCCACAGGTTAATCTCGGAACTTCATTTGAGTCTCTGTTATATGCAGACTCCTTGTGGCAGAAGCTGTGCCTTCTGCCTTTGAGAATAGTTTCTGTAATGCAGGTGCAACCACAGCAAACAAAAGAGAGAATCTAAGGCACTAAGATACAAGCAGATCATGAGTTGAGCCAATACAATTATTATGAGTTTACATCTTCCAAGTCACCTTTGTTAACGCTGAACTAATTTCATAAACTTATGCAAAGTGTTCCCCTGTTCATACCCACATTCTACATGATAAAAAAAATGCTATTATCATTAATCCATTCACTTAGCTTTAGCCAGTGACACAGAAATGTTCATAACAAGCACAAATACAGACGTATTTGAGATAGAAGTACATTTACTTATTGGAGGCCAGAAGACCATGTCATCACCAATTTTTAACCCACCTAGGTAATCCTGAGAGCTGAAAGTTCCTTTAAAAACTTGTTTTAAAACTAAACAGAGATCTTAAAGTATGCTCCACAACCATAAGCACTATTTATTTTTCCCTCATTAATCAATTGCAAAATAAAACAATTTAGTCTTTCACTCCTTTTCACCAGTAGTGAATATTCTAAAAAGAGAGGAAAGCCTCAAATCAAAGTAAATGGGGCCATTGCCACATTGGCAATTGAGCAATTCAAGACTGGAAATCTCTACCCAAAGGCAGGACTACCTTTAAAATGGGGTATTAAACTTCATGGCATCTTTGTTGACTTTGGCAACAAAAACTTTAAACACACCACCACATCTTCCTTTCCCCTATTTACTTACCTTAATACCAACAAACCAAAACATTTAAATATCAATATTCTTTCAGAGTCCCACAATTCAGGAAGCTTGTAGGCAACATGGCAGATGAGAAAACACGGGACATCTAACTGCACTATTTAGCACATGGTTTTCACTCTTTGAACTTCGTGACTTCTTTGATTTTCTTTCCTCATTATGGTCACATTCTACTTAACTGATATATTCTGTATGCAGTACAGTAATTCTCCTTTTATATACAACACTGAAAACCTTGGAATGATGCCATTTTCATTTGTGCAAGAGATGCAGAGGCAGCGCTGTCTTTAATGTATACTTTTTTCTTGGACAGAGGAAGTTTTTTGAAAATGGAGAATGAAAAGTAAGGGACTTCTAGTAACCATTTAACTTCCCTATAATGATATAAAAAGTCAATACTTGCAATATTGCTGTCTTTTGAAAGTTAATTGATGAGACCCATTACACCTACTCAACAACATGCTCTCTCAACGAGGTAAATTCCTAGGCAAGAGAACGAGGTGAGCCTCGTGTGTTTAGCCAGAACTCTACTTGACTTAATGGACACAAACTCAAGTCAGAATGTAATAAAATATATTCTTTTTCTGGTTTCATCTTGTTAAGAATTGGCACATGCTTTGAAAAGGGAGAACACTCTCAGATATCTCTTTGCAAACCTACTGGATAGGCAGGGCTTATTTTGCAAGTCACCTAAGCAATGCATTGCTCTGATAACGCTGCTGTTAACAGATGATGCCTGTCAGAACATGACATGAGCGGATGGACCTTGCAAGGCTGCTTAAGCTTCACTCTTCCTGGAATGTGGAAAGAAAATATAGGAGACAGTACTATCTTCCAACTGTTAATTTTTGTGGAACCAAAAAGAGATGTCAGTTCAGTTAATTGTGCAGAAGAGTCTGTCTTCTCTCTCCTTTCTACCCATGAATAACAGAGTAGTTAACAATATTGACATTTAAGCCATCATCATTGGGCATCTGAATTAACACCTCACAGAGATGAACAGACAAGTTCACACCTTTCAAATCTACTGTGCTAAAGGCACTTCTCTAGACATCCCTGCATCGGTTACACTTGGTTAATACTTCTGAGGCACCATAAAAGCTAACAATTTATTTTTTTCTTAATAAAAGCTATGACAGCAAAGAAAAAGAAAGCAGTTGAGAAAGTATGCTGTAGCATTATAGAAAAATATCATTTAAGTTCAGATTAGCACAAAATCTGGTCATTTCACCACAGGGAAACTTTTCTGTCTCTTTTAATGAGTTTATCTTGAGGGTTTCTGTCAGTTGCTGCTCTGTGTGACTATGGACAGTTACTTTTGAAAGAGCAACTGCTCTAAGCAGCACTTTATACAACACCTAATCAATAATTTGGAAGATAGGGAACCATGTTCTTCCAGCAGCTGCTTGCTCCATGGGTTTATCAGACCTCACCCAAACACTCAAACAGCTATTACATGGTTGCATGGTGCTTAGCCAATGAATCCACCATTTAAATGCATCCTCACGTTAACAATTAGAAAAAACACATAGGTATTGGGTGGCAGTAAATGTTGTGGTTATCAGAATACAAACATTTAACCAATTTGGGGTAGGTCTACACGGCATAATATAATATTTTGCATTCAATTTGCAAATCCAGAGGAATTTTTGTTAGTAGAAGCAGTGTAAGTACATTATAAAGGAATTCTACTAGGGAAATTAGCTATATCGAGGAAGAAGGTACATTAGGCACAGTGAACCATCAAGGAATAGAGCTGGTTGAGGTTTCTCCACATAGTGCTATATTGCATGATATGACCACAGCCTAAAAGACATGAATAAACAAGACATACAGTGCTGATCTTGTGCAATTTACATCAGACTTTTTCTGGCACCACTTTTGACCATTTGCAGATCAAAAATTTTCCTAAAGACTTTTATTCTACCTCAAGCTGAGTACCTAAAGCCAATCTGTAAAGAAAACGTCTTCAAATTACAGTCAAGTTTTTCAAACTTAAGATGGCTACCTGGCTACAGCAATCTCATCTCTTCCTCTTGACATCACCATCTGTATCACAACACTCTTAGCTTTCTGTGGTATTTTAGATTGTAAACAAGGCTAGGATAGCTAACTCTTCTTCCTCTTTCTCTCTTAATTAATTCTGACTCTTCACCTGTTTTCCATTTCATAGTCCCAGAGACATAAACTGTAAAAAATTAGCTCTTATTTGTTCCTAATAACATCCTCAGTTGAGAGGCTTATACTGGAGTCATATTTGCTTGAGAGATACTGAATCCCCTTGAGACTGTCTGCCACAGATATTATCCCTTTTAATTTCCAATTTTTATCACAAACCTTTCTCTACGCTACGGGACTGTGGAGATTACACAATAGGTGCTCTAAATAGAAATGCTCCAAGATTCTTAAATCTCCATCTTCATCTCAAATTGCTACTTAAAAGCCAGTCAACTTTGAAGAGTGTTTGCAACAAGGAAGGTCTTGGCAAAGCAAGTATTTCTAGTTTGAGTTACCTAGCCCTTTAAATTATGTGTACCATCCATTTACACACATAATGCTGACTGAGAACTATACTCTCTGCTCCTATCATTTTTTCTCTGCAGTTTTAAGTGGGGTCATCTCCCTTATCACCAGGGAATCAATGCCAGGTTACCGTGCTATCAATTTAATTGAGGGGAGGGCTGCTTAAAGCATCTCACATTTCCTATCTAACATAATGGGATTCTGCCTCCTCCTGACCTGTGGCGGTGAAGGGACCTTCCCTAGGTGAAGGCCTGGCTCACAGTCCAGCTGCCCTCACCCCAAACCCCACTGTCCCCAACTCCCAAACATTGAGGCTCTCTGTTAATCTTCCCTGTCAAAGGCAGTCAGGGAGACAGAAGAGCTTCCAAGACAAACATTGCTTCCCCTCTCCATTCAGGAATTTAAATAGCACTTGGTAATTTTACTAGGCACACACTCTCCAGGACATTACATGCATTTAAGAAAAGCTGCTATGGGGAAAAAAGGAAAGAAAAAACACCTATCTTTCTAGAGACAATAAACGTGAATAGATGGTCACTAGTCATATTGTTTGGTTGGTTTTTAAATACATATAAACAGATCTATTTGCAAAGTTGTTGCTCAGAAATCCTAATGACTGCCGTTCTCAATACAGTTTTGGAAGCAGGTTAGGACTTGTCTGTGAGATAGGAGTACAGAGCTTTCCTACCACTGTCCCTCACTGGGTGCCAAGGTTTTGGAAATTGCAGATGAAGCTGTGTTTTGCTGCAGTCTCCTTTGTGGCAGCAGTGGAAACCAATAAGTACTTCTGAAGAAAAAGTGAAGGGATCAGAACAGGAGCATCATGGGGTTTTTTGCATTATAGAGATTCTCTGGAATGCTAGTTTTGTGGTCCATTTCCTCTCCCCCTCTCCTTTTTTTTTTCCCCTTTCCTTCCATATATACAACTAATATTGGTTAAAAGTACCATTGTTTTCAGCCTCCTATGCATTGATGTATATAGTAGTGCGTATATACATATATTGCGTGAGGATACACCGTCCCACCAACAGCGAAACCACAAACAACTACAGAAAGGATTATTCTTCCAGTATGAAAACAGGTACTTGCAAAGAAAACACAGAGAGGAAGATCTAGACAGTATTTTTGATACCTAATATGGCTAAAATAAGTTCTATCAAGACCAATCTTCTCTCTTCAATGACAAAACACAAGCTAAATTCAAAAGGCACACTTCAAAACACTGTCTGGTGGCCCCTGAGAATTGAACACAGATAATCTTTCTTTCAGGTGCAGCACATTATCTGATCAACACAACACAAACTGATTTTCATAAGAAATTCTACCCTCATCATGCAACCTTTCTGTTAATTTAAAAAAATAGTCCTTGATTTTGAAATAAAGTTGAAAGTACAGTGTCAGAACAAAGTGAAAGAGGTATCATTAGTCTTCAAATGTGACAAATAAGAAAGACACAAACAAGTGTCAGGATAATTAAAAAGGCATTGTTCATTTTTTAGAAGAAAAAAATGACTTGCACAAGAAATATTAAGCTAACAAAGAAAGAGCAAATATGAGTAGAAAAAAATGACAGTTATCTGCAAAATTCATAAATGTGTCTTTGGTATAACCGTAATGATCATATTTTATGCTGTCATTTTACATTTAATTGCTCACCCTGGTACTTTACTTCATAGAAGCCATCAGTACCCCACAGAGCCAGATGCTGAATTGCAAAAAAACATACTGTGACCACAGACTTACAGGAAAGTAACTTTGCTGAGCTGTGGTGTATGACAAGTTAATTTTTGCAATTATACTTTTTCCAAGAATAAATGAAACTGCAGGTCATTACTATTCTATATCATTAAAAAGAGGCAGAAAATGTTATTGATCATAAAGGCCTCAAACTCATTTTATCATTACTTTGACATATGAAAGCAACTTTTCAAGCTGCTTTTCCTCTATGTGACTTAATGAAATAAGCACCACCTCAGCTAAAATATGTAAACATTTTGATACATTAAGAAGCACATAACTAGAGAATATTGTTATTATTACACAATGCTAACCCATCATATGTCTAGCAGAAAAGAAATGCTATACGGGTTATGCTTACCCAGAGCTCTTAGCTCTGCTGTATTACACTACATGTAGAAATACTGAAGAGATATGGCTTCTCGGTTGTCATGCAGACTGAAATTGTCCCCTCCCCTGTTCATTTATCTTCCTGAGACATTAAATGCTGGAAACGTTTTTTTAAAAGAATTAAGCACAACCAGTGTCCATCACTGTCAGATTGTCTGTGTAATCAAACAGCATGAGAGTAGATATCATTATGAAACATGTAATGTCTGTTTTCTGTATCTGTGCTTATGCCATCTGAAGAAAGACTGATTAAGAACTCAGAAGTTGGGTGGTTCTTTGAATTTCAAAATATTGACTGTACATGGGGAACTCAGAACTTTCCAGAGCATTCTTTCTAATAAAATGCCTTTCCATTTTCTGCACAATTGCTTTATTTTTCCATCACCAATACAACCTATAACACTTGAGTGAGGAGGAGATCCTGCTTTCCAGATGAAGAATATATTTATTAAGACAAAAGAACGAGAGGAAAATGTTCCAAGTGTCATTGCATCTGTTTGCAATAAATGTCAAGAACCTTTTAAAAATTGACTATGGAGCTGACAAAAAACATCAGTGTGACAGCCAAAGAGCTGGAAATCCTCAGTTCACTCACTGAGCAATTGAATACAGTGACCCCCCCCAAGCCAAAAAAAAAATCCTCATTTTTTTCAGAAGCTTCTCTGCCAACCCATCCAATCCTTAATAGTATTGAATGAGACAAATATATCCTTTTAATACACTTGTAGTATATCTTTTAAATTAAAGGCGATTAGCTACTTAAAATTTCTCTTCTGAAAATGGGATTGCAGGGACCAGTAGACAGGCAATGGAAGAAACTGACCATTAAATCCTTTGACTGAGATTTTCAACTTCATGGAACCAACCAGAGATAAAAATCAAACTAATTTCTTCAAACAGGCTGCATGTAACATCATCCTCTACTATTGCCCAAGTCCCGGTGCTTTCCTTCTGAACAAGAAACTGACATTATTTACAAATGTTGTATTTTGATAATCGGGAGCACCTCTCCCTCATTCTCCACTTGGTCTCTTTGCATGGCATCCATGGATCCCTATGCATGACGTTCTTTCTGTTCATATACAAGTTCTGCAACAGCAGTTTCTCAGTTTTATCATAACACACAATAAGCACCTAAACAGACTTGATATCAAAAAAGAATACCACAAACACTGGATGTAGCTGTTTTTTCTCTTACTTAGGATATCAAGCTTTTATTTCTGCGACAAGTTGTTTTTTGTCAGGAAGAAGAAATCAGAGAGAAAAAAAGGCATGGTTTCAACTGTATATCGTTGCAAACAAGTCTTCTATAGAAATGAAACACTATCCAATTAATTCTGTGCAGCTATAAAAGAGGAGGAGGCTGTCCGTAGGCTGATAGGGAACCAAACAGCTTTTAAAATCTCCAGCACCACAATTTTAATCTCAGTGCAACCTATTTGCAAACAAATCACTGCTAAGGAGATAAAACTTTACTATTGTGAATAAAAGAATAATATTAAAATAGAATCAAAGCACTTAGTAAAGAATACATGTATTGCCTTGGATTAATCAATTACTTTGCTGAAAATGTATATATGCAGCATGGAACTTCTTTCTTCAAATTTTCTTTTGTGTTCAGCAGCATTTAATCTTATGCCTATTTACAGGACAAGGAATAATAAGCTTTGCTTTCCCACAAGTAGAAAAAACCCCACAAACTAGAAAACAAACACTCAGGTATTTTTAATCTAACAATCTTTATCAGAACTCCTGTTACAATCTACCTGAGACATTGCAATTCTATTTAAAAAACAAAACACAACAAGAAGACAGAAGTCTGCAGTAAATCCACTTAAATGCAAACCACCAGCAGTTTAGCACCTGTATAACCCAACAACCATGAAAGGCAACACATGTTCTCCTCCTACTCAGGAGGCAGTATTTTGGAAAATGGCAAGAACCTGAAGCAGTTGTCGTGAGGTTACTTACATAAGCAAAGATACGGTAAAATAATTTTGTCTCTGTGGGTAGACCTTTGTATACTTGTGAGACTTGGCAAAGCTTAATGCAGAGACATGGGATTACCTATGCAGAACAGTTCAGAGAGGCAGGGCTTAACACATGAAGGACTAAAATCTAACTACTATCTCTCCTTCTCTTTCACTGTCAGCTTTCCTCTCCATTCACCATTTTCGATGTAAAACTGCTTTTGCACACCTTGCAGTATACATACATTTTATTACATGCATGACTAGAAGGGAAAAGAAAAAAAGTATTATCCAAAGAGAGATTGTTTTGCGGTTTTTCTGAACCCTTTCACCTTCAAACCAAAGGCAACAATTTTTGACAACTACTGAGCAAATTTAAAACAAAACAATGTTAAAGCTCTTGTTCACAGAACAAAGTTAAAGCCGCTGTTCTGCAGTTCAGTCTACATGATTAGAAGCAAAATTAAAGCATTTGTTAAAATATATGCTTTTCATGCAGTATAAATATAAAAATTAGCAGATGCTCTTTAAACTGTCAAATATAGATTTTTCATATCTGGTACACAATTTACTGTCACAGCCCCTTTGGTGCTACAAAACTATTAGTACAGCTATTAACTATTTAATTCTTTAACTATTTAATTCTTTAGGAAAGGGATTTTAATAATTTACTTCTACATCCTACTGTTTAAATTTTGCTGCTATGAATTTGTGCAACAAAGATGTAGAGAAAACACATGATGCTTGTTGATAGTGATAGAAGACGGGATTATTATAAAAACCAATTATATCTTTTCATTCTCTTTTGCTTAATTAAAGCAAGAAGAATCACTATCTTTCTCAGCAGTAATCATGTGGAAGCTGTATAGCACAGATACAGTAATTAACTTAACCTTATCACTTAACTCTATTGGGTCATTCGAGTGAGGCACAGTATCAGAGCTCAGAATCAATGCTGTAACGCTAACATCTTCGAGCAGTTCAGAGATTGAATAATGCCATCTGTAAATGGACAGTCTTTGTTCCTGCTTAGCTATGCTGGATAAATGTTCCCGCTCATAACTTTAATATGGCAGCTTAACCATTTAATCATTGTACATTAATACATTATCAATATTGTGAACATGTAAGTACAAAATTACTTGTCAAACTAATCAGATATTACCGATTTTTGTGCATACATACGATACGTGGGGGATTTTGTCTTAATTATATATTTTCATGACAGAAGTTATAGCCCAGATTCTTTTCCAGAGATGCTGAAAAGAACAATCATTTCTAAATGTGAATTTATTTTCCCTTCATCTAAAGCAGATTTTTAGAATTAAAAACAATGGTCTGTATTTGCTTTGTTAAATTAACCAAGTGTGCAAAGTTTAGAGTATTTTAGCTGTACAGAGGGTACTTGGGCATCTGGGGGATTTTCATAACTGAAGACTTGTGCTATATCACAACAAATTAAGCGTAATTAAATGCTCTGTTCAGTGTCTATTGTTAATTGCAGCAGCTAATTTGATGCTTAGTTAGTGTTATGTTCCAAACTATTTCCAAGCTCACAGAATTCTTCTGTTAAGACTGCTTGCTTCTAGCCTTAAACTTATCTTTTTCATTCTCGTTTGACAGATTTTTGCTCATTTATTACTTTTGTTAAATGATCAGAAATTCCCTTGCCAAGGCAGTACTTTGAGGTCCTTCACTTTCACCAAGTCAGACACTAAATCATAGGGGACAATTATCAGCAAATGCTCTCCGACAGGCCCTAAGCCTGCTGAGGTAATGCAGCTGACAAACTTTGATGCGCCATGCCCGTGCACATTATGTTCACGTAGTGTGTACATCTGGGCACCCTTTATGGCGATGCAGCAAACAGCCAATCATTTATTCCACTCTAATTAGCACACATGTAAATCCTCACCAATCAAGCCACTCACAGGGTTACCGTTGTGGCAGCCATACAGCAAGCTGGCAGGACATGGGAAGAAAGTACAAGAAGCAACTATTGGGTTTGATTTGAACCTGCCGTCACGCCACGGCAGGTCCCCCCAGTCGTGACTGTAACCAGCTCTCCCCTTCACAACCCATCATCGAGCTACACGAGAAAAAGGTCATCGGGCAGACTGCCGACCGGCCAAGATGCTTTGATTCTTTGCAGGCTTTGGGAGCACACCTGAAGCGACACGCGTCTCCGATAGCTTACAGCACAATAGCTGTCACTGGCAAAAGTCAGGCATAGCTTTAAAGCATGCGGCGCAGCATGGAGTGCACGTTACCTTAAAGAAGCACTGTCCACCTCAATATTTTAGACCCTGTTATGTCACCAGGAAACTATCTGCCAGGTGTCAGCATCCCTTTTCTTCCTCATAAGCCCAGGTGTCTCTGTGGTAACTCTTTTATTTTGTGATAAATAGCAAACGCCTTCAAAAGGACAGATTCGGGCATTCAGAAAAACTACTGGCACTGGTTTATATTCTGCAACTCCAAAGAATACTGTGTGCTTTCATATACCTAATGTGGTTAGCTCCCATTTCCTAAAACTGAATCAAGCCAGTATGTAACACCCTACAGCGCTATTAATTACAAAATCACAAAATGCTCCATTTCAAAATTTGCACTCTCATTGTCAAGGATACGACAGTCCGCTTCATAAAAGTACTCCTGAAAACAGAGAGTATTTCTTTTTAGAACAAAAATCTACTCAAATCTTGCACCTTCATGCATTCAGCGCTTACTGCAAGGAAAAAAAAAATGTAGCAAAACTACATTTAGCAGTTGACTTATTTACACTGGTCTACATTTTTACTAAGTGGACTGGAAGGACGGAAAGGCACATTCACTAAATGAATCTTCAAATGTTTTATGCTTTATACTGTGTGTTTCTTCATCTGAATTTAAGTAAACATGTTTATAAATTGATTTCTTATACAAATTAATGAAGCAACTAGCTATGAGAAGTTTGGCATTGGCTCATTTTTAAAGCAACTTGTCAATAAAATATCACTAGGTATAATTATTCTTGTAGGATTATATGGACAACCAGAACAGAGGGATAAAAGGAGAAATTAAACTGTGATGGTCTTTCTCCAGATACACTGAAGCAAAGACAGCAGAATGAGACAAATCTGCTCAGCAATCATTTTGAGTCGTATTTTTAACAGAGTTGTATAAACAAAATAAAATTTAAAATTTTATTATTTCCCTACAGTAACACAAAAAAATGGCCAATAATGCAGCAAATACTATACACCTACCAAAAACCAAACAGGCAAGCATCCTTATCTTGTGAAAAACTCAGCTTTCATATACAGAAGAATATGGAGGTGGAGGAAAGAGAAGTGCCACCCTCACATTACAGATGCTTTCACTGTCAACAATGCCTCTAAAGTTAGTCTCTTCTTGCTACAGAGCTACCACCAAGTGACGAAGCAGGTTGTAACTCTCAGGCTGGATACAGGCAGGTAGGTAGGACAGTCCCTCTCAGTCAGGAAGAAATCCCTGTCTATTCGAGCACAAGGAGAACCCTTTTGAGGGAAGGGAAAAATCACCCTATGAGTTTTATTGGCTTATGAATCTGCTCCTGAGATATTTGTAACTAAGCTACCGAAATTAGACATTCCTGTTCTACATTTACTTTAAAATCAATCAGTACGTTTATGCTTTCAAGACCACTGGATGCTCATGGTTTTGCCAAGCCTGAGGTCAGGAAGGGTGGCCAACAAGGCAGCCACGTGCTGGGGAAGAGCCAGAGTCCTCACACCTCCTCACCTGCCCTGCCTATCAAGCACTGTTCTGGGAGATCGATGACCATCAATGGACACAAAGCTGTGCAAAGCACAGCTTTCCAGATCAAGGTGACGTTGTGCTTTAAGACTAGGCGTTAAACACTAAGCAGGTGCTGTTCCCACAGGGATCACCTCCTCCCATGGCAGGCAACAAAGGTTCTGGAGCCACTGCAGGCAGCCGACCCATGCAGGAAGCTCGCCCGCCCTGGCAGCCACCCAGACCCCAGTCAGCACCAACACACTTCTCTGCCTCCTGTGCTCCTTCATGCAATCCTGTCAAACTTTTAGAACGTGGCCAGAGAGGGCAGAGAGATTATGATGATGATGATGATGAATATCACCCTCCCTCATCCATATAAGCAATCTTTTTAGGATTCTTACTAAATATACATCTCTGTGAGGACACTTACTGTAAAAAAAGTTGCAGATGATCGGTTGGTACCAGAAGCCCAAATGCAGAAGGTGGCACCAGGCAAGGCCACAGCTGCAGGCCTGCGGGGGGCAGCAGCCTCCCCCCTTGGGCTCCTGTAGCTGACCCCTGGGTCTCTGTGGAGTGATGCTGTGGGTGCCCAGGCAGAGCTGGGGAGGGGCAAGGGTGGTGGTGGGCCCCTCTTGAGCCCCAGGGCTGGCTGGCACAGCACAGACACCAACCCCATGGAGTACATTCAGATGCTGAGGGCCACCGTTTTGCACCTAAACACCAGCCCCCAGCAACAGGGTAAGGCAGAGGGACGTGAGGTCCTGTGGTTACCAACAGCTGAGTATCACACAGTTCCCTACAGCCAGAAACATCAACTGCTGTCCCCTGTGCCAGTTACTAGATCGAGTCACAAAAGAGCAGGGTCTGTGCTGCTCAGCAAGTCCAAGGGGAAGGTGGTAACTAGAGCACATTCTTCTGAGTAAAGAGCAAAGCGAAAGGCCAAAGACAGACCACCTATACCAGCTCCTTGGCAATACTGTACTGATAAATGAAAAGCTACAGTGATCTTTATTCCCCTTTTCAGATCTGTATGTAGAGCGTTTTTTTAATTTATGTTTGATGCAAGAGATTCTTCTTCCTTTCTTTGTTAACCCAGAATGAAAGAATATTATCCATGTGTAAGGCAATGAAATTTTGAACACAAATGCTTACAAACTGCTCAAAACTCAGGAACTATCCCCTTTCACCTGATAACAAAGTAAATAGAGAAATTAAAAAGCTGAGTGATCTGATCTAATATTAAAAAAAAAGTGCCTTTCATTTCTCATACGGTTCTCCTTCTACATAAACAAATGCTTACGTGCAGTTACATTTTTCTCTTGTTACGTGTCATTTAATTGGAACACTAAAACATCTCAGTGGTTTCGTTACCAAATTTGAACACAGCTGTTCTACATCCTCCAGCTACACAGAAAGTGTTTAAAAGTTACATGTCAGGAGTTTCCAACAAGTTTTAACTACAAGGTTCACTTGTTTCACTTCAGAACACATTGGTGGGTAGTCCCTTAGTTCTCTGATAAAGTAATAAGAAAAACTAAAACAGTGGTTACATCAATGTTGCCAGAGTCCCCAAATTAAATAGCCACAACAGAGAGGCAGCAATGTCCCTATGCCATGTGCACATCACTTCAACTGCTCCACTGTCGGCAAGGTGGCCAGCCCATGAAAATAGCTGCATCAATGTGATCCTCCTGCAGCCTTTGAAAACCTGACCTTTTTGTCACATCTAACTAAGTCAGAGAGCATTATTCTAGCAGTATGCATCACTCTAGCAGGGCCACACACTCTAACACCATTCCAGACACCTTAAGGAAGTAGAAAACAGATAAAAGAAGCCATTTGGAATGGCAAGTGAACCTGAGAACATCCGAAAGTTAAACTAAATAAGGCAGACCTCTGTCTTCGTTAAGGGGGGAAAAAAAAGCCTCAGTGGGGATTAATAAAAATTATGAAGGGAACTGACGCCATCACTGTAGGTGGCTATCTCAGCTCATCTGAAATGCAAAGGCTAGGAAAGCTCACCGTAAGCTATAAAAGGCAAAGGCAATCAGGCAAGAAGGGCAAATATGTAGGAACTCTAATTAACGAACAATAAATGCATAAAATAAACTGCCAAAAGATGAAATCAAATCAGGCTTTTTTTTTTTTTAATGAGACAATACACTGGTCCACAATTAATTTTTGTTAATTATGACAATTAATAGCTTTTAATATTTTTTTCCTGTTTCATATGGGAAATTGTAAAGCAGCTTGATAAAGTAACAAGAATATATAATTTTGTTCTTCTTTCTGAACATGCTTTCATCAGTTTAATGCCATAGAAGACTGACATCTTGTGTAAATTCTAGCTTGTTGAACTTACTCAAAATAACTTGTACTACTATTAGTCACAGCACTGCAACTACAGAGCCCAAATAAGAGCTCTTATCTAGTCAGCAGGGTTTGACTTCAAATTTAAAGGAAATTCAGTGTTTTATGACGTCCAGTAGTAAAATTTTGTGATGGCAGTGACATTTTGTGTACTAAGATCTACCTGGCATTTCCACTACACACCATTTGCTGTGCTTCCCAGAATGCGCATTAATATTTTAGTATCCTATGGAACAACAGGAGCCCATCATCTATCCAAAATATTTAAGTAGGTAAATCTACATATTACCTGAAATTCTCGCTAAGTAAAAATATCCTAATGTTAATTTCTGTTTGAAAATTCTGCAATAATACTTCCTGTAGATCTGAGCATGTTATATCAAATTATTTCACCACACACATACCTCAGGTTGTTATAACTGCCAAAATTAGGACTGTGGCTTAGCCAAACCATTCACTCACAAGAAAAAGAAGACAGAGAAAACATCTGCAAATAGAGCAAAATATATGGCAAATGGCCCATGGAGGCCATCTAGTATAAAAGAAGATTAATTATTCTAGAGAATATGAGTAAAGGACTCAGAGATTGTTTTACATAAAGCCATGTTGTCTGTAAATGAAGAAAAGTATTTTTCTATTGATCACTCTCAGGACTGTACTCCGGTTAACATTCTCTCCCTGGATCACCACAGTTGGATATAATTCTTCCATTCTCAAGCTCACTGTTGCTGAAGAGAAGGCTGGTGGTTATCATGAGGATCATAGTACTACCTTTGCTACCAAGCACACCGACTCCAGTAAGCCAGGCAGAAGTCTCCTGTGCCACGTGTCTTTCTTCAGTAGCTAAATATGAAAATAACAAGGAACGACAGTCAAAGGCTTCACATGCTCATGTACTTTGGACTACAGACTCATCCCTCCTCCTGGCCTGTTTTTTTCTTTTAAATCTGTCACCTCTACTATTCCTGTTATCAACCATTCATCTGATTTCATTGTCTGTTATGGCCATCTCCTTATATACAGTGCCTGTAGGCATTAATTTTATTTAATGTACTATATGCTTGACACTCCACATGGTGTTAATGAGTTGCCAGCTGCCTGTTGTGATACAAGAGGTAACCGCAAACCCAGTGTCGCCTTTACTCCGGCACTGGTTCCGTTTTCTATTGTGACACATAAATGTCAACTGGTATGATCAGAAGTAAACAATCATGACAGACAGGAAAAAAGAAGCTGACAGTTGAAGGTGATGATATCCATTAGGCTTCTACAGCTGCCACCTCCTGGGGAGACTGCTGAAGGATTTGAAGTGTGGTGCAGAGCTCCTGGCTAACACGGCCCCACGAAAAAGAATATGCTTACCTTCAAAATACCTGGCCTACCACCTAACCATCTGGCTTATTATCATTCAGCTAAATCTACTTATGTGCACAGATAGAAGAAAGTCACAACGGAACATCAGAAGTGCATAAAAAGGGCAGAAACATTAGTCAATCAGCCCAATGATTCCCGAACAGTTGTTAAGGGAGCATGTCATTGCCTTGCTCACTTAACCATGGACATAAAAGGAAAGAGCTTCCCAAAAAGACAGAGTTTAAGATTTCAATTAAATTAGGCTGAATCTTAAGATGTCCATCAAGAGCAGTTAGAAGATTATATCCAAGTCAATCTTTATTCACGTTTCACTCTTTGTGATAGTAGATTAAACACTTCATTTTGTGGAAGGAAGAACTTTTACCTGATAAATGCAGAAGTGAGAAAAATCATTTAGGTTAAATACCAAGCTAGTTTTCTTACCACAACTGGCTCCACTGGACTTTAAGTTGTGCAAATCAACCAAAGCTTGTATTTGACGCGTGAGAGGATGATTAAGGAAATTTGAGACCTCCTAGCGTGTACAAATCCCCAGCAGACACCAGTGCTTTTGCTCTCTCTACCCAACACCTCTCCGTCACATTCGCAAGGATGTCAGGGCAGAATGCAATCCTCAGATGGCACACGTACCTTTAGGCTGCTGCAATTCATGCCAGCCCAGAAAATTAGAGTTGTAACTGCTTCCATGATCTCCACCTTCCATCCCCCACACCAAAGGCAATATTTTTCCTTATAAGAAGCTCAGTTAATTGCCTTTATTATACACAATATTAATTCCTTAGATTTCCATCACCAATTGAGCTATTATAAATTATTTCAGCTGTACTCTTCATGCTTTTATCCTAGTATTGATTTTATTTTTAATGTAAACTTTTAAATTATAATGCCAGAGAAACAACTACTCACATATCTGCAACAGCTAAATTAGCCAGACCTGAGAGGAAAAATACAGATAGGTGCTGAAGATATTTGATATGTAACATCAAAAGCTAGTATTATTTTATGTAATAGTAAAATGTAAGAAAATGTAAAGGTAGTTGCACCTTCCAGCATACAGCAATAATAAAGTATTGGATTCAAGCTTCATAATTAACTTAATCAGATGGAGTTTTCTTTAATTCCCTAATTCCTTTCCTTCAGCCATTTAAGCTTTACTCAGCTTGAAGAACACAATTATGAAAAACCCCTGAAGATACTACCAGAAATGTCTCTCTGTGCTTGTGTTGCAGTAAAGCATACAGTATTTTACAGCATGCCTTGCATTTGGCCATCACAGTATTTTAAATGTATGGGCACACATCCCCACATAGGCTAAGGAAATGTTTTTTTTTTCTGTGCTTCTAATACAGGAACTTACAGAACATCTCCTGTAAGCTGCTAAACCAAACACGGAATTTAAAGGTGTGCTTACTCGAGTCTCTGTAAATGTATGCACACATAAATACTCTATGCAGAATCTCAGTATTTGCAATTAGCTGAAGGCAATTTCAGTAAAAAATAAACCTTTTATGCCATGGGATTACAGCAATAGGTTAAAATGTAATTTTTGTCAACGAGTCGATTTTTACTCTATTGATTTGCACAAGGTGATATGATGCACTGATTGGAATCTTATATACAGAAGTGATATTGCATTAATTGAAAAATAATGGGATTCCTCCCACTTTATAATATATTCCTTTACATTATCAAAATTTTAATCTCTGATGAGTTTTGCAAAACTCACAAACCCAAACATCTCTGACTTATATCTTAATTCAGATAAGCCAAATACTTCAAGATGAGGAACTCTGAAATAGCAGACTACACAGACTGCAATGCCAACGTGAAACAAAAGTAAAAACATCAGCATTTTCTTTCCATATACTGTAGTGTATTAATTGTTGGTTTTGGTAATGGAGCTTATTAGTTTTGCATAATTTAAGTTTTAATTCATCGTTTAATTTTTAATTAAGTAGTCTCTTTCAAGATGAGCTTTCTGCTCAGATTTTAGTTAGATGCTAAACGTCCTATGCATAAAAGCAATGGCAGGAGTGTAATATTTAGTTCATACGATTTCTCTGTGATTTCAGACATGAAAGTAACCAGTTTTTCAGAGCACAAAATAACAGCAATTGTAAAATGTCATATAAATTTTAAATAATTAAAGTCCTTTGAAAATATCTTAAAAACTAGCAGGGCAATGATAAAGAGAAGAACAGCAGTATGTTTTTTATAGATTGTGTTTTGATTGGTTGGTTTTGTTTGAGGGTTGGGATTTTTTTTTTAATTCTTTTAGGGTTTTCCCCCCGATCCTGCAATTTTGCTGGAGCAAGAACACTGTATTTTACAGGGTTGCCTGTCTACAGAGCATCACAAACTCTATGCAGTTCCAAATATGGCAAAACAGGCTAAGCCCTAAGGAAGGTTTATATTTATTTCTGCACATAAAGAGGACATTTAAGAAAAAAACTGTTTAAAACTGTAACAAAGTAAAAATTGTTAGGAATTCTAATTATGTGTGAAACTAGCCTAAATGCTTATCTACTGGTATTAAAAAATAAAATTAAGAGACAGACTTTCTTATCATACACCACCTGTGGCTTATTGGAAAAGTCACTGAATTACAACATGAATATGAAATTCTCAAGTGTTATTGGTTTGATTTTCTTAATATTTATTGAAGAGGAAAAAAAAAATGGTTCTTCTTTTAAGAACATATCTGTCAATTCAACTGAATACTGTGAGTTCTCAGAATTTCTCAGGCTCACTACAGCCTGCCTTCAAGGTGAAGGAACATCATTATCAACATAATGGAGACAATCAACAACAAAAAGCAAATCTAACCTACTGCACAAGCTTTTTGCACACATAAACAGATAAATACCAGTGCAACTCTAAGTATGGTTTTCTTTGCGAATCTCTTCAGTGTCCTGAAAAAAAACCCCAATACTAGTTTACGTACAGGTTACTATACCAGAACTAATTCAGTTACCACTAAGAGCTCTAAATTATCTCCAAGGGTCCCTAAACACAGAAGTACCATAATACTGAGAAAAGATACACAAAAATACACGTATACACATAAACTTTTTCTAAATGAAAGGGGAGCAGATGCTCAAGGTGCAGTTCTGGGAGATCCTTTGGCTTCATGGTTAAGGGAAAGTTGAGTAACCCTCACCTTGGAGCTTTTTTACAACTGCATGTGCACTAACTGGATGAACTGCAGTGGAATTCAGCCTCAGAAAACAATCCCTTGTAGCATCCACTATGTAAGCTCCAATTCCTCCATTTCCCCAGAAGAAGTTAACTTTTGAGGGTTACAAGTCACCACCTGCCAAGAGGGTGAGATCTCCCAGCCATCACTCATTGCTGCCAGGCTCCTAATTCACTGGAATAGCACAGCAAAGGAGAAAGCTGTGAAGTCCCTGAAAATTTGTAAGGTAAGAAGGCAGGAAATAAGTCAGAAATTTGCACTTTCTTAGAGTGTTTCTTTTTGGGTAAATCCACATTCTTTAAGGAAAATATTGATAAAATATTTTCAACAGCTTACTTGTCATTCAGCTAGATTTCTGGAGAAAATGAGAAAGCCTTGCTTCAAGGTCCTGGTCTAGCAGTTGGCCTCCCTTAGGGCTGGAATTGCTCTATGTGAACTAGGCAATAGCTTGTTCTTTTAAATCTGACTACAAGGATCAGTTTCTCCATCTGAAAACAACCAGTGTCCAGTGGTTGACCCTGAGGTGCACAATAAAGGTCTGTCAAGGGAGATACACATAAAGATGGGCAATGCACAACTTAACAGGTATGTTTGCTCCCATTCAACTTGAAGCAGCAGAAGCCCTGTTTTTATAGACCCCTGCACTGTTAACAATAGTCTGTTGTTCAGCTACAGATAAACATACACGGCAGAGCAAGAAACTACTGAAACCTTTAAGTTTAGATTAATCATGCTGCTGTTTATGCCTTTCTGGGAGTCTGTTGTTGTTTTGGGGTTTGGTTGGGGAGGAGGGGAAAGGTTGCATTGGAGGGATTTTTTTTACAAATGGCTAAACTACAAAGACTATAGCCAGCCAAAAAAAAATTCTAGGCATTGTTAGTTGTCTCATTCTAGCTAGTTTCCTATTTAAACTGTTTCAAATAAATTTGTAAGGGCTAATGAAGCTATCCATATTGTTTTAAAACATGTTTTTGCACAATGGTTTACAAAGTCTGTAGAAATTGTAATGGAAACCCCAAAACCCAGCTGTAGAGCAAGCAGTTGAAAATGTCTAATAGAAGCAATGGAAGACTCAGGTTGAGATCTAGTGGTATGACTTCACTTAGATCTGATTAGCTTTCTGACGGGAAGATCTGGATAGATCAGCATTCACCACGTGAAATGGTCACTTATTAAGGGGGTTCCAATAGCTCTCTTTTCTAGAGACAAAGCCGTGAACTATGGCATCAACAAACTCCTCAGTGGTTCCCTGTCATCAGGGTACTAGCACTGCAAAAAGCAATTCAACACAGAATAAAAAGTTTTCTCTCCTTGAAGTGCAGCATCATACACATCTACACGTTCAAAACCTGAACAACTGGGTCACTTGGCCTGTGTGAGTAACTTATTTTGCTGTCATATTTATATAAACAGACAATTATTTTTAATAGTCATTCATGCTGCTTGACTTACCAATCATATCAGATAACAGTAGTGCACTCCAGCAATATAAAAAAGCTATGACAAAAATTTATCACCTAGCCTTCCGCTGTATACCAAAGTAATGGAGAGAAAGAATGGAGAGATTTCCAAATCCCCTGCACCTTCCTGATGCTGAAGACCAGCAGGAAAGAACTGAAGCCATCCCTGTTTTCCAAGCCACAGACACCAGTGGTGACAGCTTCTGTTACTACAAGACACATCAAAGGGCTACACAGGTATTGCTGCAGATCAACATTTGGATGGTGATGATAAGGAGCTACTAAGGCAAGGAAAGCGATACATTCATGATAGAAATTGTTATCTTCCATTACTCATCACTGAACATTAATTTTTAGTCAAATTTATGGTAATTTTGAGTAACAGCACTGCCAGTTCCTCAATCGGCATTAGTCTATGCCGAATATGTAGCTGTAATACAAATTCCATGTTTAAACCTGGCACTCTGGTTTGCCTGAACATCCTGATAATCAAGAAAACATGATAACAATGTTAAGAGCTGACAGATCAAGCTCAAAAGAAAACCATAATTCTGCAAGCAGTGATGTTAGCCAAATCTGTCTTCCCATGATTTTATGCCTCATGAGTTATTCAATCCCCAGATGAAGTTTCCATTGCACAGAGCATTTCCTCTGCTATGAGGACTGGCAAACATGACCAACACTCATACATATACACATACTGGAGTCTTTCCTTCTATCTGGGCACTTATCAGGTTGGGGTTTTTTTTCCCTCCCCAGACAACTATCTCCACAAAACTTTCAGGAACAGAGGCCATAACCTGAAGTACTACAATAAGGTGTAAATCACACCTCAAAGACAGATCGATCAAAGTAGGGGAAGGTAGTAGGCTGTTCATCTCTCCAAGATTTAAGACATTACCTTCAAATGAAAAAAGATAAGCATTTTAAAATTTCGTTTTCCTTTCACCTAAGGCCCTAGCAAACAGTGTAAATTTTGAGCAGCCATAACTATTTTTCAGTGGCTAACCTGGCAAACATTTCTGGGCATTACCATATTTCACAAACTCTGAGAGGTTTTCTGTTGTAGTTTTTGGCCCAGTGAGATTCAGAAAGTACAAAAGGGCACATAAGATGCTGTACATTTTATGCCCAGTAAACTCTGATCTGCGATTGATTTACACAGTGTGCTAAGTCTTTATTTCTTTTCCTTTACCTTGGCAGCATAATTTCACTTTGATGGTCAGCCTTTCAATTAATCAAAGTGGACACAGCATTTGCAGCTTCTTTTGAAGTCAGAAAGAACTGTGTGCTCAGGACCTCTTAAAATGAGACCACTTATTTAGGTACTTAAAGATGGCTGTCAACACCTAACTCTGGTCTCCTAAGTTTGAAATTGCTGACTTTAGTAATTTACCCAAGGAAAGTGAACCTAGGGCACACAGAGACTACACAAAATCTTACCTCTCATGACCAAAAAGTCCTTGGCTCTTAGTTATATGTGCAGTCAAACCTTGTTCTCAACTGGTTTGTGAGTACTGAAACACATTCAAGTATGTAGAAGTAGAGCACTTCTAATACCCTGGTTTGGACAGAACTGTTTTCTACAAGGATCTTATGTCCAACTACAATTACATGATAATGGAATCCAGACATGGATTTACAGAAATCAGAAGAACACAGCAAACTTATGAGGCATTTCTCTGTGTCTGATTGCTCAGAGGAATTTCATCCAGGTCTGCCAAGCACTGGCTGTACCATACTTTAATTTCAACACTCAGAGGTTAGACAGCCTGACACAGGAAGCACTGGCAGACTTTGCAGTCCACCACACCAGCAAGATGTCCTCCTCCTCTGTGGCAGGAAGTGCTATACCTTTACAAAAACTCCTCTCACAAACTAAGAAATGCTACAGCATCAACTAAAAAATGCCAGAAAACAGAATTAGCGATGATGTACTACATGAAGGAAACCACAAAAGTTCACACCAAGGCCTGTAGTGGGTTAGTGTCCTGGTCATTAGACCATAGCAAAGCCCAGAACACCTGATTACAGCCGTGTCCAATACCTGCCCTTGTGAAATCAAAGCCAGTAGAAGCATGCCTAACAAACGCTTTGCTCTACGGACCTTTTACGAGACATACGTGAAGCACAAAGGTCCAAGGAGGAGTTACAGGGCTAAGAGCAGTGAAATAGATTTTACTTTGTAACATGTAAGATCACAAGAAACCCATAAGCTTTCTTCCCTTCTGCTTAGAAAATACATCTTGCTGTGTTTCTGAGTACACTTGGTAAAATACTTGCTTTGTAAAATTTTTATTGTGTATTAATTTCAAATACCCCTTTCTCCGTTAAGAGACAGATGGAGCTCAATGTAAACTCAGTATTCACACATTGCCATCCATCTAATGCTAGTCTACCTTTCCTTCAGTATTTTGCATCATTTACATATTATCGCACATCCCTCCACCACAGTATTTTTTGAATACCATTGCCAAATCCACTGGCAGACCACATTGTTGGGCCTAATACCCTTAACACAAACAATACAAAATAAAAAATCCCTCAGCAACTTTCAAAATGGGAAGGGAAAGAAGCAGCTCAGGAAATACAGAAAGAGCAGCACCTACCCACCCCAGAAGAAATCTTGGATGACACTGTGCTTCAGTATCACAGGTAGAGATATTATCAGAAGCTTTCATACTTGACGTAAGCCTCCACGTGTACAATGTAATCCTGTTACACTCAGGTATTTTCAAAACCTGCTGCTATCTAGTTTTTCTTCTTTTGTGTTTTAGGTTTGGTTCTGCTTTTGTTTTTAATAGTTTGGATTACATGAGTAAGAACACAGGATGTACTAAAACATTATATTTCGTACATGTTGAATTCTGCTTAAAATACTCTGTTCATCTCCCTCGCAAGGGACAGTAACCATACAGTAAAGTGTTCACATTAAACCAGCATTTACAGGTTACTACTGGTTGACAGGTGAAATTCAACAAAATTTATAATTACATTATTCAGTGCAGTAGCAGGACAAGCAGGCAAAATTTAAAATAAGAACGCTTAAGAGAAGTGATCCATCAACTACCATGTTTAAAATAAAGAGGTGTTGATCAGTCTATGTTACAAAATTCCTAAGATTGAAAGATTTAGATTTTTAAAACAGAAATTCTTTAAATGCAGCTAGTAGTAAACTGAAGAATCCCTTCAGTAACATAGTAATCTATGAGAGCAGTCAGTCCACCACCCAGAAGTTTATCAGGGCAAAGAGATGACAACATTCAGTATTATCACTCTACAAGGGAGAAAAAGACAATACTTTTTCTATTCCATATTGGCTTGGAAAACCTCTATGCCACCTCAGAAAAACACTCATATGCCTAAATCATCTGTAAATCCTCATCACAAACCTTAATATTAAGAAGGAAAAAAAAAAAAAAAAAAGGAAGAAAAAAATGCTTTGAAGATCACTGAACTTGTAGGAATACTGCAAATAAGGGTGTCCCTTAAGGGTAATCCATATACTTTCCTGTAAAAAGACAATCTTAAATGATTCAATGTCCTTAATTGTGTTGCATCCAGCCTAAATAATGGCGTCTAGACAGAGCAGCAGAGTTGTATTGTTGTGTTTCTTAAGAGTCCTTTATTGCTCACTTGCACAGATTAAGAAGATGGTCAAAACATATTACAGCTCCTAGTCTTCATACATGACTTTCTTTCCTACAGAAAGGAGGTACAAAGGGGAATCAGAAATCTCTGAAATTTAATATGGAATCAAAAGCAAAGATTGACCAGGATCACAAAGTGCTTCTCAGCTCACCAAATTAAATGTAGCTTGTGGTAGGCTATTCCACTTCCTTCCTATAATTTGCTGCACTTAATTTGTTCTGTTTTACTAGGTGCTCTGGAGGCAACTCAAAGAGCAGAAAAAATATAATGAAAAAATATGAGGTAGCCAATAATATAGCATAAAAGCAAAGACCTGCTCCAATCAAACACAGTTCATCTTCCCTTCCCCCAGCAGTCTAGGAGAACATCCTGCTTAGCACCTCTTACTACTGGTCCGACAGTAAAAAAAAAAAAAAGGTCAAACAGCTGTAGCAAATGCAGACAGCCAAAATTAGAGAGTGCTGCCATGGACACTGATACAGTTAGTTAGATGCAAACAATCTGTTGAAATATTTGCATAACCTATTCAGTTATGTGAAACGGGTCACAATTTGTATTGTGTGTGAGCGAGTAACTCACAAATAGAGATTTATAAACGACAGTATCACTAGAAATCACCTACTCAAGTCTGAGAGGCACATTTAACCAGGATTAGAGCAGCGTCTGTGCCTCCAGCTTCGGTACTTGGGCAGTCCAACAAAATTCCTGCACATATATAAACTGTGATGAATCAATCTGGCTATGACACAGGAAAAAAAAATACCTGCACAAATGGCTTTATGAGCACCACAACTAATGGCTCAGTTTGTCATTACTTGCATGTCTTAAGTATGGTACATTGTACTGCTATCTCTGTTTACTCTTTGCTTTTAAACAACAAAAAGAAAAACCATCCTAAGAGGAGTAATATTAAAAACTGTATTAAAAATAGAAACATGAGGAAATCCAAAGATACTTCTTCACATCATGCACAAGCCAAGGCACTGTACTTAAATACACATGCAGATTATATGAAGACGTATTTTACATCACACGAAAATTAACTTGTGTTTTAAAGAGTTTTAAAGATTAAAAGAACTATTCAGAACCTGCTTTGTTTATGTGTGGGATGTTTTCCACGGTTTTCAAATTTGCTGCCAACATCTCAGTCTTTTTAACAATATTTATGATTTCCAACCCATTTCGCTGTTTTATATGCTTTTCCACCTGCTCCCAGTGAAGACACCTCCTTGGCAGCCTACTACTTGCCTTTAGGGAGTTGCCCCAGTGCTTTGAAAGGCTACATTCACACCGCAATGCGGTGGGTGTCCTGTGGGAACCCTCTCTATCCTTGACTTTTGGTTCTCTCATGTTCTGTTCTGCTGCCTCTCCTATTAATACCATTTCCCTGCTCCAAGAGTAGCAAACCTCTCTTCCTCTCAATTTTTCTTATAAAACTAATCAATTAAACTCCAAGTTAACTGGAGTTAATCTCTACTTTTGTCAAACTTAAAGGCTGCAGTCTTTGGCAGCTGTATCAGCTGGTCAATGAGGAGGCATTATCTCTTCCTTACAATCCTATCCTTTGAATTTTCCCCACCGTATTGCACACCTAAATGTTGTACGCTAGTTTCTGCTCCATAGCATCCACATATCAAGGAGGGCCTGGCAAAGCTCCATTGCAAAGAGGTGTCTAATTTCTGGGGTGAAACTTTCCCAGGCATGTAACAAAGCGGTGGAAAAGAAAAGAACCTTAAATGGAATTAAATCTTACAAACTACAGCCCCCTGTATAAAGCAAATTACATGCCAGGAGTCAAAAGAGTTAGGATGCAAGTTTCTCCTGTGTCAATACTCAGAGACAATCACTCACTTTTTTATGGAGAACAATGACCTTTTTTGATACAATGGTGACCCAGCTTAGAAGAGTAAATGGGAAAGAGTATGAAAAAATAGACTTTTTATTATTCCTTGTTATCAAAATGGAAAAATTTAAATGATCTGAAAAAGTACCTCTTTATTAAAGAGTTGATGAAAGTGTGGGTCAGTCCTATTATCCTTTTAAATTAATAAAAAAATCCTGATCTTTTAAAATGCAGAAGAATAATGTATATTTAAAATATTCTGTAATTACTGCAAAAGTATTAATTAACAGTTCATGGATGCATAAGTAGTGAGATGAAGGAATAAGCCATCTACTCACTATAAATATAAGCTTAAAAAATCATTTTATAGCATTTTTGTAGCAGTATGATGTTAGGCAGGTCATAACACTAGTACTTTCCTCTGAAAACCTAATAATTATTAACCTTTTTAATTTTTAAGCTGAATATTGACTTTGCAATAAATTGGAGTAAGTTCAATCTTACAGTCAATTCCAAACATGAAAGAGTTTCTCTTCCAGCCACACTGACCATTAGAACTAATTTACAGATATTTTCTTAAGCTTGACTCAAAGAGAAGTCTGAATCCTCTTACTGCAGACAATTTTAAATAACACCACAATAATTCATATATAAAGCACCAAATTACAAATACAAAAAAAAAATCACTATTTTCTCTACCAAACTATAAAAGGATATTGAAAGCTATTCCAAATTCCATGGGAAAGCATTAAAATATACAAGACAATCGTCTTTCCACAATAAGACCCACAGGTAGAGAGAACGGGAAGGAGCGGGTGCAATTCCATTAAATTCAGCCCTTCAGAAAATGTGGTGGGTTTGCTTCTATACTTTAAGACTGCTTTCATTAAATGGCTTTTATTCCATTTTCGAAAGAAATAAGCTTTCTAGGTGGGTCTGACCAATCCTAGCTTTGTATTCCATCCTTCAGCTCCCAGGAATGTCCCTCTTTTCACCACAGGAGGATGAATCACAGCGTAGTTTTGAAAATTCCTGTTCCCTGAGGACAAGGATAGGCTGGCTGATAAGGCAGGGGCCTCCTCCTCCAGCCTGTTTCTTCCTCTCCCCTTTGCAATAGAGATCCAAGAGAAACGATTGGACTGCACCAGCACCACGGGAAGGATTGCATTTTCTCACCCTGGGAACACAGAGAGAGGAAAAGAGAAAGAAATGGGGGAAAGATGCGTTCCCTGCGTAACATAGGCTGGAGAAATTGGTCAACAGACTTGCAAGAGGAGAGAAGGTCCAGTGGTCTCTGAGAAAAGCACTCATGGAATATGAGCTGTGGGGATCTGAGCTAGGAGGGATAAATTCTCATTGGCAGTGTGGGAAATCAGCTAGGCAGGCAGTGGGGTAAAAGATGCTCTCCCAGGAGCTGGAGGATAAGTCAAGCACAGGGGCTGAAGAGGCCAGAGTCAACATAGTTGGAATTTGCAGTGTCAGGTTTTCATGGGGACAACGGAGCATGGAGTGATATAATCACCCACAGGTACGTGAATCTTTCGAATTGTAACTCTGCAATTTCTCGGCTTCATACCAGCTTTTCAGTGGACACAGAGACGTCCCGATGGTGCAGAATGTGTCTTCAAATATGTCTTTTAGCAATAAAGAGAATTATTCATGCAGACAGTCACAAACTTTTTGTGTAACCACACTCCAGCACAGCACCCACATCGTTACCAGAATCTGGGCACAAATTTGCATTCCCAGTGCTGCGTCAGACTCTCTTGTCATGGTTTAAGCTCAGCTCACTCAATCCTCCCTTCAGTGGGATGGGGAAAAGAATTGGAATTGGAAGACAATGATAAAAACTCATGGATTGATATAAAGACAGATTAACATAACAACACAAGGAGAGAAGAAGCAATAATACTAATAAAGTATATGAAGCAAGTGATGCACTATGCAATTGCCACCACCAGAACTCAATGTCATAGAATCATCGAATCATAGAATGGTAGGGTTGGAAGAGACCTCCAGAGATCATCTAGTCCAACCCCCCTGCAGAAGCAGGTTCCCATCCCCGAGCTGTGATCCCTCCTCCCCCAGGCAGCTTCCTCAGTTTTATACTAAGCATGATGTCACGTGGTATAGAATATCCTCAAAACCAACATTGGATTATTTCCTTTTTTTTTTAATATGTACACGTATGAAGTTAGAAACATCCTCTAAACAAACCCTAAAGCACCAAGAGAGCTATTTCAGGATGTCTTTTTTATGTAGTCAGCAAACACCACATGGTCCAGAAGATCATTTGTGTCACATGTCTGTTTAACTACCTGATGACAGTTGTTTGATGTTCTCGGGTATGATCAAAGGGAAAAATAAAGGAAAAAAAGGAGAGGAGGTGGAATGACACACCAAGAAAACTAATAACCCCAAACAAACCTAAATAACTTCCTCCAAATTTCACAAATTGTAAGGATAAAATCCTGTTACAGACATTCATCATAAGCACACACACACACACACACACACACACAAAAAAAAAAGCATTACAAAGATTTAGTAAATTTCCTGGCTGCCAGTTTAATTTTTAATAAACTGTCAGGACTCAGGCATCTAGGATACTGCCATCATCAGGAAAGAAAACACAAAACAATAAACTTATTAAGGTCTGCACTGGAGGCATTGCTGAAGAAGCAACAACCTGCTGACATCCTTCTACCCACCAAGCTCCCAAATGTAATCTGAAAACCTTGCCAGTCTCCAACTAGCCAACTTCACATTCTGATTACATGCCATCCAATTTCTATTACTCTAGACCTCAACAACATGATTCCTGTGGTATTCCAACCCTTCAACATGCCAACGTTTCCCAGTGATGGTCCATCAGCGGGTTTTCATAACTACAATTCCAGTTTGTGTGTGTGAGCATGTGTGTGTGGCAAGGTCAATAGTGAAAATATTTAATAAGATCTATCCTAGCATAACCTTCAAAGTAATCATCTGCTAGACCTATCATTACTCTTTTTAATACCTTTTGCCAAACCAGAGAGCCTGATTTTATCAGTTCTCACCAGAACCTTATACTTCTTGTTCACTAAAAGGGACAACTTTTCCCACTGATCAATTTTCTTCCCTATTTTTTAGGTTATCTATTCACATCTAACCTTCTCTCTAAGGCAGTTTTAAGAGCTTTTAAACCCTTTCGTTCTAAGGTTTTTAATCTCATGAGCCAGATGCTTAGGCTGAGCTCTGCAGGCTCTTGTTAACCTTCAAAAAGAACACACACTTCTTCGCATGAAGATTTACTTTCCACAGCAGCCACTGGCAAGAAGCCAAACAAAAAAAAAAGATCCCGAAAAACTCTTACGGTCATTACAGCTCTAAAGCAATTTTAAGAATATTCTTAAATCTTGGGAAAATATGGTATCTTGTTCTTTCAAAAGGAAAAAAGAAAAGAAAAAAAGAAGGAACTCTGTGCATAACAAAGGCATCTCACAAGAAAATTAATGTATTCTACCATCAAGAGACACAATTCTTCCATGGGCTATACAGATTTAAAAATATTATAAATGCAGACATGTATTTGGCTTCTGTTTCAATTGAAATCTGAAACTATACTGTTTTCAGATAATTGTTTAACACTAAAGATTTGATCATACAAACTAAACTGTTAATGAATGGATGACCTGGCTGCACAGTGTCAGCCAGCCAATTACTGATGCAGGTGGCTGCATAATGCCAATTTTCTGATAGGTCTAGCAGATTCCACTTGCTTCCTGTAGAAGAACCTGTTGTTGTTTTTATGCAGTATTTTTAACTAGTTGAGGAATTGGACTATTAAAAAAAATAATCACACTGAACTTTGATGGATTCCAATACAGAGAAAGACCAAAGCTCTTAAAAGATTAAGTCTCAGCAACTACTAGAAAGTATACTTCTGGCATTGCACTAGTGCTGAAAGAGAATACTGGCTTGCTTCAAGTCTTACAATCCTCACTACGGAGTGAGAATGCAGAAAGCTACTTCCTATTCTTGGCTTCACTGCTGGCTTGCTAGATGTCCTCAGCCAAATCTCTTCATTTTTCCACACTTCAATTTTTTACTGGGATACAGAAACGCTTCCTTATATTTCTTATATTGACAGCTGATGAAAATTATTACAAAACTCTTATCTGTCCATGGCAAGATGCTCCTCTCTGTGTTTACGTCCATCTGTTCTACAGATCTCCTGTCTTCATAATAGATATGAGTGCTAGAAGCGGCTAACTGCATAGATATCTAACATTCCCCATACTTCCTGTACAGTGGCCCATGCCACAGCTGATAAATATTAAAAAAGACCTGCAATTCCTTTAAATATGGTTACAAAGAGCTTAACTCAAGCAGTTATGTGCCTTGACCTAAGCGATTGTCCCAAATTGAGAAGGAAAAGCCAGGGCTTACAGTAAGGTATATTTTCCACTATCATCTTTCATCATATATAATTGTCCTTATAACCTCCTGCATGCCAAGTAATTGTGTACTCCCTCTTTTTCCCACATCCCACCCCACAGTTAGTGCTGAAAAAGTCTTCTCCATACTCAGAACCAAGTTTTAACCTCAATCCTGAAGGTGCCAGTTAGCTGGCCTGCCTCTGGCTGCCAGCTCTGTGCTGCTGGATCCCACATGCTACTTGAGCTTATAATCTGTTTCTATTTGGCCATAAAGCCCTGAATCCTCTTCTGACTCTAGATGTTACCTCCTTTGCATTTGGGTTTTGAAATGTGTCTTGGCTGCTTACTGAACTGATCACAATGTGATCTTACGCTACTTATCCTACTTACTTAGTTCTGTTACAAAAGAGAAACAAAAAGGTAAATAAGTAGCATGTTCTTTGCAGTATTTATTATTACATTAATGAGCTAGTTTAGAGATTTTTAAAATTCATTTTTTAAACAATAAGCTCCTCACAAGTCTATAGAAAATATACCTAGAACTACAATGTACATCAGATTTTTCCAGCTTGCATTTAACTTATGAAGACTAAAGAATAAAAGAACATCGTACTTCTTGTTAAACTAGTAGGAAAAAAACTACAAAACCAGGAAACAAACAAACAAGCAAATAAAATGTAGGTGCAGGTTTAACAAATTCAAGCAGTTCAAAGTTACTCTATATACTTCTTTAAAGTGCAGCAGATTCTGCTTCTGCTTAAAGAAGTCAAAATAAAGTTGTGAACCATATAGAATAAAAGATCTCAGTAAAGATTTTAGTAATAACCACTCTACCCAAAAAATCAAAGGAAAATGTCTGTCAAAAAGTGTAAATTAAATCACCTTTAAATTGAACAGAAAATTATTTCCTATTTTCCACAGGTTATGATTTGGAGTGATCTTAAACCTCTGGAAAAGAATTTCCCAATTTTCAAAAATTCTGCAGCCCAATTACAAGTAATTATAGCTTTTCATTTTCAACATGATGAAATAATTTGATTCTTTTTACAAGAGGTCTGGTTTAGCTCAAAATAGACAAGTGCTTCTGCAATGAGTTAGTACACAAAGACAATAAAGATCATTCTCAAAAGAAAATCAGGGATACATGTTGGCTATAAATCATAAATGGCGCATTCAGGCAAAAATAGTTTGTGTGTTCTACAAATGCCACTTATTTCCATTGCACATGAGTGAGATAAAGTAAACAGACCACTGACAGTTTGGGCTTTCAAATACAAAATGGGTAAGATTTAAAAGGAAAAAAAAAAAAAAGAAAGAAAGAAAACGTATGGCATAATCACTACGGTTAGATCTAGTTTTAAAGTATAATTTGGAGAAATAGAATGCATGAATACAAGCTTTTCTATATTCTTATTACAGAAGAAAAGCAAACTGGGACCCTATAGCATTAAATTAAAACTAAATATTATTTTAAGTATCTTGTTCCTTGATCTGCTTGCTTCCTCACCTCACAAGAATTACCATTTTTTCTTATTCTCTGGAAAACGAAACTATATTCATTAAATTAGGGATTCCGTTTCAGCAAAGCTCCTAAACCCTTTCACAAAAAATCTAAAGCTCAACTAGCTGAACCTGTGCAACGTAGTTTATTACCATGAGGTTCAATGTGCTTTGCAAAAGGCCTGTTGTAAAATAAAATAATCAACATATTTTTTATAGAATTATACTCATAGTGACATGTGTTTGAAGCTAGATTCTGGGTACATGCAAGACCACCTAGTAAATACTAAGTACTCCAGTAAACCTCTACACTTTCAGTTTTTATGGACAGAGGTTTGCATGAAACCTCCAAGTTATAACAAAATGATGCAACACACACATCCAGCAGCAAGAGAAAAAAATTAATTTCTGTGTAGCAAGTATCATTTAAATGTGTAAAGGGCAGGTGTCAGGAGGATGGAGCCAGGCTCTGATGTCCAATGACAGGAAAAGGGCCAAAGGGTAGAAGATGAAACATAAAGAGGTTCCAAAGAAACATAAGGAAAAATTTATTCACTGTGAGAGTGACGGAGCACTGGAACAGGCTGCATGTCTGCAAATGCATTTATCAAAGAGAAGTAAACCGTAGCCTTCTAAGCAGAGACATATAGTCTAATCTGGAGGCAGAAAAGTCATAACACAACAGTTCTTAAACTCCAATCTAAGACCAGCAAAGCAAGTTTGCCAGCTAGGCTCTGATTTCCATCATTTCTACTTTCCCCTGGTTTGTTTGAAGTCTAACTATTTACAGTGTTACCCTTCAAAAGCATGGAACTTTACATGTGTGCAAGATGTGTGGCATACCATTGTCACAACATAAGCAGAAAATGACACATAAAAAATAGTAATGGCGATTGCATTTTAATAATAAACAAAGCCCTATGGCATTTTTGTAACATTAAAAGTGCCAATAGTATTAATAGGTTTAATTCTTTTCCATAATAAAATAGATCTTCTTTTTTTAGCCCAATGCTACAACTTGTTTAACCGTGTCAACTGTGCTATACAGTGACTAATAAAAATCAAAAACTATTTCTAAAATGTATCAAAGCCCATGGTTACTATTAACTTTTCACAAAGAAAATTAGTAGAGTGAGCAATGGCATATTCAACAAACTCAGGTTTCTCTTGTGGTCAGACACAAAGAGGAAAGGGAAAAAAAAAAAAAACAAGAGCTTAACCTCTAACAATAAGGAAAAAAAAATTGTTGATAGACAGAAAAATGAGAAAATTTTCATTTACAGGCATTTATTAAACGCTTTTAATGCTATGGCAGCCTTTGTGGGGGACACAGCAGCTGGACCAACAGCAGTTAACATAAAGGGATAAAGCACATAACCCAAGGAAAAGTCAGGCACACAGCATCAAAAAATTGACATCTACAGCCCTCCTACTCCCTCAGGTAAATATGCTGCTGAAAGCTACCTACGACTTAGTTATATTATAGAAAATTATATCATTCCCTAGCATGTTTTATTAGTACATACATCTTTTGATGTCATCCCCCAGAACAGCACACAACAAAGGTAATTTTATATTTGCACAAAGCTAGGTATGTTTTTGGGTTTTTTTCTCCCCATGTTTCTCACTTCTTTTAGAAGACCACATAGGGCACCACACTATAGCACCTACATATCCTTGTCTGTCTTGGAAGGTTTAAATGGTAGGACAATGTTTGGCTAAAGGTTAAAGTAGTTCTGAGGCTGTCCTAGCAAATACAGCCTGCAGACTATGTTGGGGTCTTTGGCGTGTTTTCTGTAATATGCATCAACAATATAGAAAAAAAATTATAAGAATAAGGGATTTTTTTTTTCCTTCCTTATATCCACTACCAGACAGTATTTCTTTTTATCAACGTTTGCTTCTTGCCAGGCAGCTGAAGCAATTAAAACTTGAAGTAGATTTTCAAATGTGCACTATTTTCTCCAGTGTATACCAGCCAAGAGTATGTTCAAACACTCTTGGGGTTACCTCATCTAGCAACACCCAGTCAACGTCCACTGAAAGTGCAACTAACAAAACAGGAGGCCTTTGGTCTACATTCAAAAGTAAAATTATTCTTAATTATTTATAAGCAAATCAGAAGAAATTATTAACATTAGGAGACAAACACATGGTGTTTTAAAATAAGTCAAGTATTCATCACACAATCTTAAGGACAGGCAGTGAATCGGAGGATGGCTGAGGGGTCTGCAAGGACGAGGGTAACAAGGATAGGTCATGAGCCACAGTAAGCCACATGACAAGTCACATTTGATCTGTAGGCCCTAAAGCACCTCAAAGATCTCTTGTTATACTTTCCCACAACTGTCAGCTCCCAGTTTTCCCACTCCAGCCAGTCAGCTGGAGACCATACAGTCACTGAAATTCATCTCGTCAATTGCGTTATTTTATTTACTTTAAGGAACATTTAGTATACAAACAAGGGTTAATTATAGTCTATTACTTAGTCTGAAGAACTATCAAGGTATCTCTTTCACAGATAAACTATGACTGCCTCCAATCTGATTTACTTCACCACACAAGAGCACTATCAGTAGACATGGAATCCAACCTTGTCACATAGCAAGTTCTGCTGAGTGGGTGGAGTCATTACTGGTAATGGGGAAGGGGTTGTTATGGTGACTCCTGTAAGAAGTTGCATGGAACTTTCTCCAGCTTGAAGTCAGACTCATCTCTGGGGCCAAGCCAACTGGGCACCTCCATGATCAATTTTTAAGATGAAGACGCCTGAAGAGGAGGTGTTTTCTGAGAGATAGTGGAAGGAGTTGGAAGAGAGGGAAGTGACCATGCGGACCCCAAGGTCAGGGAGAGAAGAGAGGAGGAGTAGGTGTGCTGGTGCAGAGACCCTCGTGCATCCTGTGGTGAGGCAGCAGTTGTGCTGCTGCAACCCATGGAGGGTAACAGTGGAGATCAGATTTACTGGCAGCTCATGGAGGACTCCACACCAGGACTATGCCTGGAGAGCCACGACACTGTGGGAGGGCGGCATTGCAGCAGAACATGCCTGGAGTTCTGCTGTCACAGAGGACTCCCGCACTAGAGGGGTCTGTGAAGAGCTGCAGCCTTTGGGAAGGACTCATGCCAGAGGGGTTCATTAGGTACTATCCCATGGGACCCCACATTGAATCAGGGGAAGAATGTGAGAAGTCTCCCTCCTCTGAGAAGAAAGAAGCAGCAGAGACTATTTGTGATCAACTGACTACCACCCCAATTCCCTGCCCCTCTGTGCTGCTGAGAGGGGAGGTAGAGATATGGAGAGCAGGGAGCTGAACCCAGACAGAGGGGAGGGATGGGAAAAGAAGGTCTTAAAGTGCTGGTTGTATTTTTCTCATCATCTTGCTCTGGTTTTGTTTTCTATCTCTTCTGTTTCTAGTTGGTGGTAAACTGTTGTTTTCTTTCCTAAGTCAAGCAGTCGACTCTGTTTTACCCAGAAACATCACTGCCAATGAGCCGTCTCTGCCCTTGTCTTGATTCACAAAGCTCCTGGTTATCTTCTATCCTCCCATCTCGCTAGGGGCCTCTGCCATTCAGCAGGAAGGAGTAGGGAGGGTGAGCAAGCAGCTCCATAGTGCTTCATTGCCAGCTAGGCCTGAACCACAACAGAAGACACAGAAGGTAGGCTAGGGCCCAACAGGGTACTGTTTATATCTCCAGAGAGGATGAAAGGGTATCTGTAATTTCTGAGCAAGAATTATAGTCACTCGTTAAAGAAACTTACTTTAGCAACTACAGCCATCCATACACTGGGCAGGGATGTGAGTGATGGAGAAACTTTAAATGTGCTTTGATTTTACAATGATATGTGCCTTCTACTGACCTAGTTTAAGAAGTGGTTTTACGTGGTTTTCTCTTCACTGAGAAGCATACATAAATAAATTATCCATCTCAATTTTGTTGGCATTTTGTTGACTTAGACATGAGATGATGAGATTTGTGATGATATATACTCACTGTTCTCCAGCATCTTGGGACGAGTATTCTTCCAACTGTCTGAATGTCACATGGAGCACATGGGAAGACCTACTCTGTGGAAACGTATATGTGCATCTTCTAGGGAGACGGTGGTACGTTCTGGGTTGTCAGTATATAAATAGTACTCTAATCTAGATGTTCTTTGTTCAGAGCACAGTCTCTTTAAGTAACGTGTGACTAGCAGCAGTATAAAAGTCAATAGGAACAATATATCCTGAAATGAACCCTGATAAAGTAGAAGAAATATACGAAGGTACAGACAATCACAAAATTATAGGAGAACTGTAATATTCTTTACCATCAAATTCGGTCTGTGTAATTTGAGGTAATATTTTAGAAAAATAGGACAAAAAAGATTCAAGAGAAATTAATTAGCATTTCTGTGACCATGCTTTCAGTGAGATGCATATGTTCACACTTACACTTCATTTGCTTAGGCTGTGACGCTGCATATTCACCAGACTTGAGAGACCTCTGAAATCTATGTTCAGAAGAAGTTCTCCATTGATTTGTCACCCTTTTTTTTTTTTCACAGGGATCTATGCAAGTGCAGCATTCTACCTGATCAAAGCAACTTCCAGCTCTCATCATTATTCTGAAAATAAAATTTAATCTGGTGTTGACCAAAATCTTAGAACCAAATTCTCTCAAATGTAAAAGATCAATGACATCAGAGTCTCAAGGCTCATTACAATGGCTTTGTAATTAGACTGCAAAAACCTCTCAGAAACTCATTGAGTATCAGGCAACTGGGTTACTCTTCTAGGAAGTAAATCCCTGAAGCAAACAGATTAGTCACAAGGCCCTTAAGGCAGAAAAGTAAGGAAAGCTTCTGTTCTCTCCAACTCTTAACACAAGGGACTTCCAATGAAATATTATCTATTACTCTATCATACAATTCATAATTAGACAGTGGAACTAACTGCTACAAAATGTCATTAAGGCTGAGGAAAGTGAGGCTGGAAAAAGGATTAGACATTTATATGTGGCAACAAAATTATCCAGAACTCCAATAATTTTCCAAGATCTATTAAATGTCACGTTCCAGAGTTTAACCCAAACTCTAACCAGCCAAACAACAGGTGGCTTGTTGCATCTTCCTCTGAAAGTCCACTGTTGATCACTGGATACTGAAATGGGTTAACAAGCCCATTGTGTCATGGCAATTTGATTGCTGTTTTAAATAAAACAATCAAGTTGATCCACTGGCTTCAGCTCCAAGTGGCCGATTGTCATGGTGTGTGCAGTAATAAAAATCTGGGAACCAAGGGTAATCAGAAGCAGTTTCTCATGGCAGCCAGAGATATATAAAATGGACTGCAATGACAAGTTTAGGTGTCAACACTGCATTAAGAACCAAGCCACAGAGAATCTTTGTTCAATAGAAGCAAAAAGGGAGAAGAAAAAAGTTTCTTTGGCTGTTGTGTTATAAACTTATTAAAAAAACCCAAAGTACAACCAAATCCAAAGAACCAAAGCAAAGTTCATTAACAGTCAAGCATCCTAGGGTAAAATACAGTTGACTTCAGAACTGAGAAGACTGCTTAACTTACAAAGTTTTTTTATGCCACCACTTCTTTGCTCCTTCCTTCTCTGAAGGCAGCTCTGTTATATTTGTTACTTTTCCTACAACATAACATGTCCTTGCTCTACTTGTTCCAGATGATATTCCAACTCTAAATGGGGAGTTCTTTGCACTTCTCACTTCCACTACCAGCTCCACAAAAGACAGGCTGTGAGAGGCCACATCTAGACTGACACCTCACAGAACAACCAGGTATCTGCTGGTTGCAGAAAGCAAAACTCAACAGTAGAAGAGGGATGGGAAAAAAATAAACCACAAAAGAGAGAACCTAGCCATAGTTCAGCTAACATAAAGCATCAGTCCACTTTTAAAATACCACGTCAAAAGGCTTAAATAGAAGATATGCAATTAAAAATCCATAATTCTAAATCCATAATCTGTGTTAATAAGCCAATCTGTAAAATTTGAGATAAAAGTTGTACCAAATGAAAAAAACACCACAGGGATAGTTTCTATAAAACGTGGGTCAAAAGATACACTTCCTGTGCAAATATTTGAACTACATACTGTAAGTAACATTTCAGGCTCTGCATGCAATTATTAAATATTAAGTAAATAGCTATGGATCATATGTACAAAGGTGAATGCAAAATGCAGCAATATTTAAATTAAGATCAGAACAAGAAACAGTCCTTTGGTATTTTAGTTTTTTCAGAGTGTGGGGGATAACAAATATCCAAGAGCTTTCCAAGGCCTCAGAACAGATTGGATCAGTTTCTTTATGTTGCCTTTTGTAATCCTGTCACCAAACCAACGTATCAAAAGATACAGACCGCAATTTGGTGGCAAAAAAACCGCTGCACCTCCCACCAGTCCGTGGAAGACTTTCCCCTGCCTCCTCCCCATCCCACCCCCCCACCACCAAAAGCAGAAAGGCAAATCTGACAACTTGCAGTGAAGTGTTCGAATTAAGAATTTTATTACTCACTCTCCAGCTCAGACTAATTCAGCAAGTCAGATACAGTCAGTCACCAATCATGGCTCTTTGCAAATTTATAGGAGGCCTGAAACCATCACTGGTAGCTATTTGTCAAAGCCTATCTACATAGTAGGGACCTAAGGTTTGAGGCAGGTAGCAATCTTTGGTCCCCATCAGGAAAGAGACCACCTTATCCACCAACAGTATACAGTTGTTCTGTCGACAAGTCCCAACTCACAGTAACTGCCCACTACACAGATCCCTGTCCATGCACTGCAGGGACAAGGAAACACCACAGACTCACCTCCCCAGGGACACACGAAAAATGCTGCACTCTCACCCTGGAGTACAACTGGAATTTAGAGTATGAACGACTCCTGCCCAGTCTATTTCCTTAGCCAACAAAATCTGATTTTATAATACAACCGCTACATGCAGAATTAAGAAATCACCTTCACAGTCATGAGGGCAAAGACAACTCACTTGAAACTAAAGAAAAACTACTTTATATACCCTATTGTTGAAAATTTTTATTTTGAGAAAACATGAAAAATCTTAAAACTCAGATAAACCACTGAAGACACTATTTAAAAACAAAAACAAAAGACCTTTTTCATATTTTGGGGTAGCTGAAGATACTTGATTTTGGTTTTCTTGATAAAGAAGAAAGTCAGAAGTCCTTGAATGATCTGGTACAGTGTAAGTAACATTTAGGACCTTCTTACTTGGCTTTTTTTTCCCCTACAAGTGATTAATTTCATGAAATAATGCCAACAATTTTTCATAAACTATAATGCAGTCTAAGAATAGGCCCCTGTATAAATTGAACACAGTAGTCACATATTTTGTGGGTAGATTAAGGATAAAGCTGCTAGCTCCATGCTGTGCCAGATGAAAAGGAACTGTTTGAGTACTTTAGAACATGCATATTTAGTAGGCTATCCAAATTATTTATAAAACTTTGGGGGAAATAATACTATTTAAGGAAAATAGTATCATTCAGTGAATAAGGAAAAAGAAGAGCTTCAGGTTCCATTCTTAGCTACCGAAAGACTAGGCAGATCACTTCTTCCTGTACAGTTTCCCATACCTATACATTGAAGGTAGAATTTATTAGTTTGGTAGAACACTTCAGAACCTGTACATGAAAAACCTTGACATAGGAACTGAGTATTTCTGTAGAAATAAGACTTTCTCCCTACACAGATTTGCTGAAGTACTGCAAGAATTCAACAGTATATTGAGCAGCATGGTATATTTACATTTTGTACATGTGAGCAACACACGCAGATTCAGTTCCAGCTCATCACATTGAGGAAAATTGCAGGAGAACAAGTAGGTGAGTTGAATAAGTATAGAGAGCCACGGAAGATCTTCCTGCATTCAGACAGCTACAGTTAACACAAAGCAAACCAAGTCTTTACTACCTTCAGCCATCCTTACACATTCAGAGACATCCCAGTCACTGGAGAATGAAGCAGAGGGATATGAAAGAGATAAGTACCAAAGAAAAAGCCTGTAAAACCTACAAAACAAAATGGGCATTTACTTTAGCACCAGAACATAAATAAGTAGCGATGTTTTAATAAATGATGTAGGTGTGGGGAGCCTCGGCAAGCACCTCAGCAGTTCCATGTAATACCAGTATTGAGGTCTTCAGAGAGACTTGTCTACACGTTCTCACAGCGCTATGAAATGCAATTCACAATCCCTTTTGACAGGCTCAATTTAGACATAACCACCTTTACAACAGGGACTATACGCTACAAATAACTGTCACAACTTATTGAAGAGTTTAGTTACTCCTGGATAACTAAGAAGTCTCTTCATCTTGAGCATGTACAAAGAAATCTCCTAGGAGAAACACAAAAGACATACAAAAGAAATAATGAAGAACAAAGGTTTGCCCTAAAAATTAAGCTCATTACTAACTTTTCTGAAAGTGAGACACTATCTTTCCATGGACCTCAATAGAAAGCCTCATTACTGCAAGAACTTGAAGAAATACATTTTAAACTGATCCACAGTATCAGATTTACAATGAAACAAAGGAAGATATTTCCAGGCTCTTTCACTTCTCCAGAAAAGAGCACTGCACCTTCTCTGTATGTCCAAGACAGCTAGCATATTACTAGAGAAGAAGGTACAGACCTTTACACTGGTAAGCACAGAGGTAGCAAGCAGTCTTGTTTACTAGACATTCCTTACCACCTCTCCTTGGACAATTCAGCTTCACTATCTGCCCACAATATCTTTGTCCTCCTGCCAGTTGCCAGCTATTCCTCATTCACATGGACAGATGCAGCAGATGCTCCTTTCACATTCTGAAGAATGTTACAACAGTTGGATTTTTCCCAGTCAGGCTGGGAAGAAGAGACATATGAAAGGAAAATTATTTTTTTTTCTACCAAGTATTACCAAGGAATCTAGAAAACATCTTGTAAGAGAAATACTACAAAGCAACTAAAACTACACTAGGAGAATCAAGTAGAATAGAAATAGGAATGGACAGGTCCTCCCATCTTCTAGTGGACAGATGATGAATGGCATTCCAGTGTTACAGCTCTCAATACCACCAGGCATAGGCAGTAGAAAAGAGAAGTGCATAGACGAGTAGCTAGGAAATACCTCTGTAGCATCAGTGCACTGAACAAGAGCGTGTGCAGTCCGTCTACACAGGGTTCATCTCTACATCTCCAAGAAAAGTTCAGTTCTGTCTACTGCCAGGCTTGCTATGGTTTATTAAAGTCTTTTTTATAGGATCCTACCCAAAACATGACACAGTATTCCAGATGTGATCTGTAATGCAAGCTAGAGGGGAAGAATCACTGTCCACAACCTGCTGGCTACACTTTTGCCAACACAGCCCTCATGCAAGTGGCTCTCTTTGTTGCCAGGGCACACTGCTGCTTCATGTTCAACCTATCCTCTACTAGAAGCAAAGACTTTTTTCTGAGAAGCTGTTTTCTAGTAAGTCAGTGTTCAAATGGTCCCGCTGCGTGGCTTTATTCCATCCTAAACACGGGGGTTTGCATTTGCCTTTCTTGGAACTCACTTGTCCACCCAGAGTAGGTTCCACTCAATATCAGCCCTGCCCTCCGGCGCACTGATGGCTCCTCCAAAGTTGCTTATCATTCACAGACTTGCTAAGAGAGCAGCAAACCTGTCTGCTAAACTAACAATGCAAAATAGAGGAATCTAATAAGCACAATAATCTAGAACACCCATCTCCGTGCCACCCCAGAAGCAGGAACGCAAGGATGGAACAGAAGCCCAGGAGAACTGGCTACTGGTTCATAGAGATTTTTTGTTAGAATTAAGAGTCCGTCGGTTCCAAGTGTTTGCTGCATCCCATAAAAGAGCCTCCTGTTCACTTAACAAACTTGACAAAAGGACTGACTTTACAGTCCTATATATTCACTTAAACTGAAGTCAGTGGTGATTTAAGTTAATATGATGGATTGTAAACAACTGCAGTCCAGAAGCTAGCATAGAAATGGAAGTGAATTTGAATCCCAAAATTCTTTTAGAGCATGATTCAGCCTTAAGAACAAGTGGAAAGACTTGAAGATGTTACACCTCCAAGAACTCTATGTTCATACTGGGACAAGAAAGATCAGTGAGCTACACAAAATGGATTTTAATGCCAAATCAATCTCACGAAGAGCAATGCAGAGAGACTTGCATGACCAATGCATTTGCTTTTGAATTACTCCAAGAGAAGAAACAAGAGGAAAGTGAAAAAGTCAATTTCTACCCACAAGATTTTTCCAGCATGCCCTGCAATACATTTCACTTTCTCTATATAGCAATAAATCCAGCCTATGGCACTATGACAGGTGACAGTCAACTGAAATAGCAGAGAGGGGTCTTTTTTAACAGGCCAAAGATGAGCTATCAAGCTTAGTGGTTAGAGATTCACTCAAGAAAAATCTTCAAGCCTCCAATCGATACTGCTTGCAAATTCTCTGTTTGATTGACAAGGAGAGAGGGAGGGCAAGGGAGGACAGCCCACAGCCTCAGGTTCCTCAGGGAGGGGAACAACAGCATAGTTACACATCTGTAATCAGTCACTGCCGGGAGAGAGGAAGGGTGAAGGCCATGGTATCCTGCTTGTCTGCCTTTCAGCACACAATAGCTGTCTCTGAGTTTGAAGGCTGATTTGTCTGGGATCCCCACAGTCAAGGGCAAGAACTGGCTTTCCATCCCATTCTCTGCCCATGTCTAAGACAAGCGCTTTCTCTATGGGAGGGAACGATGTCTCTCCAGCTGACTCCATTCATGCCTTTAGTGTCTAATGGAAATATTTTGGTTTGAAGCCTTAAGGTAACTTCCACGAATACTTTTCTTTTTGCTGCTTCTACAAGAAGCTATATATTGAGCACTTGGGTGGGGAGAGGAAGACAATAGGACACAGAGATGCTGAAGATCTTTACAGCAATATAAACAACAATCAAAAGGATAACCAAGTGCAAGATTCATCATTAAAAAAAAAACGAAAACCCTGAACAGACCCGAGTTGAACCAGCAGTCCTTCCAAGTCAGAAATGTTGCGAGTAACTAAAAGGCTCATAATCCTTCTGCCCACATTCTACGTGCACCTCCCTTTCCTAATTTCTGGCTAAACAGCTTCTGCTGCCTGTAATGAATACAGTTTCTTTTCCTATAAAGCACAAACGCTTCTCAGACTAGGCTATCAGCAACCCGTAACAGGCAGATATCTCAGCATCTGGAAGACTGTAGTTTTAAAGACCTGACAAGGAATAATATCTGAACTTAGGTGGTAATTAAACTGTCTGAACAACGCTCAGTACAGATACATTATCTTTTAATATCCGAAATGAAGTACTATTAGAGAACACAAAGCACCTCTCTACACAGGAAACATACAAAATGGATCCTTCTCTTGCTGCTGGAAGCTCAACACATACTCCTATGTTTGATCACATATTTGACATCACACTATTGCTCCTACTGACTACTGCCAGCTTTGCTGTACAATCATGCTTGTAGAAATTCACATCTCTCATATAACTTTAAATGGCTTTCAGAAAGAATTTTTCCTATTAGGCCATTTATTGTACAATAACTCAAATTCTTAAATGCCACACTTGAGCTTGTAGTTTGGGCAAGTGTCGGAGAAGAAAAAACAAGAGACAAAACTGAACTAAGTAGATCATTGTGCTAGTAGAAGGGGAAGAAAAAAAAAAAACAAACAGAGGAAAGAAAAGCTAAAAAAACCTCCCAAGGAACTCAACAAATTTAAAAGTTCTATTTTATGTTTTCTGGCTTTAGAGATTACAGGGAGGAGGTTATAACCAAAATCAAAATCACCTGTAAAATTGCCATTTTCTGTCACATGCAATATTTTCATGACTAGCAAACACAAAGCATTTCAAAGAGAAATTTAGAAAACTGCACAAGAAATACAAATATACTTGAGAGGAAAAGATTAAGACATTTAATTATTTGAAATATGCAGTACTGTCATAAAAATAGACTCAAGCTTGTAAACACTACCTCTGTAACTGATGCTCAGAGAAATAGTTGCAGTATCTGATGCTACACTATTTGTATATTTACTTGCTGCTAATTTAATTCTCAACTGTATCTGAAACACATACTACACTTTCACATCTGCTAAGGCAAGGCCCTTAGGAGTTCCTTTGCGATACCTTTCCAGATCTTTCACAAATCCATTTAAATTGACCTAGGGCTTTAAAAAAAAAAATTAAAATCACCATTTCCTGCATTTTTCCTTGATTTCACTGTACAGCATGAAAAGTACACCTTCATGGGAAACAGACAAAATGAATTCTCTTTTCTTTGTGCTGGAAGACCAGGATTCAAGCTCACTTTCAGCTGTGCATTCAGCATCTCACAGACACTTCTGCTGACTAACTCTCTGATATTACACACTACATTCCTATTATTTTTTCATTAGACCGTATATCAACAAATTGCATAAATTAGAAGCATCTCCAGTTCAATGTAATTTTTACACACATAACAATAGATTCTGCCAGAAAACATCTAACTATGATGACACATTAACTATGGCCAGAGTAAAATACCTTTGTTTACAGAACTGTCCACAGAAGATCACCTCTTCCTGATGCCAACTCTTCTAACTGAAGTGGTACACAATCACAGCATGGTCAAATCCTAACGATGATGATTATTTTACATGCCACATTTCCTCTATAAAACATACCCAGATCCAAAACCTCTGTAAGAACTGACAGAAGCTGAGTATTAAAGTATATAAATTAAGAAGTGCCAAAACAAATAATACTCTTTGGGTGAAATTACACAACCAGTTCTATGACAGATAGCAGGTTAGATGATTGCAGTACTTCTTTCAGCATTCAACCTATGAATTTATGTCTAATTCTGCCTATTTCCATAAATACACCGTGACCCTCAGTTACAAGTATCACAAATTATTTTCCCGGCATCTTTCCTAAACACAAGACACAGTGACCTGGAAACAAACAAGAGACTGCCACCAGAGGAGTTCCTGCATCATTTACTGCAAAAACCTGAAGTACTCATTCCAGTTAAAAAAGACACTTAAAAAACTTGTTGCTGATAATTCACAGCCCTGTCTCTACTTGTCAGGAGCCACCTTCCACTCAACAGCATTTTTTTTCAAACCTGAAATGATTACAACCAGAAACAAAATCATGATCTTTCTTTTGAAGTTCTATTTTCTGGTTACCACCAGTCTCTGCTCCTAATGCTCATCACTCAAAGCTGACTACTCCTCATCTGGAGTCCTGTGTCCAGTTTTGGCCTCCCCAGCTCAAGAGGGACAGGGAACTTCTGAAGACAGTCCAGCGCAGGGCCACCAAGAGGATCAGGGGACTGGAACATCTTCCTTAATGAGGAAACGCTGCAGGAACTGGGACTGTTCGGTCTAGAGGAGACTGACAGGGGATCCCATTAGTATTTACAAGTATCTAAATGATGGACGTCAGGAGGTTGGAGCATCCCTTTTCTTCTATTGTATCTACTGACAGGACAAGGGGTAATGAGATGAAACTGGAACACAAAAAGTTCCATTTAAACATAAGAAGAAACTATTTTACTGTAAGGGGGATGGAGCACTGGCCCAGGCTGCCCAAGGGGTCTGTAGAGTCCCTCCTTCTCTGGTCTTCAAAATCCACATGGACACATTGTTTTGTAACCTGATCTAGGTAGACTTACTGCTGCAGGGGGTTTGGACTAGATGATCTCTAAAGGTCCCTCCCAACCCTACCATTCTATGATTCTATGATTCCTTGGTTGGGAACTAATTCTTATTCGTATTTATTTTCCCCCTACAGCAGCAGCTAACAGCTACACATTTTCATTATCAACAATAGCACATATATACAAATACTACATAAGGACATACGTGATTATATCAGCATTTTTCTGAAGTTGGTATCTCTCATTTTAGCCTGCTTCTTCAACAGGGCTACAAATCATGCATTTTTATCTGGTTTTGTATCAGTTAACAGGAAAAAAAAAAATAATACGATCTTTGGCTAATGCCATAACACACCTATTTTATGCAGGATTAAGACTGGAATTAGTGGGAACTGTAAGAATTGTCATTCGGAGACATCATCATAGTCTTCCAGATGCCACTTTGCTATTGGATCCTGTTCAGTGGAAGTTTGTGTTGCAAGCACCACCCAGAAAAAGAATGGGGGGTCACAGACCAATGCCCATTTCATCAAGAGTCTTGAAAGCCTGTGGTTGCAGGTCTGTTATTTGAGAAATCATCTCTTCCTCTTCTGCTATAAGAAGTCAACACAGTCTCTAATAAATGTAATTAACCTAAGAGCCAAAACTCAAGCAGGAAACATAGTTAGTTCAAGTCATTACTGACAAGCAGAAAACACATAGAAACCCAGGTTTAAAAGAAGAAGAAGAAAAACAAAACAAAACAAAACAAAAAAAAACCCCACTCTTAGGGCTCTGTGTCTCATGGAATAACAACCAATGTTTTTTCCTACTAAGCTGAATCTTGTTTTTTGAGTATTGATCCTTGATAAAATCAAACAAAAAAGGGGGAAAAAAAAAACCCAAACCAAACCAAAACTAGAGCAATTGGAAATAGATAAAACTATTTATAAAATGTTAAAAAACAAATCCTCATGTGTGACCACACAGTTTGTTACCTGTAAATACAGAGAGCATCTGCCTGTCTTCCACAAACAATACAAGGATGTAGACGCTACAGAAATACAGTTGCATTTCACCTGGCAGTTTGATGCAGCGTACTTGCACATGACAACACATTGATTTTACTTCTACCTCCATGCAGACATCTATGTAAAGAAATCCATTAGGCAGACAGTTCTCATCTCTATTGACTGACAGAGTGACAATCGAATACTTTTCACCTTCCAAACTGACTGACAGCTAGACACTTAAACAAGCCTTCAAGTTGCAATAATAGTATGAAACACTTTCAATTACCTGAATCAAACAAATCCATGATCCCACTAGTTGAATGCATTTGTCTGTCTGCTGCTATGCCTGGCTTGGTTTACATTGTTGTTTGGCCAATTCAGATGCCCAACAGGAATGCTGCAAAGAAACAGCAGCACAGGGTTTCTAAACAATGAGTTACACCTAAAATAGTATTATTATATGCATTTTTGTGACCATAAAAAAATGAATGCAGCCATCCTTTAGAATCACTTTCTTTCCAGCCTAGCAAGGAAGAAAATCTTTTCAACTTGGGAGGTGACAGAGCATAGGAAATAGCTATACCATTAGGTAAGTCTCTTTCTAACACTAGTAAATTTTAAATGCTAGTCTGACTTTAAAAGGTAAACTTTGTTTTTTTTTTCTTTTTACTACAATGAAACAATAATAAAGAGTATTTTAACTTTGTGTCTAAATATATGAACAATTTGGCCAGTTTTTCTAATTCCAACCCCAGGTATTTTTCTAAGAAATTCAAATTTTAACAAATGAAATTCTCTCCAATTAAAATCCAAATTTATTTGGAGCATAATATGAACTGAGTATGACACAGAAATAACAAATTGGGAAATTAGATTTTTCCGATATGACAGCTCTTAAGTAATCAAAACCTAAGATACTTCCATTTCACAATTTCTAGAATGAATAACTAAGGTTGGAAGTATCTAATGTTCTGTAGACATCAATATGTGTTGCTGCAAGACATTCAGCATGATCAGACTGAAATATCTAAATGAACATGCTTATGAGTTAAACATATACACTGCATAACAGGCAAACAAGTAGGATCAGGGTGCGCTCTAATGTACTGTAATTGGGTTGACAGAAATAAAAGGAAAAGTCAGAGTCCATCAAGAACTGTTCAGTAAAAAACACACAAAAAGCAAAAGATTGTCTTTACAATTGCACAGTTGCATCAAAAATGGTCAAAGCATTTTAAAAGACATAATTCTATGTCCTGAGAAAACAAGAACTGAAAATAAACCACGTTTCCATACATTTCCCTTATAAAAACTGGCTTTTAAGCCATGTTATGTCTAAGAAGGTTGAGTACAGTTACTAACTTTTCCCCTCCCTCTCTACATGCACTGCTTGTTTTGTTTGAAATCCAGACAGGTAACAGATAATCTTCACAAAAACCCAGTGTTGCTTTGCAAGCTCCATCACAGTTTAAATGTACATACTCGTAAAAGGTGACAATGCTTGCTTTTTTTGCAAATGATGACTAGACCTTAAAATAAATTTAAAAATGAAGTAAAAGCAAATAAAAACCCAGTCCCAAACAAATGAACAAAAACAACAACTCACCTCCCAACACCCACCCTCCGAATTCGGCAGGTAAGTCTATGTTAAGTCTACAGTATTTGAAATCATACACAGTATGCTGTTGCTCATACAAAAACAATATTTTAGAAGATTCTGAAAATAATGTCACCACGCCAGTTTTACAGTATTCATAATTTAAAGGCTATGTAAGAACACATTTTATCAGCTTGTCTCTCAGAAAGAAATTAAACAAATTAGCAAGAAAGCAATTACTTGAAAATGATAACACTCTTCTAAGGTTACTGTGCTTAGCGTTTCTTTTTTTTTTTTAATCAGTCAATACTATTTGAAGGCGTCAATATAGAATTTACTGTGAGCACAACATAAAATGACTCTTTCAGAAGAGACTTGCTGTTGCACACTATACAGCAAATTGATTTTCTGAAAAGGAATGCAGCCTGTACTTAACCTAACACTGTAACCTTGTTGTACAACATGAAAAGGGATCATGCATATTGATTTCTTTATTACAATTCCTCTTGTGATCAGTAAACATTTGTAAGCCCTTCTTCTTGGGGGGAAAAAAAATCTACTTTTAAATTTGCAAATATATAAACAAGCTTCAGTTTTGAATTCTGAAACTGTCCTTCTTTTCCCAGGGAGATAGATTCGTTGTTTCTTTGCCTGCATTTTAGGGGTACTTTTTCTTTTTTTCAAATTGCAAAAAGCAAGTAAACTGGATTGATGCCACTGACAAATCACTGGTTTCGCTAAACTTAGAAAGTTTTACCATTCCTGACGTACATATTTATTCTCCTTGAAAAACAATGGCTTACATACAAAAAGAGCAAAACAGAGGAAAAAAAAAGACAGAGGCACTATCATGGAGAAAAAAGTGAAAGACTTCGTACAGTACCCACCGTGATAAAACTAAACTAGAATAGTAATGGAACACCAATTTTATATCGCTTTCTTTTGAACACAATTAAACTTCAGAATCTGTTAACATGTAGTTTCTGGAATCGATGTAAGCAATTAAAAAATTTCAACCAAAATGTTTTGTGAGGCGTAATTACTATAAGGTCACTAGATATTATTTGGAGTCAGTTTAGTTTATCACATTACGACATGACAGGACGTGAGGCAAAAATTATAAATTCCTTCCCTAAATCTGTCCTTTTCTGATTTAGATGGATGAAGAATAATTAACTCTTAATTATTCAGATGACTTCAAGGCAGTTTCAGGATTCAGTAAAGAATGCAGTCATTTTAACCAAGGAAAGCAGTCTCCTATCATTTATCAAATCTTGCAACTTGACCAATGATGAATAAAAAAATCTATGTTTACCCATAGCCCTAACTGCTACCTTAGAGGTTGTTAAGCAACAAAATTTCCTTTAAATTCTACCATATGCAAATTATCACATGCAATTTGCATTTTAAAGTATTTAACTCTACATATTTATTGGATTTTGAGGCCATGCTGATCATTGATTTATGTGCTTCTGGCAATCATATTTCCATATTTGTATGATTTTGATGACAGTAATAATTCAAATATGCAGAAAGTTGTTCTTTGAACAATATCTTTAATTACGTCCTCAAAGCATCATTGTTTTGCCTGGTGTCCTGACAAAAATGGTTTGAAATGAGAAATGGCATTAAGATCCGAAATGCACAGAAGTACATTTGTCCTTTGCTGTCTAGTACCAAATGCACAGAAATGACTTTTCATGTTAACCAATCCTCAGCTCTAACCAGTCTGCAAAGCCCAGCAACCTTGCACGTAAATACTTTATTAATTCTGACACACTTTCACGACAAATTCAATCACAGTTCATAAGATTTCTGTTCAAAATGCAAAACCTGCCCCATTTACTTTGCCGCTAACTCAGAAAGTTTTGCTGCCACGTTTTTTTATTAGAGTTGTCACAAATTATGTGCACTCTTATGAAAGCTATCAAGAACTGTAATCATTAAAAGATCCACAAATATTTTGCCCGTTTACTTCTCAAACACAACCATCAACCATGTCTTCTGTCACCACTATCAGAACGGTTTGTTTTAATACAAGTTTGTTTGCTGGAACACATGTATAAACTTTTCAGAATAATTGTTCACTCATGTACAAATATACAAGAGTAATGCATTAGCCTACACAATGAACTTGTGTTTTAGTTAAGCATTCCTATTTATACTAATGTTCATTTAAATATTATGCTAAAGTCAAATATTATCAGAATAATGTAACATTTTACTTCAGTCCAGCGTAGATTTACTAGTTTGCTGTTTCCCTAAGTAGTGGTGTTCTACGTAATACTCTTTCTGCCTTGTTTGGGGACAACCTAATATTTAACATAAAACAAACAACAGATCTTTTTTCAAGTTATATATAATGTAAGAAGGCTCTGTTTCTTTTTAAAAATGCATAAGTAGTTCCATAAATAGAGTAGAAATTAACCTAAATTTATCAACATTTTTCCATCTGTAAAATACACAATATTAAATTCTTATGAAATCATTAGGCGTACAGTTTGCTTACTCAGAACCAAAATATACTGCAGCATTAACAGGTCGTTCTCATTCTGATTTTTTTTTTTAAATACATTTTACAGAAAGAACTTCCTTTGTATATTCCATCCTGACAGAGAGGCAAAAGCTGTAATGAAGGTATGTAGCAACTATGATGATCGTTAAAAAAGAAAAGCAAAAACAAAGGAGAAGTCCTCTAATCTTCTGAACAGTGGTATGGTTTTTTTGGCCTGAAAAATCTCAAAACAATAGTTTTTCTTCAGAAAGACATCAATATTTTATTTATGGATCTTGAACACAAATTTAGTGCACACTATAACTGTATAAAGCTCTGCTTTATTTTTTATGAGAGCACCCCAGGCAAACAAACATAAAATGTAGACCTCATGTCAGCCACCCTAATCTATTTGTTACCTTTTTTTATTTCTTAACTCCCTAGGTAGAATGAAAGAATTCACAAGTTTGCTGTATCTACTACTTCTCTCATTTAAATATAAGCGCCTCAGATCAGTAAATAAAAGGAAACAGGTGTAATTTTGTTTGTGTCATCCTTTAAAGAGACATTTACTATTTCGTTAAATATTATGGCATACCACCATACTGAATCTAAACTCACTTAACTATCAAAATGCATTTTAAAGGCAATTGCACTTTTACTGTGATTCTTGATTCACTGTAATGTAAATATCTCATCTTCTTCCACGCGAGCATACTGTTAGTAAAATACATGACATTTGCTGAACAACCTTTAAGGAAATAATTAGATAAAGACAAGCTGCTGGTTTTCCGTCCCTACCAGATTAAAAATGTTTACCTCTTCACCAGACAGGTATGATGCGCTTACTATCAAAATTATGCAAATACATTTACCATTAACTAGACGTGTTTAGCAACATCGCAAGTAAATACACGGGGGTGCGCCAGAAGAATCCATTTTTTACTCATAAAAGGTTCCACGTTTTACCTTTAAATCCTTCTAAAGATCATAAAGATAAACGCCTTTGTAATGTTTGAATCTATTTATAGCACACAAGTGCTGCTCCTGCTGCTGGGGCTGGGGCTGAAGTTAGACCTGGCGCTTCCTGCGGGAAAGGTGGCAGCGGCGCGGGAGCCTCTGTCTCCCTCCCTCCCTCCGACACTCCCTAGCGGCTGAGGCCGGTGGGGCGCCGCAGGTCGCCGCCATAGAGCGGGCAGCGCCGCGGGCAAGGGGCAAGAGAGGCGGCCGTGAGCGCCGCGCTCGCCTTGACGGACGGTCCCACGAGGGCAAGGCTCGGTCGGTGTCCCGCGGAGGAGCGAGCTGCGTGGCCACGCCAGCCGCCTCCAAGTGGGAAGTGAGGGAGGCAGCGCCCGGGTTTCATCCCGGGCGGGCAAAGAAAACGGCAGCGCGGCATCCTCCCGTTTCAAACAAGCCCGTGCCCTCGCACCGACTCACTCCGAAGGAAAGGCGGACTGCGCTTTCCTGTTCTGATTCTCCGACGTCTCTGGAATCGTCCGTTTAAGCTAAACTTTTCGCATCTGTGTGTGTGATTAAATGATCTTAAAACTATGGGAAAAAAAAGTGAGAGAACAATGCGGATGAAATGAAATC
>WBNH01006338.1:59502-102002 GCA_013401255.1 Urocolius indicus | reverse complement strand
AGCTGAATCAGGAGCTTGATGCAATTCCTGTGCACAAATGGTGAAAACCAAAAATAAAGTCAATGTAAACCTTCTGAATTCTGGATATAAATACAAACCATGCAACTTAAGCCTATCAGCAAAACAACCTAACCAAGATTTTAATCAAGCAAACCTCTCTCCCTGTCAGTACCAATCACCTGCACCAACAACTCTCATGCACCCTTCTCAAACTTACCGAATCTGAGACTTGTTTGTCATCTCCTTCTGCCAACAGAAGGCAATTTTTAACAGTACCTTTCTCAATGCTTAGGCCAGTCCTTCTGCACCATGGATTACAAGGACAGAAGTCTCTTTTTTAGGACTGCCACACACCATAGCACTGACTGTTAAACCTCAATCAGCCTGTTGCCCGTTAGTCACAACTCCTGGCTTCTCAGGAAGGGCTGAAATCGTCCCTGCCAGAGAAGGGGCTTACTCTCGAAAGATGCGTTCAGAGCAGGGTGCCTACAGCCCAGCAGAAACACATACACGCTGGAGAGCAGAGCAATGTAAAGTACAAAATTAAAAATGCATGTTTGTAAAAGCACTAGTTCCGTGTGCCGCACACTACCTGTGCACCCTGCTAATTACCATTTTGAAGTGCACTGAATTGTATTGCGTGCAGCACAGATACTAGTCTGAATCACTATCTCCAATTCAATACATTCACTCTCACAGGTATGTCCTTTATATACCTTGCCTCTTCAGCAAGTACAACTAAATCGTTATTATAATCCAATTTAGCATACAAATTGCTGAACCCTCATTTTATTAAGTAAGACGGTGGGTCTTGACTTTTCTGTATCAATTGCAATATCAGTCTCAAACAGAAGAGTCCTACCGCCTGTGCCTGAGTCTCCCACTCACTCGCTTAACTCCAGCCAACGCCATGGCAGACTTCCAGACGAAGAGAGTCTCGCACAACACACCGTAGGATCCATACATTGTTTATAAAGATGCTGGGAGCTTTTCTGAATAAAAGCAAATTGCTTCCACTTCAAGAAGCTTTCTTAAACAGTAGAAATAGAGACTATGTACTGAGGGTCAGGTTTGCAAGTCTAATAAAATGATAGATGGCGGAACAAAAATTGGCAAGATAATATGACACATATGTTACCTTACTCCATATATTTTTCCAGTATTGTCTCATTAATTTGTTTGAAACTGTGTGCAAATTTGGAAGAGTGTTAAGTAGGTTCGCTTCATTTTTCTCTGCTCAAGTAAATACAGACAGAAGTATATGATAGGACCAAACGGCAGAACGTAGATAGAGAAACTCGGAAGAGCTGGATCTGGAACAGTCAGTTCACACGCATTTATCTCTGATCTAAAGAGTTGAACCAAATACATATTTTTTGTTTGGACACATTTGTTGGTAAGATGTGTGTAATTAATTATTCAGTCAAAAATGCAATTTCATGATGCATTTGATGATTTAAGCGTACAACAGTTTTAGTTCTCAGAGCTGACTAAAAATAGTTATTTTAATTTATTCCTGCTGCCTACAATTACCCACAACCATGTATTTTTAAATATTTCCAGCCTATAAAAATTACTAATTTTTGCCACTTGTGTTTATCTGCATTTAGACTTTGATTTGGATAAATTAAGCTCTCAAGTGTTCCTTGCTTTATGAAACTCTGCATGTTGTACACTTCAACACAAATAAATGACTTCTACCATTAGAGGTTTAAATAATGTAATGTATTTCATGCTCAGCCTGAAGCTGGATTCCAATGAAGTTGCTAATGCACGTAATGATTAAGTGTAACTCAAATACTAACTGTGTTGTTGAAAACATGACAGGCAATAATTTGGTCTATTATATTCTGCCATTTAATTGCCTAGTACAGACATTCTCTGACACGTTATGAAGCAATGATTTACAATTATTCAAGCTGCAAAGGTCAGAAAGTGACATTATAATCATCTACACAGAGATCCCTTCTAATGCACAAAAACTAGGTAATACCACACAAAAATAGTTTCACTAAAGTAGCAACTTTCTATTTAAGATTTCCCAAACTGCAGAAGTATAAATAATTAATTTACATTGCAGTACATTAAGGCATCCTTGAAAATATAATGTTTTTACTGATCCTACCAATAGATTTATGAAAAAGACTTTTTTGTTTTCTAAAAGCTGTCTTAAGAGCAGGCTTTCACTAAAAGTAGCCTGACATTAACTGTTAAAAAAATCCTCAAAATCGAAAAGATTTTTTAGAATGTACCACATAGGATTACAGTCTATTTTCTTGATGCAGTTGGTCAAACCACATTCTTATCTATAAAGTACAAAAACCTAATAGCCAAGACTCAATATAGGCGAGTATTTTTCTTTAGACATTCTAAAAGCAACCAGTGTCATTAAAATACCAAACTTTATGCAGATTAAGATCTCGGAACTATTCTTAGTATTAACAATAGCAGCCAAAGTGAAGTTATTTCCATGCTTGGGACACACTCCTCAAAGATTGTTTATACGAGGCTTTAAAATAAAAATGAATTTAGGAAAACACTTCTTTAACAGAATATCTTAAAACATCTCAAGAATTCATTGTGAAAAGGAGTTTCAAAGGAAATTGAGAACCAAGGAACAGAAAATAAGAGATTAATATCTCCATCCACCAAAAGACCAAAACAAAGGGGCGGGGAGGGAGGGGGAAGAGGGAAGGCCACAAGAAATAACTCTCTCAGCAAAATACAGGAAAAAAAAAACCAACCATTTTCACTCTACTTTGTGTATACAAATACTTATGTTTTTTAAAACACTTCAGTGTTATGTATGGAGTATTATATATGGAATAAACACAATAAAGATATTGCTATGAATGTCCTTTCCATTTTTAGGAAGGCAGCAAAAACAATTTATATGCATGTTTTAAACACTGAATATTTTTCTAGAATTCCAAACCTACCTTATACCCATCTTCCTCAGCTGATTTTTAAGAAGCCATAAAGGAGAGAAAATAAAAGAAAAAAAGAAAGCAGCAGCCACCCTTACTTCAAACATGCAACTAAATGCATGCATCCCTAAAAATTCTGTTTCTGAAAGCAAAGGCGAGAAAAAGGCAAAGGAATGGTAGATGCATTTCTAAATCAAACATTGCCTATAAATGCTGTTTAAAATTTCAAGCGCAGAACAATGTATTTTTTCATGTTCTACTTGAGCCATAAAATTTGAAAAGTGCATGATAAGCCTCTTTCCTGAATTTTGCCAGGGAAATACAACTAAAATTTTGAACACTGGGCAACCAAGATTTGCTCATCTAACCCAGAGCATCAGCCAATTTCAGAGCCAGGCTTTCAAAAATTAAATTCTAACATGCAGCAGTTTTCTAGCGATAGAAAATAGATACTACCTCTGAAATAATGAGATATATTTTACAGCCATGAGTATGGAAAAGAAAACAATTAACACACATCTGCGATAAGGAAATGAGTAGCAGACGGTTTATTCCAAATGTTAAAACATTAGTGGTGTCCAATTTCTGTGTCATGTCGTTTCTGCCATGCATCTGAAGAAAAACAAACCCTAAACTTCAATTAAAAAAAAATAAAACAACACAGCAAAATTACTGCATTTTTCAACAACTAAGTAAATTACATATTGTATACTTTGTATCATGTAAATATGAGGATCATCTGGAAAACTGAAACACAGCAAAGCCCTGATAAAACACCACCACAGATGCAGCATTCTGGGTTTTTTTTGAAGACAAAAATTTCCACAGACTTTTTCTCTTTCAAAAAAAAAAAACCAAAAAAGGTGTCATTTTGTGACCACACTACACCACAATGTTGCACTGACATTTCACCTTTAAAAAGTGCCCAAGCAGATTCAAAAGCTTTTGAAACACAATTTATCGTTGCAACTAGCAGAGGGCTTATTACTATGAATCTAAAAGTCAGAGGATAGAATATTAACTACTATAGAAAAGAAAACATAGTGCAGGACCTTCTGTTTGTGACAAAATTACAGAGTTAATGTTCCTGAAAGATCACTTCACCTTTTAAAGCATGATTTTTTAAAAGGTAAAATTTATAGCAATTAAAGCTAATGAAGAAATGCAGCATGAGCTGCTTATGTTCAGGAACTAATAGGTCCACTGAGCATTTCTAAGATTATTTAGCCATCAATGATAATGAATTGACATTGTCAGTGGTGTTAATGTACCAATGCTCTATAGTGCCACTAATCCGATAGCCAATCCTATCAATTTTTTTTTTATGTTGCTACTTTATTTTTTTAACCTATGCACTACCCAATCCTTTCAATTAAAATAGCAGAAATACAGCACAGGCTATTGGACTTTTTTCTCTTCTTCCATATTTAAGATGGCATATTCTTTGTTTAGACCATAGTTCAAACTGCTCTGGTCATTCCTCCTTCTTCAAATCCTGTTCAGTGCTTCAGGACTGTTAGCTACAGTATAAAAGTCTTTTTTAATGAAATCAGTGTTAGTATCTAATTCTTGAAATAAATTTTTGGTGCACATTAAGTGAAATGTGATGATTATTTAAACAGGTATATAAATCAGATTCTTGAGAGCACAGGCAATTGTGGTGTATGTCTCTTCAGCTGATTGGTTTGCCATATCTAAACAGCATGGCTTCATGTTGCTGATGAAAATTATCAATAAAATACTACACAAAAATAGAAAATTAGTACCTGCTTGGCTACCAGGTATGACATGTCAGCAATACAGAATAAGCAATTGGCTTAAAGTTACTACCATTCAAGTCTACAGTTTAAATCATTCATGCATGTTTTGCCCCCTCTCTTGCATAACCGTTGTGAATTGCTACTGGGAGTTGTGGAGTTGTGCGATTTCTAAGACATTTCCTAGAGAACATGTCAATGCTGGAATGAAGGAATGAGTTTTTGAAAAAAATGAGGTACTGTGACAAATCCCAATAATTTTAATTCTCTTTTTATAAGACAAAGTATTAGCTATTTTGAGATTTTTTAACTTTTCCTCTCATGATAGCATAGTTAAATAGTGTGATGATTTTTTTTTTCAGTTTAAGTTAAAAAAGAATTGAATAAAGAACCATTGTCAAGTTTGTTGACAACTTTTCAAGCACAGAGCTTAGACTCAGCAAAACAGTTTAGTGGATCTGTAGTTGTTAACTGTCTTCCATGCTAAGTTCTTGGCAATTCATATAGCAGAGATACTAAATAAGATTTTTCAAAAAATATATAATAGCCTACTGTGCACACTGTTCATTTTAATCATGCTTCAAAATAAAGAGTAGCACAAGATATTCTGTTACTGATACTCAGTGGACTTAAGAATTAGGCTCATACATTTTTATTTCTTGTTTCAGGAAGACAGCAATTAATTTTCTTAAGTGGGTAAAAACATCCAAAGTATCTCATAATGCTGCATGCAAAATCATTTGAAAAACAGAGAGATGAATCAGTGAAAATCACTCAGCTGCATCTTCATCTGAAGATTCACTTGTCCTTTAAAATGTGTAATTCACTTTTTCCTGCAGTAGATCGGAACACCAAGGCTAAAAAAAACCCCTCCTGCTGAATATTATCCCCAATATCACACTACACCATTCATGTGTGCACCACATCATCTAATTGAACCTGTGCTGTTCTACACATTAGCCATAAGAGTGCTATAGCAGGTTACATAGGTTTGAGTAAAATGTTTTTATATGATGCATATATTAGTTAATTTTTGCAGCATAATAACATTAAAATATATTTTTAATCAGAATTAGGGTATTAAAATCCAACTTGGAATGTCCTATGATGTACCATATATGCCATGGCATTTTAAAACCTTTTAAACATTTCTGCTAAATTAATTAGTTTTGCATTAAGGAGTCTCAAGGCTTCCTATTAAATGCAACACATTTGAAGGACAATTAAATATTATGAATGATCCTTCTGAGGAAATAACGATTAAGTGAAACAGAAAAAAACAAGATTTTTGGGGTAACAAACAAGAACATAAGCATACATAAAAGACTTCAATGTATTTCTGAAATCTTAACCCTGCAATATTTTAGATCCGTTTGTTTGAAAAAATCAGTCTTCTGTTTTGTTTTCATAAAGAATGAAAACCCTAATGGAGTCCAGAAATCTGTTAACGGTACTAAAATTATAACAGTATAGCAAGAGAAAAAACCCCACACAGTAAAGTCTATATTATATATTTTTTATGTCTTTAAATGGAATTTACAGTTCTCCCTGGCAATGTGAATGAACATCCTATAATTTAGTCAATTTACAGATTACAGGTTCAAATTGACCTTGTAGCCCATAAAATTGCTCATCTTCAGTGCAGGATTAGAAGTGGGAAAAGAATGTCATAACTGTATTTAAGGAATTTACCATAACAATGGAAAGGAGGATATGCATGCATAATTTTAGCCACTCTTGCTCACATCACAGTTTTCAATTCTGAAACAATGCATATCCTGCACTCTTCTCCTGGTTAACCGTGGTGGAGACTGTTTCAATTTACTCACCCACAGACATGACACTTGTATTCCCTCATCCCAAGGTGCCTCTTGACATGGTTTCTGGCATCTCCGAGCTGAGCTGTTGCAAAGTGGCATATCTTGCACTTGAATGGCTTTGATCCTAAGTAAAATTTAGCATAAGATATGAGTTGAATTAGAATAATATATCACCCACAGTTAACGAAATAAAAAATCCAGAGGAAAAATAACCTTTAAAAAAGCCTATCCCACATTTAACCTGTTGGAGAATTTTGCCTAACAAAAAAAGTAACTCATACATAAATTTATAACTCCCAGGACACAAACGATATATGCTGTACATTACTCATTAAAGTTTCCTTAAGTTCAAGATGACAGAAACTCTCTCTTGCCGTTTAATACTAATTTACTCTTTTTTATTATTAAAAAATGTATGAAGTATTAAAATGAGAAGATAATATAATGGGTAGATAACCTTTCAATAAACAGCAAAAGTTATTCTACACCTTTCCCCATTTCCAAATGCTGAAACTCAGGTAATGGTCTTAAAGTGGGTTGATGATGGTGTAAACTGCAAAATGTGCTTGTTTTTTAAGCAAATATATTTAAAGTAAAGTAATTTTACCAGTCTTCTGACTTTGAATAGATTTCACATTAACGCTGGTATTTCAGATTTGTTCTGTCACACACAGAAAATGATTCATCACCTAGCTATTGTAATGACATGCAATGTATGAATATACAGTGGATAAAATATTATGCCTTTATGACTGTTTTATGGTCAAGAATTTATGATTATTCTGCAAACCAGAAGTATTGACATTTTGGCTATTATTTATTTCAAGAACAAACTTTAATATTAAATGTCTACTGCAGACCACAGAACTCTGGAATGATTTCTCCAAGGAAGAAGTACCAGCCTATTTCTTGCATCACATCAGTTCAGCAAAAAGTCAAATTATTTGTCTATCTTAATTAACAGTGATCTCATGAGGATGGAACAACTATTTTTTTAACTGAAATAGTTTAATTCGGCACATCAGTCTCTACATTATTATGCAGCAACACCATTCCAAAGCATGTTGTAGCACTTTCCAATTTTCTGACCACTAAATCCTTAAATCAATAAATCAAAATCACAGAACTGCAGTTAAAACTAAGTACAATATGGTCACAAAGTCTCCACATTACGTTTAGTATATGTTTTGTGAAGTACTTCTTCCAATACAGTTAAGCATAATATGAAATATGTGATCTTTAACAAATATGCATAAAGAGCTCTAATAAGAAAAATGTTACGTTATATCATACTTGATAAATGAACCTTTTTGCTTTGCCCTTGAAAACAGAATATCCTCCAAGAATCTGTTGGTGAAATTGAGCATCTTAGTAAAAATTTTGAGAGTCTTAAATTTCAATTTAGTTCTCAAAAGCTGACAAAAAAAAAAGAAGCGTTTAATTTTAGTCTTCTAACTGAAATAAAAAAGTCAACAGTATTAAGCACAGGCAGACAAGGATGAATATTTCACAGTTCAATGACAATGAAGCCAGATCTCTTAATACTTCCATTTCTACTGTTGGAAGTAGATGTAAAATATATTTAGCACCTGAATAGTTTTATCTAGTCAACTTTATATGTTTAAGTATCAAAGGCAGTTGAGGCTGCAGCTAACAGCAATCACATTCTATCAATCACACTGAAAAAAACCCACAGTTTATTTAAATGATCCTGATAAAACAAAATTAATCATTAATTTGGTGACATTTCAAATCAACACTTCACTCTATAGAGACATCCATGCAAATAAGAAGCCTGTCTTTGCACTAAATAAAAGAGTATTAAAAGTTGGTGTTTTAACTTGCAACCTTAAACACTAATTGCACAATTAACAACATCAAGGCCACAGTTTTAAAGGATTTTTTTAAAACTCTATTAGTGTCTATAACTGCTCTTTTTTGTCATAGAATCAAATACCATGTGGATTCAACCCTATATTCCCTTAGTTTCACTCCTACTGATTAAATTGTAAATTTGTTCCTCATTCTGTAACTGCAGGTGTCCCGCAGGGCTTCCATACAAGACCTTTGCTGTTTTCCATTTACATGACTCCTTTGTGAAGAACTTGAGTTCAGACCAATCCTATCTACAGTGTGCTGACAATACAGAAATGTATTATTCTGTTGACTGCTCTCATCCAAAAATCACTGAGGCCTTGAGGTTTTTTATTTATTTCCCAGATCCAGAGCTGAATATCTGTTAACATCTCCATTTAGATGTCATGAAAATTCAAGTGCTGGCAGGCTCCAGTCAGTACTTAGCACCTGAAACAAAAGCAGCATGTCTCCCTTTTAGGTTACTGGTGCCAACTTTATTCCAGTATATTCTTGGATGGAGCAATCCAAAATTTTATATTTAAGATGAAGACATCAGACTAAGAGTTAAACTAATGGGGGAAGAAAAAAAAAATCTGTATTTGCCATAGGCTACCTGAAATAACGTTGAAGCAATTAACTATCATATTACAACAAACTAATGGTTTTCATGTGTTGTGTAAAATGGGATACTACTGGATTCACACCCAGCTTTTAGTTCACAGAAAAAAAAGAAAAATAGTTTCAATATAGCATCTTCAAAAAAAAAAGGTCTTTTTTTTTAAAAAAAAAAAAAAAAAAAAGGCCACAGAATTACTTTACTCCTAAGTTATAGCACGGAAACAAAGTGTATATTTTCTGGTGGCAGCAGTAAACCAATAAGGCTCTTAACAAAAGATCTGGGGGAGAAAAAAAGAAAACAAAAGAAAACAACATCAAATTGAACATAGACTACATAGACTAAAGAGTTTAGATCAGATACAAAGCATGCCAGTGTTTTACAAAAATGGCTGGATTTCATAGACCTTATTTTACCTTAAGATAATAGAGACGCAATGTTAGCTTTTAGCTATACCTGCAGACATTGCTGATTCCCTAGCCCAGGCCCAATGTAAAGTGAGCAGAGATGTATGAAATATGATCATACCATTTCATCCCATGTTTGAGACTTGAGGAGTAAGATACCACACTTATATTGAGCAAACCTTCTATTAACTGAGAAATCTGATGAGAAACAAAACAATGAGGTGGTTGCAGGTGATTTTTCTTCAGATGTTGATTGTTAATTAAGTTTATGGGACCTCCATCAATTGCAAACTAAAAAGTCTTCCACCTCTACTACTCCTTTTATTTTTTGTTACACTTCCTCATTTTCACTTGTCAACATGCGATGGACTTACTTGTTATCTCCTCTCTAGCAAAGCTTCTCTTTCATTTGCAATGTGAAAATCTCCTACATTATTTAACAGTATTTTGAAACATTATTTTTCTATTAATGGAAATCATTACTTACATCTTTCTACAACTTTCCTCCCTGCCCCCACCAAACCATCACTAATAACTCAATTTCAAAAAGTCAATGAGTTGTATGTGGTTACACATATATAAATGTATATATGCACATCTGGATGTTGAAGAAATATTTTTGAAAAGCACATAACATTAAATAGGTAAATATGCAGCTCTGTTCTCCTTATGTATCTGGTGTTACCTTGGAACCAATGAGGAGTTAGAAATTCTATACTTTGCCTCACCAATATTATAAGCTAGTGTATATACAGTTGGTGGAGTAGTTCAGTCCCTTCTGCCACCACCTTCAGTAACCCAAAAATATTTGTTTATTATTCAACTGCATCCACTGTGATACAGATTAGAAGAAAAGATTGTATAAGACACAAAGGAAACCACAAATATGAAAAAAAAACCATATTGGAAGAGATAGCCTTCTTCCCGTTAACTATTAATAAAATGTCTCCACATTACTGTTTATGTGAGTAAGCAAAGCTTAAGAAAAGCATTTAATTTACAGATGCCATGAGAAAGAAGGCAGATGAGCCCTGTTCTGTAACTGTTGTACCTCCTCTGCACACAGCATCGAAAAATGACTTGCAAATGAAATGTATTCTTTTACTGTTTTGCATATTTAGGGCCATCCAAAAGCACAATAAAAATATACTTCATGGTAAGACCTACACATAAGATGTTAAAAAGTACGCTAACTTTTACTAAATGTTACAATCAATGATGTAACTTATATAAGTAGGGTTGCTTTGTCATATATTGATAGTTACCTCACTTTCACATCCACATTAACTTGATTTTAAATGCAATTAATACATATAGTCAAGGAAGACTAATGGACTACATTCTGCACTTAACCTGGTGGACATTTTCAAATGGCACAAGTGACCAGTGCAAACCTATTTTGCATTGTAAACGACTAAATAAATCTTAATGGATTAAGAATGATCAGCTATCAACACACAAGGGAAATTAAGTGCTGAAATGCCTACATTGATTATTTTAAATTATTAGCCTTACTCTGTTCTTGAATTTGTATGCTTTTAGTGAGCTTTAACACATTTACAAGACTTATTGACTATAATTACAAGAGAATTCAAGTAATGGACACATCAATTATAAGCAACATGTCTTGACCAGACAGTTGCATAAAGAATTCTAAAGAGAGCTCCATTAGCATCCTCCCCCTTAGTTTTATTCAGTTTTATCTGCCGTAAGAGGGCATATTAAGGGCTTATACAGCTGTTCTGACCATGTGAACACAAGCGTCCCTCTGAAGACTTAACACTGCATTCAAAGTTGGATATTAGCCGGAGCAATACAGATAACTACGTTATTGACAGGATAAGAAGTAATGCTGAAAGTATTGTGTGAGATATTGGTGTACATAACACCGCAGTTTTTAAATACAGTGTCCATCTTCCCCAAGACTAATTTTAGATTTTTGTTGTCCAGTCATGCCCTTGCCTTTTCATAAAAAAAAAAAACCTTATGAAACTATTTTAGGATTATGCCAGGAATTAACATTCTTTTATGTTTCTTTTTTCTTACCTTTTTGTTCTCTTCCTTGTAACCATTCACTAAGTTTCAAATACTGCATGAATTTAAACTATAGCTTCCATAATAAGCCATTATTTAAAAGTACAGTAAAATAAACCTTACAGTTTTAATGAAAATATGTTCATTGAAATGTGAATTTATTATTCAAATCCACTCATAAATTCAACCAGGGAGACACCACTTGTCTAAGCAGAGCTCAGTGATTTAGAAAAGCTGTCTATTTAAAATAAAGAATGTATGGCAGGTTTATAGAAACATCGCAGTGAATTTTTACATAAATTTAGAGCTGCAGCTTATGCATTTTCCTACAAAAATGTTTTTAAATTTTCCACTTAAAATTAAACATAAAAGTGAATTGAAAGTGTGATCAGCACAGAAACTAAACCAGATGCTAGATCCCTGAGCATCATATCAGCATTACATACTACTTTACAAAAAGGCTGACCGATTCTGACCTTTTGCTCTTTTTTACTAGTATTTAGGAATTATATAATTCCAAACATCCATCCTGAAGCACTATGTAACGCTGAAACTGTAACTGGATTGGAACAAAATAAGCAATTTGGGTATCAAACAACTGCATGAAAGAGAAAGTTAGAAACAACAGCTAATTGTTCTCTTGAACCATCACCGCTTCGTCATATAAATTTAAGAACCAATTAATGGTTACAATTCAGAGTAAAGGGAAGGAAATCTCTCTATAGGAAACAAAAAGAAGGGTGACTGTGCTTAAATTGTTCTCCCACGTTATGCCCTTTGATCACTGTGTTTTCATACCCCTTTAGGTAATTTTGCATTGCATTGGGGAGCTCATCAGGCAATATGAATGCCAGTTCATAAGAAATTAATGCTAAAGAGATTAACAAGCAGCAAAAGACCAACGGTATCACTCACTCTGTTTGAAAGAGACCACTTGCAAATACAGCATTTCCATACCTGTATGGGTACGAATGTGAGCTAGGAAGGCCATGGAATTGCTACTTCTACACATCTTCCCACAATACTTGCAAATATTGCCTTGGTTCTCTTCCCTCTCCCTGTTTATTTGCTCAGTGTCTTCCACAATGTACTTATTCACTTCCCGCAACAGCTCTTCATGTTGCTCTTTGATGTGGAGAAACAAGCTCTGCTCCGAATCGAAGGGCTCAGTGCACTTTACACACTTAAAGGTAGCACCTCCTTCAGGCAGCTCCTCCACGCTCGCCTGCTCATTTCGCATGTGCCCGGCACTGGCCAAGTGCTGGTGGAGGTTGCTCTCTGTGTAAAATGATTTTCCACAGAGTAAACAATGAAAATGTTTTTCTTTTGAAGGATGTTTCATGGCTATGTGAACATTTAGTCCGCTCAAACCATCTGCTAGAAAACCACAGTCATCACAGCGAATACGTGTCGATTCCCCAAGGAAAATTCCTTCTTTCTTCTTTTTTCCACCACTTGGTGAAGGCTCTCCTGTCACTGTGAGCTCCCCAGCTTTCACTCCACCTGACATCTGTCCTTCAGCAGAATGGTCAGTGGCCTCCCCATCTTGATGGCTTTTTAACCTTACTATAGAAGAATCAAACTTGCCAAAATTCTGCATCGACTTTCCTTTATCATCAGCACTCATAACTGTTCCTAAAGCCTCATTACTACTTTCTTGCATGCCCTCAGCTGTTGAGCCATCTGCCTCCCAAACATTGTTATTTATAGTTATTTCTGCTTCATGTTGTGCTTCCATAAGGGCTTCTTCCTCCTCCCCAGTAGGATCCTCTTTGAAACTTCTGTCACCCTCTAAACTATGTATATTTTGTACCGTTTCTCCAATGTCTCCAGCAAGATTTGATTGCTCTACTGCACTACTTGTTTCTGGAAGAGTTAGCATAAGTGGGTTATTTTTTTTCAGTGTTATTTTTTTCAGAATGTCTGTGTTGCTACACTCTACTTCAGAGTTTTCTCTATTTGCTTCCAAGTTTTCATCGCTTTTTCCTGAATTCAAGTCTGTGCTGCCTGATCTATTTTGATTTTCTGCAGTGCAATCATCATCTGACTTTAGCAGCTCCTGACCATGACTGTTTTTCTGCAACTCACAAGTATCTGTTTCTTTAACTGATACTTCTCTGTTAACAACTTTATCTTTATGAGGAGTTTGCTGCAGTCCTTCACAATAAAGGTTTTCTCCTTCATTTTTAGACTCCTTTTCAAGTTCACCTTCTGTTGCATTTTGGGAACTGCTACCTTTAGGCGTTCCTGGAGATGCAGTACAATCAGCTGAGCTTTTGCTCATATGATCACCTTCTGTTGCATCACTGACACATTTTATTTCACCTAAACCAGTTTCTGATTCTCCTGAACTGTGATGGTGCTCCTCTTGAGACAAAGCAGCATCTTCTTTAGTGATACTTGCTGTGTTTGCTTCTTCCCCAGAAGTAGAATAAACATAAGACTCTCTTCTAATTTTATGTTTCTCTGTTGCTGCATGCCTAATCATCTCTCTGCGAGTAACAGCATAGTAGTCACAAGCCATGCAGTAGTATTCAAATTGTTTTGTATGTTTTCGCTTCACATGCAGCTCTAAAGAAGAAGAAGAGTGAGCAATGAAGCTGCAGTGTAGGCACTTGTTGTCATTTGCACTCGTTGCTCTTCTCTGGAAGCATGGGTCACCATCTTCAGTAACTCTGGCTGGTTCCAGAAATACAGGTTGGTTTATATTTAATGGATTGCTGGAACACTCCAAATCTGGCATCCTGCTGGCATTTACAGCTTTTAGCTCAGCATCACCTTGCTCCACTTCCTGATTGTCTAGGACAGAATTGTCCAAATCTGACGACTGGCTACCGTCCTCACACAAGGTAGTCATGGGACTGTTAACCTTCTTGCTCATTGATTCAAAATTACCTCCTTCAGGGCTAACAATGATTTCTGAGTTTTGTTTTCCACGTCCTTCTATTTCAACACGACTTTTGTGTTTTTTAGTTGCACAGTGGCGTTCCATATCTCCTTTGGTTACAGTGTAATAATTGCAAACCTTGCACAAATAACTGTACTGATGACTGTGCTTTCGTCTGATGTGAACAGTCAAATTTGTAACACTGGAGGCCAATAGACCACAATGGGTACATGTCCTTGAAACAGTGCCTTTGGATTTCCCTCTTTTGACTTCATTAGCCAAAACCAGTTCATTTTCATCAATCCTTTGATCAAGCGGAACAAATTCCTTATTTCTCGATATGTTTTCCATGGAAGAGGACGAAACATGTATAATCTCTTTATCTAACTCTGTATTCCCACTCACAGAAATGGAAGGTTCCACCACTGTTTTAATACCACCAATACCAACACAAACCTTTTCGATACATTCTTCAAATCGTAGTCCAATATTGTTTTTCCTGGCATTTTCGAGGTGCTTGCTTCTTTTGATATGCTTCTCCATTCCTTCCTTACTCAGTGAGTAGAGATTACATGCTTTGCAAAGGAAGTGATATTCCTGTGCGTGGCGTAGTTTTATGTGCCGTGTAAGAACTGTGGAAGATCTTGTCTTATAAAAACACTTTTTACATTGAAATTGGGTTTTATTCAGAACTGAATGCTTTTGTTCATTTCTATGATTCGTGAAAGAAGAGTCTGAAGTTTTAGCTTTCATTGGTACTTCCACTTCCTTTGCAAGATTTTGGCAATTGTTTGATATTGAGTCAGGGCAAGTTACCACTTGCAAGGTCCAATCACTGTTACTCAATGGAGTAGCTTGCTGAGATAATGAACCACCATGTTTCTCCTTCTTTTGATGATTTATCAGCTCTTCTTCCGTTTGAAAAAAAAGAATGCAAGCTGGACAACTATGAGACATATTATGTGCTTCACTCATATGGCTCCGAAGGCTGATCACATTCAAGCTGGTAAATGAACAGAGCTGACAATTAAAGCTACAACCGCCCATCTGGTGTTTACTGTCCTGATAGTGCTGCTTCATGTCTTCCCGTGCTCCAGAGGAATAACTACATGTCTGACAATGAAACTCGATCCTTTTTGTATGAAGCTGTGCAACATGAATTTCCAAACTTTTTCTGTTCTGAAAAACATGACCACAGTCGATGCAAATATGAAGAACACTATGATCATCCATAAGTTTAGCATCAGAATCTTTAGTATCTGTAGTGCTGGATGAAAGCATATTTGGCTTATCACCAGTAAGATCTTGAGTTTCTGAAGTAGTACTAAAATTGCTTTTAGCTTCTGTTTCTAATTCCGTATGTGACATAGGATTTGAATCATCAGGTTTAGGCTGTGAGCTGGAGATAAGCTTCATGTGTACTCTCTGAGTTTCAGACTTGCTTCTTTTACTATTACTCATCAAACCGTACCTTCTTTTCACCTGCCTTTTTAATCTAAAAGACTTACTCTGGCCAAAAGAAGATCTTAACAAAATAACTTTTCTTTTATGTTCCAGTCTATTAAATCTCCTTTTCATGTTTAAAGTGCTAGCTAGCTTTTTGGTAACTGGAAGGAGTTCTGTTTTCTGCAAAGTATTTTCTGAGGGTCCTGGTATTTCTACTTTTTCAGTACAGACTTCATAATTTCCTTCTGCACCAGAAGAAAGCAATGTTTCTCCTGTCATAGCATCTGTTTTTTCAGTGGGAACATTCGAAGATGGTATCATTTCAACAACATCAGTGCCATCAACTTGTTTAGACAAGCTTACTTTTGAGTCTTTCAGTGCACTGCAAACACTAAATTCTTTTGCATCAGCAGTTCTTGCCCTTAATTTAATGATCCCAGGTTTTGTTCTGACATTCTTCTCTTTGGTTGCAGTAGATTGTTGTTTTTTAAAGGATTTTTTTTTCAATATCTGTACAAATCCTTTTCGTGCAGCAAGATTTTGGTGTCGAAGGTGCGTTTTGCCAAGGAAATGAGAACTCAGGAGATCTTTCTTGGCACTCTGAAAACCACAAAGATCACAACAAAATATCTTGGATTTCTCATGATCTTCCTTAGTATCTGTATGTAATACAGAACTACATTCATCTGTGTGACTACAGTGAGGATATGTTTGTTCTTTGGATTGTTTAGAGAAGCTTTCTCGTTCATGTTTTTCTGTATCAGAGCAGGAAGGTAAACATGGATCATGCATTTTGCCTTTAAGATCTTTGTCTATGTTTCCCACTGTATAGTTAACACTAATTTCTTCTGAAGAAGATAACTTATTGTGAACACCAGTTGGCACCTCTTGTGAATGTTTACTTTCTGTGTGAATTTTCAATATGGCACCATCAGCACATTTGAAATCACAATGCGGGCACAGGAAATTTGAATCCAATATGTCATCACTAAGACAACTGGCAACTCCTTCCTTATTTACAGCTCCAGCTACCTTACTGCCTGCTTCTCCAGCTATGACTTTGTGCAATTTTCTTTCACTGTCTTTCATGTCCTCTGAAGAACTTCGCTTTCTTTTTCTGGAGATATCTTGTGTTTTTTCTGCTTCAACAATATCCAGGTTTGGTGGTCCCAACATTGCCTTTTTGTCTGTGCCATTGTCTCTTCTTTCGTTTTCAAGGTCCTCAAACACTTCATTTGACACAAGCCCTGTTGTTTTCTGCTGAGATGAAGATTCACATCCATCATTTTCTGCTGATGTATCTCTCCAGGATTCTTCTGTCAACTCAGTTTGTAAACTCTCATCAACATCACCTCTCTTCTTATTTTTCTCTCCATCCATTCTTAACATTGATATTATCAACTGTAGATCATTTGGCTTTGTACCTATGAAACAAAAGAGTTATTATTAGTCTTTTATGTACAACTAAAAGTTAAAAAACTCAGGTAAAATAAAAAACAAAAAAAACCAAAAACAACAACATAGCAAACCATAGTAGGAAGATAGACACAATGAAAGATACGAGCTTCTCTTTTCAGCACTGTGTCTAAATTTATGGTATCTGAAACTCAAACACACTTCTAGGCACTTGGTTACAGACCTCTCGCTGTGATGAGCACCATGAGAGTGAGCGCTAGCTTCAAGTCAATTACTACACAATTAAACTTGGGTAGATAGGCCTAACCTTTGTTTCTAGAAATGTATTTAGGACACAAAACGCTAACAGCTTTCAAGGAATTAGCCATAGGATGCTCAACTTTTCCTGAACTAGAAATCCAGGTTCTCAAATTTAAAAGCTCCAAAGAAGAAATGTCCATGACTGCAACAACAAGCAAAACAAAGCCAACATAAACATTAAACATTGCAAGTATGAAACTTTTTTTCCTTCCTCTGCTTAGATTTTTAACAACAAAAAAATGCCACAAACTCTTAACCATCCAAATCCAGTTACCAACTGCATTTGCTCAACTGCCCAGTGTGACCTTCCTGCTCCCAAAAAGATGTCACCATCAGAAAACTGATGCTACCAACAGTTTAGAAGAGGGATGGGGATGGGAAATAAAATCTTGACATTTATTACCTTTTCATTTTGACATGAAGCAACCAAGGATTGAAAATTCATTTCAACAGATGATTAAATACTAAATGTTTACCTATATGCCTTATGCCATGATTTAAACATCAATTTGCTGCAAATCCAAGTATTCACTTTTTTTGTTCAGTTACCCATTGAAAGAGGCCATGATCACTATTCTAAGTACTTCCTAACAAGATTAAGTAATTGCAATGTTGATACAGACATGCAGGGTACAAAAAACTATTAAAGTACATGCTAAAAATATTATGCTTATTTTTCAGGACTGAGTAAGAAAGTACTAAAATGAGGAAATATATATATATATATACTCAAATCACTTGGACTTATTACATATGGAATTTTACAAAAAGCTTTTCTGCTTAATGATAATTTATGGAGGGCCTATAAGGAACTGAGTGCACAGTAGTTGCATATATTGAACAGTTTATCAACTGTAGGTCTCTCATTGAGCTAAAGTACTGACCAAACTTATACCGAGCTAGCTACACCTAAATAATGAGAGAATAACCATCTCTAGATTACAATAGCCCTTTGAAAGATCCAGATATTGTGTCTCTTGATTGTGGTTTTCTGATTCTTATACACTATTATTTTTCTTTGATCGCTAAACCGTTATAGAAACTATCACTATGAAACATAAGTAAAACAATGAGGTCTACATTCTCAGCTGGTGTAAATCAGCATATTGTCAGTATGCTCAAAAATGCTACAGCAATTAATAGCAGAGGAGGACGTGCAAGTACAAGTGCAAGTTTACTCTGAAAAGCTTTACTTGGAACTGCAAAAAAAAACTCTGATGGAAAAAAAATATCAGGTTAAAGCTATATTCTTTAACAACAGTAGAGCCTTATTTATATAACTTAGGAAATATCAAGAAGTCACTTCAGTGATGAGTGCCACAAGTCCTTAACTGTTTGCAGAAAACAGCCATGGGTTCTTTGCCTTGCTGCACCTCCACAGCAGGTTCCCAACCCACCACAGAGACCTGACCACTCTTTCCTTGCATAGTCGGGGGAAGAACAGCTTTTTCTTTGCTGTACAAGACAATTTACAATCTCAAACCAGTTCTCCATCTCCTTTATAGCATAGTTTCCTCTCAGACCATCTGATTTATCAGACAACCAGTCCAGTAGTGAACTAATATGTGCATTGGAAATTTCCACTATGAAATGTTATATTAGGATAATTTCTCCATCAACAAAAATTTCTACATTCAAGACATATTCATAGGTAGAGAGGACTGTGGCTCCATACCATATTCTCTTCTAACACGCTTCATTTAAACCATCCTATAATTTCACTTAAACCTTAAAGTGTTGTAACACCTACATCATCCTCTGATAGGAATTGCAAGCCATTTGCAGTTAGAGATACAGCTATCACTGGAGTTGGGTGCTTCCCAGCGGTCACAAACAGGTATCAGCAGTCTCAGAATGTGCCATTTATGTCACATCAGCACAAATTCAACTCATGTCCAATAGTCACCTGCAGACCTCAAAAAAGATGTCTGATTATTTGCATACAGCATCTGCAGGCTTAGCCCTACTTCTTGGCATCTGTTCACTAATTCACCAACAGAAGTTCATTTTGCTTTGTGCTCTACAAAAAAATCTTGGATCCCAGTTCTTGCATCTAACTTTGTCTTCAATTCAAATGTACTGGACCAATTATGGGTTTTTTTCAAGTGCTTAGGGGGAAAAAAAAAGTATTTACCTTAATTTGTCTTTGTAAATTGTTTGTAGTCACAACTACAACTAGCAGCTAGGCAAGCAAAAAATGTAAAATGCAAATCTCATAGGTAGTGTCAATAATTCCAGTGTGAAATTAAAACAGTCACATATGTAATATAAATATGCAAAGAAGTCTTATGCCTCAGTCCTCTTGCCTACTTCCTCCAAGCCAACAAAAAATGGAGACACTTATGTCTGCCTTCATTTTATGATGAACTTCTAGCACGCACTCCATTTATAGGGTAATCCTCCTAATGAAGCCAACAGCCTCACATCTGTCCCCACAACTAATAACAAGCATGACCAAGGCAATAGCTCCTCAACTGCACAGTATAAGTTAGGTGTAGCAACAATTCAGATCTTTACCAGTTCCATCTGTGAGTTTTCATGAAAATAAACCCCCCTGCACACCTTAGATTTGTCTCTGTCCCACCTCCATTTGAACTGGGACAAAATATCACTACGTGAGAGTATGTGCCTGCATGAAACCATAATCCAGAAAGAATTCTCTATGAAAGAAAACAACTATGAGGCAGCTGCTGTTGTTTCTGTAAAATTACCCCTATATTAATTAATCTAAAGAATTGAATTGCCTTCAATTTCTTTTAGTTATCTATTAAAATTGCCTTTAGAACAAGAGCACATCTTCCAAGACAAATACTTAATGGCTACTGTCAGTACTTTTTGCTGGGACCACAGTCAGCAATACGTTGAGCTGTGATCGGTTCTCTCCACATCTCACACAAGATCTAGACCACAACACTGAACCATGGCTCTGTTTCTCACTGTTATGATCTTTGCTTAGGTAACACAGATGTGTCTTTAACACAGTTTCAGTAAGGCATATGCCTCAGCTTCCTTGATGGGAGACCCGTGCCACATACCCCAAGGGACCTGTGGGCAGACTTCTTCTCAGTTTCCTGCATAGATTCACTGCACAAATGACTATTGCTACCTGCAGCATGCATTCAGCATACCATAAGTCTCCTGTAGGCAAAAGAAGCCTGTTGTTCTTCCTCTGCTGTATGCTACTCTCCTGAAAGCTGCTTCTCAAATTTGCCACAGAACAGGAACATGACAGCAAAGCAATCAATTGGTTACAAATCTGTGTGGTCCTAATGCTCGGTCTGCATAAGCCAATTCACCTTTGCTTCTGAAAAAGCCATTAATCAAGGGCTAGCCTACAGTTGGTATTACTACAGGAACCAAGGCATCAGAGGAGGCATTAGCAGCACTCAGAGTGTATATAGTCCCAGTGGTCACATGACACATAAGGTTAAAAAAGTTCCTTTTTACAAAATTAATCTTGGATCAAACCTTAGTCTGGCCCAGGGATCATCATCAGGAACAAAGAACCTGCCTCTAGAATTAGATTAACTCAACTGGTAACCAAAACCACATTCTAGACATAACAAGCAGTCCTTTGCAGCCATGGCAGATTAAGCACATTTTTAAGGTCTAATTCCTATTTGTTAGTGTGACAGAGTAAGCTTTCTGATGTTAATGTAACACTGCCAAACTCATACAGCAGTAGAACAGTAGAAGGGGAAGAACAGCTCTTCAACTATCTTATTAAGGAACCAGCAAGCTGTGCAAGATGCAAGCTCTCATGCTTTTCCATCTACCTTCACCTTTTAAAGAGTCTAATAACCTTTTTTTACAAGTAACTAATGTCCAAAATGCAACAATACATAACCACTTCATGTGTTGCATAAATAAACCAGAAAGGATTTATACAGGCTCCAAGACTGCACGGATGGTATTGCCAGGTACAACATAGCAGAACATCAGAGAACAGGATCAAGCTCAAGCTAAGCAGATAGCAGTCAAATATTCAGTGTTTCTAGAGTTTAAAACCCGGTTCTGTCAAACAGTGCTCCCTTCACTTCATATTTGATGTTCAAAACGAAGCTGTTCTAACTCAAAAGTGGGTTGACTTTTTGTAACATAAATCTTTTGTTAATGTTCATATAAATCAAGTATTGCTGAACAGATTCTTAAAGGATATGACCAAAAATTAATTTGCCACATTAGCTTCAGGTTAACAAATTCTTCTGCTTAGAGACAGTCATACATTACCTAACACATTTTAAGGTTCTTTGCAGCACACTGCTGTTCCTGAGTTTTGGAAAGAAACCTGCTGTGGCCCCAATATTTTTGCACATAGAATGCTAAGCTCAATAATTCTACTGTAAATAGGAGCTAAGTCTTTAAGATGTTGCTTTTCTCTTATAATTTCCCAAGTATTCAAAAAAACTGAAACATGTTTTTAAGATCTTCAAAAACAAAATGTTTGTTACATATGTTGCGTAGGCCAAATATCCAAATCTTTACAGAACATATGAAACATGTTTTTAAGATCTTCAAAAACAAAATGTTTGTTACATATGTTGCGTAGGCCAAATATCCAAATCTTTACAGAACACATTTTTAAATTACAAGTGCATAATATACAATACTTTGACTATGTCACAGAAACCAGTACAGATCCAATATAGAAGATTCTCATCTTTTATGCATTGAGATTTCCAAATGGTCAGAATCATGATGGCTTTGTTTCAATATTTAATCTAATTTAAAAGACATCCCACAGTCACAGTTCAGCACCATCTTACTAACTATAAAGAAGAAAACAAATACAAAAAAAAAAGAGAAAAGCAGCACTTGTTCAGCTGCCACCACCATTTTTTACCAGATAACAACAGATTTTGTATTCTTCCTGCAAAGCTTTTTTATTGATACAGTATCTGCTACAGTTCTACAGAAAAACATGTCATTTGCAGACAGAAGATCTTTTCTTTGATGGAAATAGAGAACATTTTAGTTAAGTGTTTTCTCTATTTTTCTTCCTCTACTCCAAACAATAGCATTTAATTCCTCTATGCCAAAAGATGGAGAAAGTGCAGTTAGTATTTTCAATATAAGATTTGTATTTCCCCAATCCTCAAATACAATCAGAAAGTAGCAATCTTAAATTAAGATCAAAAGGACAAGAAATTTAGTGATGATCCATAAACCTGTAATGAACTGCAGTTTCTTAGCTTGATGCTCAATACAATTATATTTTATTATTATACCTCTCCTTTTGGTCATATATCAGGTCTTTAAGAGAAGATATAGAAATGTGTACAGAAGAACCCAAAGAAAGTATATGTACAAGTACTAAATTCCACTTTGTTGTTTTTTTTTTTTTTATGCTAATCTTGGCATTAGAATTCCCAAAGCACTTTCCAGAGTATTGTCTTCAAGTACTCAAAGCCCAATCTGCGGTGTTTGTAAAGGATGTGACACATGGAAAACAGAGTCTCTTTTCTTTTCCAGTAACAATTCCCATTTTTCAGAAATATCAATGAAATGGTGGATATAATGAAGAAAACCTTTTTCATGAACTTTTTTAATATCCTGCACAAAACTGAATGTGCATAACTCATCTCAACATATGACTTTTGTGTCATATAAAAGTCTCCTAATTTTCAAGGGCAAAACATCCATCCTAAATCAAATAATATGTCTGTCTTACGGGCTTAGAAAGTTACCTCACTTCCTTCAGAAACACTAATCCAAGAGATCACTTCAATAATGGATTTCAGAAGACAATATGTGTTTTAGTTCAATATTCACCTTTATTTTGAGGAGTATTTGATGCTATCCATTACAAACATGCATTTTCCCTTGCAGCTCAAGAATGCTAGGACTTCAGGCTGTGAAGGCTGGGACTTCACTGTGAGCCCGCTCTTCGTGTAAAACCACTCATTTTCCTAGGGCACCAGAGCCTCCACAGGAGACTCCCAAACAAGCTATGGCTTTCAAAGACTTTGAAACATCCATACAGATACATCTACAATAGTTGAAGTAACAAAATAAAAAGCCCATTAGTCATCACTTGTGTATCACTGAAAAATTCAAGTTATCTGCACCCATTAACTTTGTTTTCTCATAGGCGTCAGAAAGAACTGCAACAGCATCATGGGGGAACACACCCTGCAGTACTACTCTCACTCTTCTTGCTTCTGCTTCCAAACCCATGAAAATCCTTCCAGGTGGGCAGAAATTGCCAAAATAAAGGAAGTTCTTATGAATTCCTGACATGAAGAATATATTCTTTAATTTCCAATCAAAAAAAAAAAAAAAAAGACTCCCCAGTTCATCATCCCCTCAATTCAGAAAGAACCAAATGCTGTTAAATGTGACCACTGATTAGATCAGCTTTGAAGAGGAAGTCAAAAAAGAAAGATATTGATACACATTAATTTCAAATGCTGTCAGAATCAATAGGCATGTATGTTCAAGATAAAGAGTAAGAAGAAATGTAGAGTATCTTCTAAAAATTGAATAACCCATAGGTTTTCAATTTTAAAAATTTTAAAAGGTCTGTGTGTTTTGCATTGCAAATTCAGAGAATTTTGACTGTTTCCAGATCAAGGCATACAGCAATAAAAATATTCAACAGAAGCTTCTGAGGATGCAGGAAAGATCCTATTCACATAGCACTGTCTTATTTATGAATGAAAAACACCATTTAAGTGTTCTCAAAACACATTAGAGAGTTTATCAGGTCGAGGAAAGAAACATCCAGGAAAGAAATGTTCATTTTTCACATTCCAGTTATGAGTTTGTGGAAATTCTCAAAAGGACATGGTTTCATGCAAGATGTAATTCTCATCATCTTCAGCAATTAAAACTAGAGAGAAGGAAAATGTAAATGCAATTTGAATCTCTTTCCTACCATAGACTGTAGTATCCTCTAATATGTAGGCAACCACTCTAGAAATCATCAGAGCAAGTACACAGGAACTATCACTGACCCCCTTAAAAAAAAAAATGTTGGAAGTCATAACTTTTCCTGCAGTTTGACAGCAAAAGATAAAACTAAGTTGAGATTGGTGTTACTTCTAAACTGGCTTTTGGCAACTTTACCCTAGAAACTTGGTCCTAGAAGCCCTGACTTTCTTCTCAATTAAAATACAAGTAGTATTAATTTCCTAGACAGCTATTCTGGTGTTTAACACTTGCCAAGACTTACTAAATTTCCATCAACCTTTGCTCAAAATTAAACCTAAAAGACAGAAGAAAAAAAACTTGCGCAGGTGGCCCCTTGCTTTAAAATACTGTACAAAATGAAAAGTAACAAAGGCCTCCATCATCACAGCATCACAGCCTAGAATATGCTTGTCTACAAACACAGCTCATGCAAGGAGCAGCACCAGCAGAGGTGAAAACATCAACACAAATGGCCAGCCCTCTGCCAGCTGAGAACCAAGAAACTAAAAAACCATTGTTTTAGTAACTTGAACCAAGATGCAGAAGGGAAGTACAAACTAGAAGGGGGGAAAAAAAAAAAAAAAAAGCTTTCTTTTTTAAACATTCTCTTCATTTTTTAGATAACAAAAAAAAGGAGACACTGAGTATTGTTCAGATATTTATTACTGAATATTAAAAAAAGAACCTAACCAATGCCAATTAAATTAGAGTGAGAATAGTTTGAATGTATTTTATCCACAGTTAATGCAAGTATGCCAAACATTCATCGCTAAATAAAATAAATATTTTACTTTAAAAAAGAAAACAAAGCAACAAAGCACATGCAGTGTGAAGTAGGGACACCAAATCTGTAGAAAAGGCATTAAGGAGGGAAAATGACAGCAAGTAGAAAGAGAATTTTAGCGTGTTTAAAATACTAGTGTTTTCTGACTAATCATTTCAACTGCCTTGCCTGTAGCTCTTTAATGACATTCTACTAAGGTAAATCAGGCCCACATGGTTTGGCTATGGCCATCACTTAGATTACTGAGGCAACGAATGCATGTAGTGACCTGTGGATACATGCACATGCTTCTTGGTGTTGTTGCACATCCTGTTTTCCTCTTGTTAGCTGCCTATTCAAATAGTCCAACTGAAAAGAGTTTCATGCGGACCTAGGATTATTTGTGTGGTAGGCTAACAAAGTTTCCAGAGTTTCCAGAGTAGACTACAAAGTGTACATTTGCTTCTAAAGAAAAGGAGAAATTAATAAAAATAAAAGCATTCTGATGACACCTGGTGGCCACTTCACACAAGGAAGAAATTGCATTTCATCTGAGAAAAGCAAATTAAACAGAAATGTGTCTTTTGGTATGCATATCTACAGAAATGACAGCTGATATTATCAATTAGAATCTATGCTCATTGTAATATACATGTTTATATGTATATGTCAAATTACGGTTTTATTGGTATGGACACATAGACAAATATTTAACTATTAATGACAAAACTTGTTTTCCTGTACAATGAAACAGAAGTGAGCACACTGGAAATATTCTAGATCAATCCTGCAAGACATATAATGGAGAGAGTAATAAGGGGGAAGTATGGTGGAAATAGGGAGCTGTCTCACACCAGGGTGCACTCGGAAGGCCTCTGTGTGATAGCTGCTGCCTCAAATCCCTGCCACAACACATTAGTCCTCCAGCACACTTCAGCAAAGCAGAAGAACCAGCCTTCACTTCTTTGTATCACTGGATCTCTTAACAAAAAGAAATTAATATGCATCATTAGAAACTAGTATAAAAAGGTGATAGCTGTACACCGATCTCGGCTACAGAGGGGATAAATCCTTAACATGTATGGGAAAAGCTGTGTGCCAAATCACACCTTTTCTCCTTAATGATTTCTTATAAAACATGCAAGTAGTCACAATAGTGCTGCCATCTCCTCAGAAAACACACGGGGAATTTTTTTGCCCAATAACCTTAGATGATCATCACTGAGACTTAAACCACATTATAGCTGTGCAAGCTTGGTTTCCTCCCTAACAACTGTTACTTGATTTCAGTTGAACAAACCCATGCTTCAGAATACTGTTTAAAGCTACGTACTTCTTCACTCTGAGACACTCCCAAGGGGTTACCTTGGATTTTATTCTTATTTCCATCACTGTCCACGCCAACAGATGGAAACCAATACAAGACAGGAACAGAAGGCATACGGGTGTGACAGTGGCATTGTCAATACTGGCAATGAGACAATACAAAAATTATTTGGGACTTCTGTGGTGGCTGTGATATCAGTTAAGAGCTACTATTATAGCTCATCACGGAGCCTCTTCCTTTCCCCATTGTCAAGCCCTTCACCAGAGTTCAGTCACATAGCAACAAAAGATGCCTTTGCTCCAGCAGAGAAGAGAGGCTGCAGGCCGAGCAAGCTCCCACTTCTCCCCAGCAAAATGCCTTTTTCATCAGCAGAGAGCAGAGGTGAACAAGTGGGGAGGCAGTGCTATAACAAAGGGCTCTGTACACTCAGGAGAGAAGAACCAGGAGATGACACAGTAGTATTCACCTTGTACTGTGGCACATCCAGTGAAAACACACCTCCCCAGGATGGGTCCTAGCCAGCTGGAACTGAAGGAGGGAAGGAACTGAGCAGAAGGAGGAGCCCTTTTCTAACACCACCATCACCCATAAAACCCCCACTTACCTCTTCTCCAGAGTATTCACAGTACTGGTATTTTGGGAAGAAATACCAAGAAGGTCCCAAATGCCTCTGCTTATCAATAGTATCCATTTTCCTCCATGTCTGTCTGTTTCTATTCAACAAATGTGCTGCCTACTTAAATCTGTTCCTGAAGTTCAGCTATTGTCCAGAACCAGCAATATGCCTAAGCAAGTGCACAGTGTCAGCAGGATTCCTCCTAGGCTTGACGTGAGGCATGTGTGTTCAAATGTATTCCCAGACAAGGACTTACCTGGCAATTAAAATTTTTATTTTGCTTACAGGAATGGGGCGTGCAGTGCAACCCCAGGAACAAATGGGCTGGGGACCTGACCACTTCCCTAATACCTACAAAAACTATGCAGTTTCATTCTGTTATATTCAAGACCTGCACCTTGCTTACTAGTTTTATGTCACTTGGATATCTAGTGTGCAAAAAATTTTCTCATTAGAAAAGGACCGTAGCTCCTTTCTGTCTCTCATATGGGTCTGCTCTGCGGCACACAGGCTGTCCAGCACGGCCTGTGCCATGGCTGCCTCCTTACACAGTCTCTTGCCCGTCCAGGTGCACTCACACGGACCTGCTGGTGACTCTCAGTCCTGCCATTGCCCTCCATAGGTTGCAGGGGTACTGCCTGCATTCTCACCACATGTTGCAGAGGGGGCTCTAGTCTGGTGCTCCTCCTTCCTTCCTCTTTCTCTGACTGCAGGGTCTGCGTGGTCACCTCTATCTTGTACCACTCTTACACCCAAGCACTTCAAATTCCTGTCTTTAAATAGTGGTCACAGAGGCGCCAGATTGGCCTAGCTGGGCCAGAGGTTGGGGGAAAGTACAAGAACTCTTTACCGGGTCTTCACTGCAACCCCTTCCCCCTATTACCAAGCAAAAGTGGCTCCTCGCTAAACCATGACAGACAGCCACGCAGAGCCACTGCTATATGTGATGGACACCCAGAGCCACTGCTATACGAGACAGCCACGCAGAGACACTGCTATACGTGACAGCCACACAGAGCCATTGCTATATGTGATGGCCACCCAGAGCCACTGCTATACATGATGGCTACACAGAGCCATCACTATAAGTGACGGCCACCCAGAGCCACTGCTAAGGTGACTCTCGGCTGGTGTGATCAAGGTGGCAACCTTCCTCCTCTGCAGGCTGGGAAGACATGTGCTGGTCAATTTGGTGGCCCCAGCTGTTGCCTCCTGGTCCACAGATCCCTCCTGGACAGGGAGCACAGCACACCATTGGACTCTACCCAGACACACCTCCTGGCGTTGCAGGACAGTCATGGCAGGGCCACGCCAGGTGAGGGAACTCCAGAAGTTGGGTCAGGGCTGCAACTTGTGCGCATAGCCTCTGAATTTCCTCAATACATCATCACTCTCTTGGGAACGAGTTAGGAGAGTGTTATTGCTGAAAATACTACTAATTCCCTGAAAAGCACCGAGTTAAAATCAATCCCACAAACTTTCCTGAGATCAATAGGTTTTAATGAACACAGAAAACATACTCTGTGGCAACCATGGGCAAGTACCCTGAGACTGTGCTAGAGTAAGAAATTACATCTGCTCCAACACCTTCCTGGGAGAAAAAATTGACATATTGCTAAGTAGGCTATCGCTCAGTTCAAATGCCCCCAGGATCTGAGGACCAAAAGCTCACCCTTATGGGCAAGCTCCATGGTGATTTGTAATAGCAGAGCACAGCCAGGACACAGTCAGATTTTCCCACCACAAATGGGCACACAGACCGAGCAGCACAGCCTCAGCCTATTCTTCTGACGGAGCAATGTGGGCACAGGAAGTGGACTGCTTCCCACCACAAAGGGTGCTGGCACAGCCTGTTTTCCTCTCAGGTGGCAAAAAGAATATTTAGTCATGTGTTTCAGTCATCAACAGTGATTTTTCTGGTATTCATCCTGGGAAAACACTTTTAACAAGTGCTACAGGACTTCTTTTCCTGTAGAAGAGACAATAGTCTGAAATTAAAGCTTACAGAAGCAAAAATGTTGGATTACGTATTTTACAGTGAAACCTAGTATCAAGTGTGCTGTTCCATCTTGTACTTTCCAGAAGATTTGAGCACACTGTTTTTCCCAAACACTATGATTCAGATTTTCACTTTCCAATAAATTCCATAAATATTTGAAAATCAAATGCAACTTCTGTTTTGTCAGCTCTCTGGCCTTTGTTATTCTAAACCACCAAATTCTTTTGTTTTTTACATGAAGCAGAAAAGGAATTCACTTCTAACAGTGGCCCTGTAAATCCATTTTACAATTTAAAATATCACTTTACAGCACATGCACCATTTTTCCAGCATCTAATATCTGATATTATTTCTACAAACTAAACAGTACAGATATTACTGATTAAACCCCTATAATAGCACAAATCACAGCAATATAAATATGTAAAGATTCTTATTACAACCACTAGACTTTTCTCATCAAACTCATTCCAAGCCACTCTGCTAAGGAGATCTAAGTATTTCTAGATGCATGGGGAATTGAAACAAACAAACAAACAAATACTACTTGTGTTTTAAATGGCTCAAATACCTATAGGTATCTAAATCTAAATGAATTCACTGGGAACAAGGCATTTGAAAGTCAAGGTATTTCTTTAGGTGCTTAAAGAGGACTTGTAAAGTAACATCAGCTACACAGATTTCATTATTTTATCCCCAAAACTTGTTATTCAGAATTGAAAAAACTGACATAAAACCACATTCCTGTAACTAAAATTAGAGGGGGTTATTTTGAGGACTCAACAATTAAGAATGCACAGCTGCCTTAACAACTCCTTCTCCTGAATGCTTCAAAAGAAAAATTAAATTGTATTAGACTACTTTTAATAACTTGTAGATTTTACATGTACTCAATTATAAATGAAAAAAAGGAGTACAGAATAAAGGTAGCAAATGCACAAATTCAATGCTATGAAAAGACAGACACATGAGATCTCATGTACCTTGTGCCATTTGTAAAAAGGTTGTTTTATTATCAGTGTAACTAATCACAATGAAGCCATCTCTTACAATCAAAGACATTATAATGAATTTTCTTTACAGCTACAGAGAAATGGGATTTGCTGTTCCATATCAAACTAGAACAGGCTGTATAAATTCTTCTTCATATTTATTGTTAAATGTAATTTTTACCTATAAAATCAGTCATGAAATATTAAAAACTGAAACAACAGAATTTATATCCTTTACTTAATTTAGTTTAAACGGTCTATTCACTAAAGAGAGGGAAAAAAGGTTACATATGTATTATAGCGTGCCCTTCCCTCTCCTCCCTAAGCATTTCCATTATAATCCCCCTAGTTTTGGGAATTTATAACTTGGCTGTAAAAATTCACTTCATGCTTAAGAGTTGGTATACTTTTCCCTTTACAAATTTAAAATTAAAAAAAAAAAAAGAAAATAAAATGAAAAAATAAAAAAAAAAGACCTGTTCCAGGAGGAAGGCTAGAAAACATGAGAGCTGAGAAGGAGAAAAGCATTCAGACTAAAAACTTTCAATGCTTAACAACTTAAATCAGTAAATAAGGACCAACTACTGTAATTCAGACCCATCTTTCACCATGGGGAACCACAGTAAAAGGTCAGTTGGCTGCACTGCAGCCCCTGGGCAGATGGACACCAGGCACTAACCTCCAGCTGCTTCTGGCCTGGGCCAGGTTCAGGCTGGCAAACTGGGGCAAAAAACCTCCCTATTCTACTGCTGTCTGCTAAGGTCATCTGTGTAACTGGGAATTGGACAAACTGAAAATGAGCAAGAAGATCAAGAAGCATTAAAATCACCTATGTCAGAGAAAAGACAACCACCACGTCTTTAAAATGAAAAATAGAGGTAAAAAGAGGCTTCTCCCAATTAAAAGACTTCAGATTTGAGAACTCGGGAATAACGTATAATGTGATGAAAATTGCAATAGAAAGGTAAAGGTAGCCAAAAATCATCTGAAGTTCATGGAAGCCAATGGATTCAAGGCTACTAAAAGGGCTTTATTTAATGCAGCATGGAAAACAATGCATACATAAGAAAGCAGATCCCAAAAATACACATGAAATAAGGCACCAAGAGACAAGCAACCGATGACCTTAAGGTGTGGGTTATTTCCACTATTGATAACTTTCTTTTCAACTTTTTCCTACAGCACAACAAAAAGCACAAAAGCAAAATTTACCTTCATTTTCAGAGTCTTTGTTTTATGGTCTGAAAAGAAGCAAAACCCAGCTTTGGTTTTCGCAGTGCAACCAGTGAGCTGGTCAAGTTTGCAGAAGCACTAATCAAGCTACACTGGGTGGCTGCCTGCACTCACTGTCTCAGCACAAAGGAAGCTGGCAAAGACCTGAAGTCCAGAGATGCTCTCAGCTCCCCCAGGTGATGTTGCATCCCTTCCTTTAGAGAAAATCACCAAGGCCATGAGTTCAAACACAGCCTTTATTTAGCCTGTAACTAATTTAATTCATCAGAAAAGGCAATTATTTGACTACCGTACATGAGGCTAATGTACATAGTTTGCAACCCATTCCCAGAACAACAGAAATTAGTAATTTTTACAAATTCATTGGTTCTCCATAGTGATTCAGACTTGAAGATTGAAAAGTTAAAATAAATATAGCCTTCAGATGAAGATCTTTTACTCAACTAAATTAATCTGGCATGCACAGACAGCCCAGGGTATTTCTAATATATATATATATATATATATAAACAAACAAACAAACAAAAAAAAAACAGGTAGAAAGATACTACCGACACACTCTGCTGCCACACACTCAAGAAGGTAGCTGAGTAAAAAGAACCGCAAAGTACGAATTTTAAGGATCTAGTAGACATCGATATCATAATTATTTTGATATCATAATTTGATTTGCAATAAAGATGAATAGTGAGGAACACGAGAAAGAATTAGAAAGTTGATGCTCTATGACAGACGTATCCTTAAAATAACCAGACTCAACAGCAAATGGTGCAATTGTAAAATCAGTTACCACTTTATGGAATTGATACCAGATCACCAACAGGAAAAGGATGAAGAGACAGAGAAGGCAGAGCCAGGGGACAAGGATGCTCCAAGGGTTTGGATGGCCTTTGGAACAAAAATCTGCACTAGATTACCAAAATTCAACAGTCCAAAAATCATTTAGGGATGCCAGCCACTACTGACTGCTCAATGCCAAACTTTAAAATGTCCATCTTGGAAAGTATCATGTGGAGTCCTGCCTTAGGTGCCGTTTTCTAACATAAAATACAAAAAGAGAAGAAAAAATCAGTTCCTATTCAACCCACGTGGGGCTGCCTCCTCAGATAAAGGAGAAAAAAGCAAGCACAAGTCTGATAGGAAAATAGATAAGGATGTCTTTACAAATAAAGAGGTAGCAAGGTGGCTTAGCAGGCCTGAGGTGAGCTTTGCAACTAGGTGGTTTAGCAGGCCTCATTTGGGTTTTGCAGAACCATACAATGCTGGGAAGTGGCATAAATTTGCAAAACAATTCAATGTGGCAGGCTGGTTTGAAAACCTATTCAACAACAGGGGCTAGGTGAGACAAAATAACAGAAAAGTAGATCTTTTAACCTCTACCTGTTCTTGAGGTTGAGTTTAATACACATGCTTAACAGGTTTATACATACTAACTTCTCACTTGGCAGCAAAAAGTTGGAAATGAGACATACGGTGTATGATGAGGGGGTGGTACATATCAGAACAAACACCTAATCGTGGATTGATAAGTCTGTTAATGGGGAAAAGGGTCTCAGCTGGCCAGTAAGTTAGGATAAAAGCAGGCTGCACCCTACAGCCAATTGAGAAACTCCACAGGAGAATGCCCCCGTGGACTCTCCCTTTATTTGAATGAAGTTTATAGGACTCCTCTGTCCCTGTTGTGAACATCAACCTCAAGTGATTCTTCCAAACCAGTCCAAAACCCAGAGGGGAGTTGTCACGTCTAGTAATCTGGACAGATGAAAGAAGATACTGACTCTGCCAAGCTACTACTGTACTGTTTACCTCTCAGGAATCTGAGAATCCTTGATCTTGCACCTAGGCATGCCAGCTGTCCTTGTGTCCTGAAGCAGGGACCTAAGCACCAACTCCAAACCTACTGATGCTGCTCAATAACATGGGTCACCCTCTACTTCCGAAAACAGCAGAGTTTCAAGCCTGCACATCTAATGCAGAAATCAGTAATATGTTCACGATGATTCAGTAAAATTGGCATTCACAGTAAGTGTTGTTATTTTTTAGGTTAAAAAAGTGCATAGACAATAGGATTATTTCTCTATTTGAAATCATATTATTTATTAAAACTTATGGTTAAAATGTATTCATTAAAAAAGCATGTATTGAACAAACATGAGCAAACCTAGTTGTTCTACCTGCCAGCTGTCATTTAGTGGAAAGACACTGAAAGAAAATTGGGAGCACTTTGCGGAACTATTCAAACAAATATCTGAAAGCAAAACTTCAACTATATGGCATTTAATAATAAGGCTCATTTTACAAAGGACTGGAATTTAGGGCAGAACTAGTCTTGAAAGTGTGCCTTCCTGTTTAGAATGACTGGCATGACTGTGTATGTTTTCACGCTGCTTTATGCAGCCAGCTCACTAAATCACTAAAAATGTACACCACTGAGCTTCAGTTTGACCTGCAGTGACTCCTAGATGTATTCGCAAAATTAACACAAACACTGAATGCTACTAATCTTAAATTTGTAATAACTGATCAAAGAATACTGCCCTGTAATTCACTACAAGGTAAAATCATAGTGCTGAACTGTGCATTTTCAAACAAGTGGTTTATAGCTCTAGATTTAAAATGCAAAGTTTCCATTATATTTAATAATTAAAATGCATGCTGTGTTATGGTTACATTTGGTGACTGGATTAGTAGTACCCCAACTGAGCTAAACAATGCCTTTTTCCTATTAGAGTTCGTATTACCATATTATCTATTTGTTTAAGAAAAGGAAGAAAAAAAGCACAGCAAGGAAGAAGGAATAAAAAAGAAATACATGAATATCAAGCATACTGAAAGACAGCAAGGACCAAGACAGCAAGAAGACCTGGTATCAGCAAAATCTACGTTTGCTGAAAGCAGAAAAGCTGAAATATCTGTGCATTTAAAGTATGAAAACTTTCCAGAGAAAAAGAATATTCTCCCCGTGTCAATAAGGGTTCTCATTCAAAGTAAAGGGTTTAAAGCTCTGTTTGTTTTCCTAGATGCAGCCTCTACAAATTTAGTGAATACAGACATCACTGTCGAAGAGCGGACTCTCTCAGGCTGTCAGCTTCTTAATCAGGGTCTGACTTCACTGGCAAGTGTGAAATTATGTAATTATTTATGCTTGGCAATTCTGATGGTTTAGACAATTCCAGCACTATGAACATCTTCTTTTATAAAGCAAAATTTCTACTTTTTTTTTTAAATGGAATATATCATTTATTTTTTCCCATGCTTTCTAGGTGATTTATTCAAACAAAATTTAAATATTATGTATTTCTCCTCTCCCAAAACAGGTACCATTGAGCTTCGAAATGTAACTTAGAAGGATGAAAAGCAGTTTGAAAATAAAATCAAAATGAAACCATAGTGATAGCGACATCAAAGTTTTCTCAGCAGTGTCAGATCAGGTGTCACCCAAATATCTGTTAATTACAAGTCTAATGACCTTCAAATACCTGTAAGAAACGTATAGATATTATATTAACCCTGCAAAAAGACACACTCCATACATTCCTACATTTCCATGCAATATTTAAGCCAAATCTTCAAAGATTAACTTTGTTTTCACTTCAAGTACATTTTAATTATCTTGGTATCAGTAGTGTATTTAAAGACAGGCTTGCCTACCTCTATATCTACAACAGTTGGTGTAACATATTGCCTCTGGTGTAACGTACTGCACCTCCTCAGATATCTACCCCATGATAGAGTATATGCCTTTTGCACAACAAAAATCAATGGTACTCGTTCTCTGACAAATACATACATATATATATATATATATATATACACACACACGTATATATTCAACACTAACTAAAAATACACCTTACTGATACCAGCAATGTCTAAAATCAAGATGATGTCAATGAAGAAAAAGATAAGGTAGTAGTGCAAACCTCCACTTGCAAAGCCCAGTAGCTTTTTTACCTGGAAACAGAAACTCAGTAGCCTGAACAGAACTAGCAAAATGCATTGTCAGGTTTTCACCTGTCCTCTCCAAAACAAACTAGCTACTTTACCTAACAATCTTGTGCCTAAGAAAGATTTGAGGGTTTTGAGAAAAGGGGCTCATTATGTCTCATCAGATGTCTGCTTTGGAGCATGAAAAAGGGGCACCTCAAAGTCAGACCTACATCAGCCTCCTCTTCAGTCTCTTCCACCCCTGCATTCCTCAGGTTACCATGCCTATGGCAAACTCCCTTGTGCAACACAAAGAAAATCAGACAGGAAACCAAGCTGATACACAACCATCTGCAGACGTCATCAGAGGCACACACGAAGATGTCAAGAAATACAAGAAATACTTGTCAAGAATGTTCGAACAATGTAGATCTCAAATGGCTCTCACATTCACTAGTCTGTAGCTTTGGCAATTAAAGGCTAATCAGAAACAACTGAGAAAACAAAGTGTATCTGCAAAGATCCTGGTAACACCACCACCACTGTATTGCAAAACCTCTGCTCAACAAAACAACCTGTTTTTTTGGGGTAAGATAATAAAAAAAAAAGAAAAAAAAATATTTCTTTGAGTTTGTATGCACAAATTATGAGATAGAGAGCTTGTGTCAGGTTCTGATTTTGATCATTTCGACACAAATTGAAAAAATTCTGTTAAACCAAATGGAGATATTCCGATTTCTAATCAGGTAAATGACATCAAATTCTAGTCCCAGATTTTCTTTCCTTCCTGATTAAATTACATTAATGTACATTCAAAACAAATCAACTATTGCTAGTCCTTCTATTTTTTCCATCTGAATAACTTAACTGTTAACACCACATACACACATACGTGAAATCAGTAGAGCTCTTTTGTATGTCCGCCACCCATCTGAAGCCTCACAAGGATGAGGCTTACAGCAACATTATAGTTTGTGAGCACCAACATATCGTCCTAAATGCAGGGCAGAAGTCAACCTATTTCTTTTAAGGACCTATAGGCCACTGTTTTTCCCTAAAACAGTTTTTATTAACCTGACATGTATACAAGATAACAAAAACCACAACACTGTATTTATTCTTACATGGAATGCACAAGGAAAAGACCCCAAAACTAAACACTGCACCTTCGCATTGTTAAAAACTTTGATATAGTTTTTCTTGCCATATTACCCCTAATTAGCAGTTTAAGCTTGTTAACATGAGCAGTTTATTTAAGGTGAACAAGAATTCTCTTTCCATTGTATAGGTAAAACTTGTAAATAGGACAGCCCATAAATTCTGTGAGAGTAACTAGGAAACTTTTCATTAAGGCTTGAGTTATAAATTCAAAACATGAAGCATAACATGCTTAAAGAAGGTTTTATTTTAAAAAGCATTCATTAGGCTCTCATCTCCAAGCCTCAGACTTGTAAATAATTTAAAACGAAAATGTGAACAACAGGGAGGGGAAAAAAACCAAATGCAATTCAAATCAGTCCATTGTTGTACCAATAAAACTCAAAACAACAGAAGTTGGTAGATTTTGCAGACAATATCCAGAAAACATTTTTAGGTACTGTATCTTTGAACTTAAATATTATACTTGCACTGGATCCAACCTCCAAAAAATTAACTGCGACTTACATCAATCAGGCTGTATCCAGTAAAGGCTACACATGCTAAACTAGTAATTTTTAGTATGAGTTGCACTTCATTCTGGAGGTGTCAAACTGCAGCTTATGGATGCTTTTAGATTTTTTTTTCTATTTTGACTTTTCAGAAATGTATACCCTATTAAGAATTTATATGACATAAGGCAAGAACTCTCTTCCCTTTAAAGAGTACAGATAAATCAATGTTTGCCTTGCATAAAAAGAAACAGCCTTTACTTCAGTAGCACTGAAAAAAAAAGGAAGTGAAAAAGACAAAAGTAACAAATCAAACAGAAAACAGAACACAAGGAGCACTGGTGTCCTTGCTGCATATCCAGTGTCCCAAATTCAATGTCAATACACCCCTGCAGTAGATGTGTTACAGCACAAGGAACTGAGAGGGCAACAGTTTGCCTTTATTGAATTTCTGGAGTTCACTATCCTTTTCTCAAGTACTAGTAACAATCCAACTTAAGCATAACACATGATTTCTCTTAAACATTCAATGGAAGGCAGGCACGCAACAGACATTCTTTTCTTTGTTAACAAAGCACGTGGGATTGCAAAATGAAAAAGTGCTGTATTTCTATGCCATAGTTCTTCAGGAGAAAGACAAGCACATATGCTGAGCACCACATGAATATCAAGACATGTTGCTCAGAAGCCTTGAGCTTAATTGCCCACACTCCACATACCATGAAATGTGAGGCTTTTCAGCTATGCAGGGCGTTCTGCATGGGTGCAGAATGCAAAGTGACTTCCAGTGACTTCTGGGCATACCTGACCTGGGTCACTCAGCTGCAGCACACACACCTCACAACCAGTGCTGTGCTTCCTAGAGGCACCAGCCCCCCACGCAGCACATGAGCAGTGAGTCGGATGCTTCCTCACATGAACCAAGGCAACCAGGTCACCCCTGTTCACACTTTGGATGATGCCAACACACTACGCATCATCGGCACAAGATGCAAGGAGCAAGCCTCCTCCTGCTAAGGCATGCTTAACACCAAGTCTAGGTGGACTATCTCATACACTTATTGCAAGAGTTTATAGCAAACATGTTGTACTAACTTACCAAAAACCAATAAAGCCAACCCAACAAATGGAAATGGGCACAGGCCGTAGGCTTTTACAGAGCAAGCCCAGGCTTGAAAACCTGCCTTAAAAGAGAAATCACATGTACAGATTAGTATAGAGTCATACCAGAGCTCTTGAGGCCATCCAAATGACATCAGAATAGTCTGGTTTTGTCTTTGCATAAATTAGAATTCTTGTCAGGACCTCTACACTTTTAAAACTCCTTAATGAAATGTCTCCTACAGAAATATTTGCATATCAGGTAATCGTATGGACTCTGTAATAAAAATACCACACAAAACAATTTTCTATATAAAATGATGAGTTAGCTTTACACTTGGATGAGTTCTGTTACTCCTTGTAGTTGCTGTCAGTTCTAACATTCGTATGTACTTGTTAAATCTTTGTACCCGAGGGAGTACCCGACTTTTGAAATACCAAAGACGGGGCTAAGGACAGCAAGAAACTTTCTTTTCAACTGCAGTGAAACAGAGACATATCAGACAGGAAAGCATCTGTGGGGTTTTTTTTTCTGTAGCAAAAAAAAAAGTAATCTGTAGAGCTGTATACATGCAGATCTAGCCACTGAAATGTTGCATACCCTACCTACTCTGCATGCCTCCTCCTTGGCCACGACATACGCCATACACAGATGTAACAGTTGTATTTTAAGACTCAAAAGGGCAGAGGCAGTTAAAACTTATGCTTGTATCATTAGGGACCAATGGAAACTAAGAACACTGACAGCCTCCCAGCCCAGTTAAATATAACCCATAGTGCTACAGACAGTAGTTTAGTAGTAGGCCAGGTCACTCAGAAAAAAAAAAAAAAGGTCAGTCTGCTGAGAACAAGCAAACAAAACAAAACAAAGCAAAAAATCAGCAAGCCACAATTCATGGCTGCCAAGCAGGAAGGCATGTATGGGTCCCTTGTTTTAAACACACAACTTTTCTGCGAAGCAAAAGACACCTTTGGAATTTCTGCAGGTGAAAAATCAGATGTTACAAAATCAAGACGTCCTTACTTTTTTTGATTGTTCCCTGGTTCTGTACACGCAGGATAATAAACGCTTTGAACTCAAGTCTCAGCACAGGCTCCAATGACAAAAAAGTAATTAAAAAAACCCACTCAGTTTTGAAGAAAAGTAGGTGCTGAAACTTTCACACACTTTTGTGTGATGCTGTAAGAACGTTCACTGCAAAGGCAGGCGGACCTCAGTTTTAACCACACTGATGGTATCAGAGATCTCACATGAACTTTAACACCCTGGGCCTGGCAACATTTAAGCGGTCTGCAATGCCAACTCCTGTGCAGCCCTGCTGCCAATTCAGTCTCTCCAAGACACATATGGTTAGTCCTATGCCTCCTACTAGCACTAAGCATCACCAGCGAGGAGCAACACTCACTGAGTGAAGAGTACTGCTCATTTCCTATACATGTTTGCAGCCACCAACAACTGCTGTCGTTCATTCTGCACATTCCACTCAGGTCACAGTGCAGCAGCAGCAGCAATGGACGGCTGCGCTGCCCCGACCAAGCGAGGCCAACACTAAACAATACCTTTCTAGAGTAGGAGAATAACCAAGAGTGCTCTGCAGGGCAGCTGCTGACTATTAATCTGTCAAAATGAAGGTACCATTTATGGTTTGACTCCTTATATTACACAAAGGACAGAGCAGAGACCACTGTGCGTAGAGGCTAGTCCTGTGAATAAGAGATTCCTTCCCCATCATCACAATCCTTGTTAAATAAAAACAGTTGCTTCTTCATCTGTTGAATCACCTCATCTGTCTTCCCCTCCAGTAACCTACACTCCAGGATAAGTAATCTAAATTAAAGTTGAACGGAGTCATTTTAATGTGCACCATAATACCACAGTATTAATTTGAATGAAGGAGTAGACCAGACAAAGCTTAAACCAATGTTTTTATTTGAGTGATGGGATCATCCGTCCAGGGGAGCCTTTTTGTTTCCCCAAGAAAGAGAGTACTTAAAATCTAAACCATCTTAGGAAATTCAAATGTAGGTCTCGCTTGACAATTCCAGTTCAACCACATTTCATGTGCCAATCTGTCTGGAAATTGTAGTTCATGCACAAACCCACAAGTCTGTATACATTCCGAAGATTTAAAAAATCAGGCAAAGCAAAGCTGTTTTTCTTATTGCTGTGTACACTGACACAAAAGTGCTGTTCCTCGTTACAAAAGGCTGGGTTTAACGGAGTATTGTGACTGACATTCTTTCTCCGAGTAATTTTTTTCTATAAAAGGAGACAACACAACTGTCCTAGTTTCGGCTGGGATCGTTTTCTTTCTGGTAGCTGCCACAGGGCTGTGGTTTGGATTTCTGCTAAAACCAGCATTGATAACCAGGGACGTTTTTGTTATTGGTGAGCAGCACTTGCAAAGCATCAAGGTCTTTCCTGCTTCTCACCCTGCCCCGTCAGTGAGTGGTCTTGGGTGGGCACAAAAAGCTGAGAGAGCGCACAGCCAGGACAGCTGACTACAACTAGCCAAAGCGTTATTCCATACCAAAGGATGTCATGCTCAGGACACAAACTGGGGGAAGTAGTAGGGAGGGAGGGATCACCACTTGAGCACTGACTGGTCAGCAGTGGTGAGCAACTGTATTGTGCAGCACTTCTGATTTTGGGGGTTTACTTCTTCTTTTTTTTTTTTTCCTCCTCTTTTTTGTTATATTAATTTTAATTACTATTCTTATTGCTGCAGTATTTTAATTCTTTTTGGTCGGTGAACTGTTCCTATCTCAACTCATGTTCTAGTTTTCCTGATTCTCCTCGCCATCCCATTGGGAGGAGGGAGGAGTAAGTGGCTGCGTGTTGCTTAGTTGTTGCCTGGGGTTAAACCGTGACAACAGCTTAAGTTTTTTAAAACTTTCTAGCAAAGAAAACTTCTGTGCAGATAAATCAGAAATCTTTCATGCTGTTATTAAATAATCATTCCCACAGAAGAATGATAGTAAAGGATTTAACTCAGGTCGTTTTGAGTTACATTTCCCAAAATGCTAATAAAACTGACATGTTTGAACATACTGAAAAAGTCACAGTCCATCATCACGCTGTCACATCGGTGCATTTGACTTGTTTTAAAATGTATGGATTATACAATTACTGCTAGGCTCCATATTTTATGTATAAAAGCTACAATCTGATTATATGTCCATGCTGAAATAATTTATGAAATAAGGGCGGAATGACTGTAATGTTACTTCTGTGATGAATGTAACTTGCTGTGAATAGTCTGAGGAGATTGCAAGAGAGACCAAACTGAAGCCTATAATTGTCTTCATCTTTCTTGAAGTGGTGTGACCTGGGAAAAACACAGATCCCAACATCCAAAGCTCCAGCCTCGTGCAAACATCTTGATTACTCCCACTCTGATATAGGAATGAAAAAAGAAAATTTATCGTCTTCACAGGCCACACCTTTAAATTACTGAGGTAAGAATCACGGCAAATTGTATCTGATGTTTAAATTATACATTAGTCTATTATTGTTACCATCAGCAAATCATTCCTGCCACTATTACCCTTGCACTTTTGGATTCCCAGTTTACACTACTCCCTAGGTGTTACCGTCATGCTTGGCATGGCATAATGAGCACGAACACACAGCAAACCCAAGGTCTTGCAAGTCTGCAGCAAGACAACTACACAAAGAAGAAAACCGAGTACAAGAAAACAAGAATTAAAACCGTAACTATGTGAATTCTGACATCACCAATTGCTACATCATACAGACCATAAATTAAGTGGGGTTTTGCCTTTCCTTTCTTCTTAACTACATTTAAGATGAACGTTGTGGTTCACAGGCCACACTACTTATTTGAGGGAGTAACAGAAAATCTGGCATGACAGCTCGGGTTAAACAAAATAACCCATTCCTCAAAGGCCACCTAAACCAGTTAAGCTTTCGTTTAACTATATTTTGCGCTGAAGATGCGCAACTCTTTAGAAATATATTTAAAGACTGCTACAGTATACAGAGGAGCTTGCTTTCCTTAGTGCAATCTGAAAGTCCCCTGAAAGTCCACCAACTTCCCAGAGAGATGATAAAACCACGTTGAAAAATCACAAGACCGTGAGAGGGCAGAAGGTGAGGTGTGACTCAAGACTACTCTGGTGATCTTTGAGAGTAAAGGGAAAACGGCCACAACGGGGCTTTTACCACTTGTAAAGCTCCTCCAGTCACACGCGTCGTCCCTCACTCTCTGCCAACCACGCAACTCCTCCAGCTCATCCCCAGTTACGCTACAGTGACCTCTGGGAAAGGAAAGTAGGAAAACGTGGGGTTTCAGCGCCAAAAAGCGTTGATGGTACAGCTGAGCCACGCCGAGAATTCACCTCGTCGTGGCGGCGCGGGGTCGGACCTTGCCACGGGCACGGGCCCCACGCCGCAGCCCGCTGCCCTGCCCTGCCGTGCCGTACCGCGCCGCGCCGCGCCACGGGAGCCGCCCTCGCACCGCTGCGCTTGCGCACAGCCCGCACCGCCGGCC
>WBNH01006338.1:32580-47627 GCA_013401255.1 Urocolius indicus | reverse complement strand
GTGTATAAAAGGTCAGACCTTAGAAAAATGCACGTTTTTTTTTTTTTTTTTTTGGTCTTTCCAAAAGGCTGATGATATGCTACACAGAATAAAAAAAAAAAAAAAGAAAAAAAGACTGGATGACTAGAAGATGCCCTGTCTTGATCTAAGAGGGAAAGTGGACCTCTGGATACCCTCATGGGCAGGAGTGGCTTCCCCAGTATTTTCTTTCATTTATAGGAGAATCAGAAGTTGAAGTTTTCTGCTGTTTCCCTCTTCTGGGACTGAAGGAAACAAGGTGATGGTCCTGCATAATTCGTTGGTCACAGTGCTTCACATATATGATTTTAACTTTAGAGTAAGGGGCTGTTTCAGAGCAGAACCTTATTTCAGTGCACTGTTCTAATAGCGCCTGTGCTGAAAAAAATGATGCTGTCTTTTCTATTTTATTTGGCGTTCCAAAGAGCAACAGAAAAACAACTACATATAGCATAAGCCAACCTTCAGTTGCACTTATTAATGTGGTAGAACCCATAGACAGCATGAACTATAGGGATTTTCAGAGCAGTTATGTTCTTAGAAGCACAGTCTGCATACCTCTTGCATGCAGAAATCTGGCATTTCTCACCAAGCTTTCCACTCTCCGACCAAAAGTATTGTATTTATGAGTAGATGGGTTTTTTTCAATGATGGCTGAAGTCACTTAGTAAAGCTGTTGCAAAACAGGAGATTGCAATTAGTGTTTTATGTCAATTTTATGTCTTCAAATACTAGAGAAAACGGAGTGGTAACTTTTAAGAATGGATCCATCTGCCCAGAGTCCTGTGCAGGCCCTGGAGTGCTCACCCCTGCAGCATTCCTTACCATGCTGGTTCCTAAATGGTTCCAGCAGGTTGAAGGAAACTGAGAGACTGTAGAGGACCTGCTGTGCAAGCTGATGATGTGCAAACCAGAGTCTTCTGATCTCAGAGGCTTGGTCCTTGTCTTAGAGTCCTCTCAACGGCAAAATTGGGCAGCAAATTTTTACACTGCAGTTCCAGAGTTTGCAGAGCCAACATTGGCCTCGGTCCTCCTTTTCCCTTAGAACATCAGCAGCAGACAGCATCTTTTCTCAGCATTTACAGCTGAGCTGTGAGCCTCACAGCCCCAGGTAAGTCTGAAAATAAGCATTTATTAAGAACCTGATTTGAAACCTAAGTATCCCAGATTATTACTGTTCCCAGATCTCTTAAAAGGCCAGCTACCATTATATTTAGCAGCTTGGAGTTTCACAGTGGCTACTATGCTGTAAGAAACTTTATTTTTATTTTTAAATTCAGCCAAGGCTTTTATCCTGATAACGTTCCACATCTACTGTTCATACAAGTTATCTGTGGTGAAATATTCCCTCCATAGACGCCACACCCACGCCTTATGCTCTTCATCATCTTTATTCTTGTAGGTTTTTTGCAAGGAAGTAGCAGGAGAGAAAGGAAAGATACCAACTACTTTCTGTAATTTAATTACTGTAATGTTTTAACAGTAGGGAATAACACTATTAAGTTTTTGTTTAAATCTGATTCAGTTGTGTTGGTTGTGTGTGAATTAACTACATGACATAGTAAAAAGTCAAATTTTGAAATGAGAAAAATATGGAGTTGAATTCTACGATTTGTACTAGGTGTTTTGCTTAACTATTAAACAGCTCTCAACTATTGTTTTAATTTCAAAATACATCATTTGCCTTTGATTTAGTTATCAATGTAAACTGGTGCTTTAAAAGTAATTACAACCAGTTGCTAATTGGGGGAGAAAACCATATTTCTGATGATGAAATTTGGCTAGAACAGATACTTACATTTTTTTTTCTATTGCACAAAGTCACGTGAAGGGAATGTATTATGTAGTGTTTGTTTTTTTTTTAAACCATGCCTGCAGCATAATACGATATTTGGATTTAAATAGGAAGAAAAGGCCGAATCCAGACCTGGGAATGTTATTTATTGTTGCCAGTTCTATTGACCTCAGTGATTATTCCCATAAATAAGTGTTCATAGGCAAGTCTTCGCATAAAATGTAGCAAGCTAATTGTATTGCATTTCCTATTTACAGCCTTCCATGAAGGGTGGAGAGGAAATTAACTTGATTGTGTGTCTTTCTTCAAATAATTACACAATTAAATTTTGTATATAGTTAGGAGGAAACTACAGTGTTGTGTATTGCTCATATTCAGAAACTGGAATGTGAGGTAGGCAGCATGAACATGGTGATACTACAAACCAGAAATAAAGTAATTTTAACAAAATAAATCTAAAAAATTCCCTTTACCTTGAATTTTAAAACGAAAATGCAACATATTCCACTCAACAAGAATGAATTATTCTCACCCTCATTCTATAGCATTAGAGATAAGATCAATCAATTGACCAGATCACAAATGCATGCCATTTAGTACTCTGCCAAGTAATAGCTTGACATTCATTTTCTGCACCCATTCAGACCCACTGAATGTATAACTGATATGTTTTTCCAGATCAGGAAGTTAGAAAGCTTAAGGCTAAAAAGTGCTTTGCTGATTTTCTTGAGATGGTCTATCAGTTGTTATTCTCCATGTTGGAAGTTCCATGTAAGCGCTGATGTAGCTTTGCTATCTCCAGGAAAAAGGCTGCAAACACTTTGGTTCCTTCAATGTAGTTGCGCCTGTGAAGAAGGAAAGAAAGAGAAGGAAGCCCTGTCAGGTTGTCCTGCTTCTCAAATTAGCAGCATAGCCCAATGAGGTTTTCAGAGGAATTTGCAAGATTGGTCCAAAAAAGGACCCAGTGCACAGAAATACCGGACATCCTTCAACTAACATTCCTTGGAAGGATTCACTGAGAAAACCTTTTCCAGTGTTACAACCCTAATTACTATTGTATGTAGCCATAAGGGTTGAGGCTATAGTGAAGCAAAAAAAAACCCTAAAAATAGTTTGAGAATTATTGGAAGATTCTACAGTTCCTCTAGCTCAGTATGACTTTACTCACAAGTTGCACAAACGTTAAGGCAATGCACTGAACAGTATCATGTTTTGGTGCCTGTAATATACATTTTTATATCCATTTATACTGAAAACCATCAAATCCTTACTTAACCACTAGCCTGCATACATTCAACTGGCATACTTTGAAGTGGATGTTGTGACAGAAGAGTGCCCATCTATATCATAATCTTTCCGATTTTGCTGGCAGCAAAATGGAAACTGCCAGTATGATGTATTTAAAGACTGACTAGGCGCTCCATGAGAGGTGTATAGCAGTACACAATAGGTTGTGAATTTTGCCTTCTGCTTGGCACAGCAACAGCTTTACCAGAGATAGTAGTTTGAGACTGTCTAATGTGCACCAAATCTTCCCATATTGCTGTGCTTTTTCTTGGGTACCAGGGGACTTTGTTTCTTCTCCCTTTTCTTATAGCAGAAATGGACAAATAAAGGAAACCTGCTGATTTTCTCATTCTGGGAGTGTTCCCCATCATCGGCTGCTCCGATTGGTAGCATTATCACACTTTTCTGCGTTATAGTCTGAAACATTCTGGCAACAGGAACCGTTGAACCATCTCGAATAAAATCTGGGTCTTCTCCAAAAACTGAAATGCATGAGGAGAATGAATTAACTATTAAGTGAAATTAAAGGTGCTTTCTTCTGCTACTATATATTTAAGCACATAGCCAATGTTAAGAGCTTCCAAGTAGCATTTGTTTCGAGTGCATAGCCCATTGATTTCATGAATCAGCTGCGCTCTACAAACCTCTGGCTTCGTATCAGCACACAAAGAAACTAAATGAGGTCTTTTTTGGCTACTCATATTAAATATATCCCAATTTAGCTAGATGTGGAAGATGATGTGGCTGAATTGTTCTATCAAAATCAATAAGGTTCGTTGGAGTAGGGCACTGTTGCATTGAATTGGGAAATCCTTTTTGTTCTATGGGTTAAGCACAATTGGCCTGCACACTCACAGACACATTAAGAACTGAAAAACAGCAGGAACATACCCGTTTTTATTGCCCTTCTTGCTGCTTTATATAGTGGATCATTAACATCAGCCAGCCACGGCTTCGCACCCAAAGGCATAGACACTTTTAGTTTGTTTGGACTGTTCCTCTTGGAAAAGACACTTTCCAAGTGTTCCACCACCTTCAGGGAAAACACATTGCAGTCAGAAGCATTCATCTCCTTGCAGCTCAAGCTTTTACCCGCATTCCCACTTCTGTTCTCAGAAACACAGAAATGCTAGAAAGATTCACTTTACCACTTTGAGTGTAAATTTGTGAAGTGCTAAGAAGGACTTAGTTTACAGAGCAGAGGCTAAATAAAAGGTTTGCCTCCTACCTGTTTTTTCACAACTGAAAGGTCCATGTGGGGGACCTGACGGATTGAGAATTTGCCAATGACCTTTGCTGGAATTACTGTTTTAATTCCTGGTTCATGAAAAGCTCCTTCAATCCCATGAATTGAGAGAGAAGGGTAACGCCACAGGTGTAGAAGTATTTCTTCCTTCAAAAAAATAACATTGAAAATATAAAGGATAACACTGGAGCAAATCACTGATGCAAACTAATGTGAAGAAGCAACCTTTTTCCATCCTGAAACTTGTATTTGGACACTTCTGTAAGTTTAAAGTGTTTGATTTGTAATTTAAGCCCATGCACATATCTTTTCATTTTAAAAATTACTATTTCTTTCAAGCAACATTTATTTACCTTTAGAAATATTTGGATGACAACAGCTATTCAGTCACAACAAGTGAAGCATTGTTTTAAAATATTTTGAAAGTATTTTTTCGAGAGCAAAGAAACTGCTTCTGATCAGATCATCCATTGATCTCAGAACTTCTTGCAGGAGGAACCTGTGACCAGCTCAACCAGAGTCCTCAGAAAGGATACCAGGGGAGACATTCTGCTAATGACTATTAAATCATACAATAGGTAAGATGATAATGTTAAATAACCAAGTTGATTTGTTTTTCTAGAGAAGGAAAAGGGACATGAGGGGAACAAAATGTTTAAGAAAGAAAAAATATATAAATTATAAATTGGTCTTCAGGCAGAACACTAAGGTGCTGCTTCTTTCTTTCTATTCCAATTTTATGAGACTAGAGCTTTATGTATATATAAAATTTGTACCACTTCATCCTCATATATGTAAAGCATCAGAACTTATATAGCATAGTTACATTATATTTCTGTATTAGTGATTATTACAGTCCAGCTTTGGCTAATTTGGAGCCTTTTTTCGTGGAGATAAAAGCATCCGTGTTCAAGCTGATACCAGTATAATTACATTAGGGATAAAATCCTGAACCATTCCTTTCTTCCAGCTGCCACTTTTGTGCAGAGACATGTTTCTGAGCTAACTCTTACCTGCTCTTCTTTTTTGTTTAGTATATAATTTTTAAATGCTGCAAAGAGAGGCTTATAGCTTTGGGTCCTTTTCTTGGCATGCTTGGCAGAAGTGAAAATCCAAATTAAACAAATAAAAGCTACCCGAAACACATCTGTCTAAAGCTGCCTCTTGTTTTTCAAAGCTGAATATGACTAATTTCCTTTATGCAGGGGTTTTAGTGCTTATTTTGTTTAACTGATTTAAGCATGGGGGAAGAGAGGGGGTAGTGCAAGGAAGGTGGAGCAGTATGTTTAGTTTTGCATTATTCATTTCATTGATTATTCACATTTTGGATCACTTTCCCTAGATGCGGTAGCTTCTATTTTCATCAGATTCATTTTATTTACCTTTTAATGCTCTGTGCTCTTTTGTTTTCCATTTGCCTTCAACTGAAAATATCTTTTGGTTTGGCTTTATACATGAATGATAAAAACGGGTGATTTAAATTCTTTCTGCTGACGATTTATACAAATTTTATGTTACCTTAGTGCCATAGAGGAATTTTTTCACACCACAATTATTTTTGTGTTCCTCTATATCAAATTCAATCGATTCATATAATTTTCTCTCCTCTTCTGTCAGGGCAGCAATGCAGTCATAGACTCCAGGGATCTGAATACGACCCATGGGATCCACAAGGCTGTCTACAAAATAAGATAGAGATATGAGTACAAGTAGGACCTGTTCCTTCCACTTGTCAATTACAGCACATTTTCCCTTCCACCTAACTCATTACCAAATGAGTAAGCCTAACAACTATTAACAACGGTTTGCATCCATCACATTGTGGCACCTAACTTTGTGTGTAGTGTGGGATGCATCAGCACAGCTGCTGGTATGAAAACACAGTCCTCCTGAGATCTGCATTAAGAAGTCAGGTTCCACTATGTGTGTCTGATTTCAAGTTGCTAGCAACCTTTAAAAATTCTTGATTGACACATGACTGACATCAGCTTAACAGATCTGAGGTTCTGTCCTTACTGGGGACATTCCTTTCCTCAGCTGCTGCCACCATAGCTATGCTGAGACTTGGAGATCTAGGAATCTTGCTTCAATTAGACTTGCCTTACTCAGGTCAATTAAACACGACGCTGATCTTCATTAGTCTGATTGCTAACCGTTGCAACCCAGTTACTCTTAAACAGTGATGCAGGTTATTACCCAGCAGAGCTATCAGGTCCATCAGTGGTTCATGGATGATGCCTCCGAAAGTTCCAGAGTGAAGGTCTTTGTTGCCACATTCAACCTGTACCAAAACCACTGGTTACAAATAAGCACACCCTGTATTATTCCTCTGTGAGTGGATATTTTCCACAGTAACTAGTGACTTCAGTTTTTCAAACAAGGCCACAAATGCGTAGAAAGTGATCATGTGTTTCTATTCATAAAATGGAAAATGTCATGTCAGGAACAATCTGCTTTGATAAAGAGAAGATAAGTCTCTGTTTTTAATCATTAGAGAGAGAAATTCAGCTGTCTATAGCACTTAGAGCATTTGAGAGCAAGGGTCCCTCTCTAGTCTCTCTTTTGCTTCAATAAGATTAAACACATCTTAAGAACACTTGCATATCACTGTTTTTAACATTGCAGAATAATTTCTTCAAGGTCTCTGTCCTTTTTATGTAATGCAAAATCTTGGTAAGAAAGGCAAGAAGGAACCTCACTTGTTTTGCATTAAGAAAATATATGTCCAACCTTAATTCCAGATTGGAACAAATAAGAATTTAAAGGTATCTTGAATTGGCTTTAGAATAAAGACAGACGTTTGGTTTATTAAATGCATTCTTCCTCCAGACGCATTTTCATACTCAGGTTTATCACAACATATATCCCTGCAACAAACTTGTTTATTCTTCTCAAAACCTCATTACAGCCAAGTGTCTGGTAGCAGGCAAAGATCATTTTTGATGTTTTAATAGCATCATTTTTCTTAACCAAGGCTTAGAAGAATTGAATCAAGGCTGCTGAGGCTTTTTTGGTTAAAAACAAATTTCGTTCTTTTTCAGACATAAAGGTTAGTGTAGATTTTTCTTTAATTCTTGGGTTCTTTTATCTTCTCTCTGAATTCCTTTTATGCTTCATCAGGAAGTTTCCGGATGAGAAATTTCTGCTCCTCATTTCACAGTAGCTCATGTTGGCTGCTAAATATACTACAGGCACTCTTATTTGCTTCTGCCAATAGTTACAAAAATTTTATGTGGCTTTTAAACCCAGGGATGCAAGTAAATTGAGTCTCTTTAGGCAGGTACATTGCACTAAGCAATATACACTACAAAAGGGCAGAGCAGCAGCAGAAGGGTTTGGAGTGAGAGAGTCGGGGGGTGTAGGGACGATGCTGAAAGAAAATGGAGATGATATGCAGAGGAGGTAACGAGAAAAGACCGGGAGAGTGGCAGGAAAGTAATGGGATAGGAAAGTGATCAAAGGGAGAGAAGTAAGTGGAGAAATGATGACTGAAAAGAAGTGAATGAAAGTAAATAAGACTAAGTGAACTGAGATGAGGAGGGAAATCTGAACAAGCCAAAAAGCATAGGTGAGAAAGCTCTGTGTTTGTAAATATTGAGCTTGCTCTCAAGACTTTCTCTGCATGCAGATGCGATCACACTGGTATATCACTAGGTATATCACTACTGTCTGGTCAGGGGCCCAGTTCAAATGTACCCGTACCCTTTACCTGCACAAAGAAGCAGGCATTTCCCCGACTCCCATATGTAAGGGCAGGCTTCTTGTTGCTGAGCCAGAGGTTGTCCGAAATCACAACATAATCAACATCAGAGAAAAAGCACTGTTTTTTTTCTTCAAGTAACTTTTCTAACCCCAAGGACCCTGCTTCTTCCATGCCTTCAATTACAAACTTGAAGTTCACTGGCATAGCCTAAATGAGCATTAGAGAAGCCTGGGTAAGGAAAAGCATTTTGAAAAATAAAATAATCCTCAAGATCAGAAGTAGACTTTTATTATGGAATAGTGTGAGTTAGAAATGCTGACACATCCCATAGGAGAAATAAATTTGAGCTTAGTTTCTCATTCCAATTCATTTTCTCATAACAGGTTTTAAAATATTTAGTCTCAGATTAAATGCAGGAACAAATGAGCTTGTGTTGTGGATGGAGTTGCCAGTGGTTCGTCAAACGACCACAAAAAATTTAGAAACAAACTGTTCATTAATATTGGTTTATGGTTGGTGCTGTTTTCCAGGGAAAAGTTTCAAATGACAAAGTTTTCTTTGTTCTTGCTTGTTAAAATGCCAAAATAGCTATTAACGATTTGAAAAACTGGAAAGGCCTAGAAAGACAGCCCCATAACTGTATCCACTTACAACAGCTAATCTGTAGGCAAATAACGTGTGTGTTTGATAGCACTTAAGAGATATTGAGGTCAAGTCAGTACTATGGATGCAAGAAAGAAGGTTGCAAAAGTACATTGAAAGTCAAGGCTTAACTCTTTGTTTTGTGCCATATCATCATAAAAGAGGCACAAATCTGTTTCTCAGCAATATAAAAAACCGTCTCGTGCAAATTCACCTTAAAGGATACTTGCTGACCAAGTTATAAAGCTTAGACTATATGTTGATTTAGCTTTGCATTCGTGATACAATCATCCCTAAATTATTAAATATATGGATTGAAGATAATTGTGTTGGGGTTTGTAGTAATTTAGGCAAAAGTTTGATTCCTAGAGATATGTCAGTCTCTAAGCAAATGTATTTGTACTTGGTTAATGTACCCATCTGAAGCATTCACTTTGATACATCTAGTACACTGTTGAAGGAAGAGCCCATATACCAGCACTTTTAGATATTTACTCTCTTCATACATAAGCATAAATTAAAGGTAACTCGTAGGTAGACAAAACCAAAGATCAGCAGGCTATAACAGCAGAGAGAAGTCTTCATGACCAGTCTGTGGTGTATGTTACTTTAAGGTGTTAAAAGTCTCAAAAGAATGCAGTATTCAAAGATGTTCAATATATGGAATAGATATTGAATGCTTCCCCCCAGGGTATTTTCCTCTGCAGGACAATGACAGCAATATTATATTTACATTGTATACACAGAAATGCTCAAGAACAGATTCTTACTGGAGTAGGACCAGTGCCCTGGACACAGCATTAGAAATAAGTTAATGTAGTCTGTTGGGACAGAGATGTAATGGGATGAAGCTGGAACACAAAAAGTTTCACTTAAATATAAGAAAAAACTATTTCACTGTGAGAGTGATGGAGCAGTGGAACAGGCTGCCCAGAGGAGTTGTGGAGTCTCCTTCCTTGGAGGTCTTCAAGACCCGTCTGGACATGTTCCTGCGTGACCTGATCTAGGTGAACCTGCTTCTGCAGAGGGATTGGACTAGATAATCTCTAAAGGTCCCTTCCAATCCTGCCATTCTATGATTCTATGAATGTAAACGCATTTCTCCAGAGATGATAGTGTAATAATAACAATATTTTTCCCCCATTGATACTTACTAATTTCAAGGCTCTAAATGTTTCCACTGCATTTATCCAAGCTAAGACAGGTCCTTTATTATCTGTTGCTCCACGCCCATAGAGATTTCCTTAAAAAGAGAAAAGGTTGTAAACAATCTTTGAAACTTCTCTTATCACTTCAGTGTAATCAGCAAATTCCTGTTGCCCCAGAAGTTGTAATAATGTGTCAAGTGAAGTGTCAAAAAAGTCAAGATTTCATTGACATGTTTTAAATAAGGTGATAGGTGTTTCCCAAAGGACTGGCCCACTTTTATTTTTCCTCCCTTTCTTTTCCTTTTACATACATCATATTGTGCTTCCTGCTACATGCCAATTTCTGAGCTTTTCCTCTGTTCTTAGTTGTTTGTTCACACTAGACGTGCCTGAAGAGTTTGCACAATATGCAGCTTCTGTACATATCAGCCAGCCCAGATAACAAGCAGCAAAAACTCTACAGGTAAATACCACAGTAGAAATATGAAGCTACAAGATTTGGTGTGTATTTTCTCTTTTTTAAAGCATTTGACTGTACAGTAATCTACAGAGGAAGATTTCAGTTTCATGTACAGTGAAAAGATTTTGGTGCTGTCACCACTAGAACCAGAAGAGTTGCTTCAGTAAGACTGTTTGGAACCAGTCCCAGATGATGGGAAAGGATGACCTAATAGATCTTGAAATCAAGATCTGGGGGTTCTTCCAGTCTTACTCATCCACTGATTCTCTATCATTTTTGTTCCTTTAGTGAATGGAGCTGACTGCAGTTGAAGGACAATTACATTAAGGAAGGGCCTCATATTCTTTCACCACAAATGCGCCTTAGCTCCAGTGTGGGAGATGAAGAATTATGAAGCAAGAATGGGAAGTGAAAGGGAGGAGAATGTTTTATACAACAAACCAAAAAGAATTGTAAGTCAGAAATTGATTCTCTACTGAATATTCTATTAAAAAAGCGCATTAACTTCATATGGCTCTTCCACAGCAAAGATTAGGCAATCATTGATGGGTCTCACTAGTCACAGCATGGTCATCAATACTCAAAGCTGATTCCTTTTTCCCCAAAGGTTTCCATGGGGGAAGACCTCATATTTTGGTGAAATGTACAGGCACCCTCCTTCCACTCAGAATCTCAGTTGTGTATTCCAATAATGATAGAAAACGTATGACCAGGTACACACCATCAATTTCAGTCAGCGTGTAAGGGTCAGTTTTCCAGCCATCTTCCTTCTTGGCAGGCTGCACATCCACGTGACCATAGAAACATACAGTGTTTTTTTGCGGATCCTTCCCCAGCTCCCCGAGAATCACAGGAGGCAGTGAGAGGTCCTGGCCATCAGGCAACTGTGGAGAAATGTCAAAAAATGAAGATACGGAAAAACAAATCTTTGAAAACTTACAAATATTACCAAAAACATCCCAAAATCTCAGTATTGCAAATATTTCTGCCTACTCAATTGCCTCCTGATTTGATCAGGTGCATGAATCTGATTTTGAATCCAGCTCTAACCTACCCAGAGAAATCAAGGTTTTTCTCTGCACCTGTTTAGGTTCTGTGGGAACTCCATGGAGCTCTTTTTAGACTTTGCTGTCATAAATGCCCTCATTACTCAACTCTTACCAGCAGTGCAGAAGACAAAGATGACTGGTGTGTGGTGGTGAAAAGAAGCATATGTTGTGACACTGAAATAGTTAAAAGCCACACAAACTAAATTTGGGGTTGATTTTGCACCAGAGGGCAGGAGGCCTGTAAACCTCAGAGAAATAAAATAAAGTTTTGCTGGCAGGAGGCAGTAGCAGCTATTTCAGTCTGTTTTAAAAACAGATTATGGCTCTAAACTGATGTTGTAATGTACTCCTGTGCAGCACAGAGCTCCACATTGGCCAAGAGAGGCTGGATGTCTCACAGGACAGAGAAATACAAAGTGAAGGAATATGTGTAGTCCCTTATATTTGTCCGTAGTAGCGATCTGCATTAGCCTTTTGCAAGCCGAAAGCATAGCTGCTTCTTGCCGAGCAATGAAAGGAAAAACTCATTTTGTGAAACAGTATTTTGGCCCTAGGCGAAGTATCTCTGGTCTCAGCTCCAGCAACAGGTAATCAATTCCCACTGTTATTGACATAGACTGTTGCTATATATTTGAGTAAAAGGGAATCTCTATTAGCAAGCTTTTGGATTCCTATTAGAATAGAAATCTAACAACCCAGAGCAGGAAAGAGCCCCCAGCTACAGCAAGGCAAGTAAATCAGAGACAAAGAGTACTCAGAGATTAACTCTTGCCTGTTGCTTTCAAACAAGCATTAAGAAAATGTCTTGGAGCATTTGTCAGAAGCTCCCTGAAGCCAAGGTGATGCTCAACTCGCCCTTTCTCTGAGGCAACATCTTATAAAAGCTGCCTCCCTCAAATAGAGACTTTGTTGGCAAATCATGCATCAACCATCATGCTTCATTACTCAGAAGGTAAAAATGAACCCTGCTAAAAAATTCAGCCCTTTTCTTTTGCAAACTGCTTCCCTCCATTTACAAGTGTAAAACTGTCCCTACTACGTGGAGAATATCTATTTGAATTATCTGTGTGGCCTCCCAAGCCTGTTTTCAGTCTGAGGAGGGACCGATTTCAGTAGGTTTCATGTACCTATGGGACTATTGATGAATTAGGGTCATCCATCTGTCAGTATGTGATAATGTACATAAGCATATACATAGTACTGAACATTACAGGTAGACCACTCATGCAAATATGACATCTTAAATGCAAGAATCAGACAAGCACCTGATGTGACCCCAGGTTTACTAAGTTAACAGTGGCTCCCAGTGCTGCAAGTCTGTCTGCTGCCAACACCATCATTCTTATTACTTCTTTCCTGAGATGTGGTTGAACAGAATCACTTTCCACAGCCACCCAGTCTTTAAGATCCTGTGCAGGAAGGAAAGAAGTGCAGTTAAATCACATAGGATGCTGTGGTGCTTGGCTCTTGAATGTGAGAAGTGTCTATTGGAAGACAGTTTCATTTCTATCCTGTCATGGGGGTGTCATGGGTGCTATAAGGCTTCATAATTGAGAGCAATTGCTTAGATGGGTCCCCAGGGTTGAGAGTCTTGATTTTCTAAATGGAGACAGTGCCACACTTAAGGATTCGTATTGTCAGCCACAGATCTAAAACCTGGGAGAAGAGGAGGTAGACCAGATTCTGACCAGTTTGCACTGCAGAGACTGCATTATATATGGATTACCTCAGTGATCCTCATGACAATTCAGAAGTGCTTGAAAATGTAACTGATATCAACCCGGCTAATTATGTTTCTCTCTTTTCATTGGGAAATGGCAAAAATGTAAGCACAAACCAACAAAAGACCAAGATTCTTCTCCTTGTCAAGAGCAAACCTACAAAAATCAGTTCCATTGTAAAGCAAGTGATTAACTCATCTGGCTCTCTTCTTACATGCAGGTGCACTTTGGCTCAGTGGAGTCTCTCTCTGCACACACTCAGAGGATGATCATAACCATCCATTTTGTGGAAATCCATGCAAATCTCTCTTCTACCCAAAAGGTCCCCAGTACAGACTGTCGCCTTGCGGCCTTACTTTGTGAAGCACGTGTGGCAAACCTGATGGCAGATCTGGAACTCTGCTCATTGCCTTTGTGGCGAACACTCAGCGGGCACGCAAAGGCCTCCAAGGCACCAGTTCTGTGCTACTTATTTCACAGCAGTATAGTTCCTACCTTGATAAAATCATTTTGATGTACATCAATGTACTGGAAGATCTCCGCCTCCAATGCAGAAGGGGATGAAGAGGACATTACTGCGTCAGAGAGCAGTGCAGGGCTGAGATGGATGCTGAATGAAATTTAAGGATAAAATTCAACATGTTAGAGACATCCTGCAATATGCATTTTTCAGGCCTAGAAAACGGAGATAACTGCAAACTGCTGAGGCTATTAAGGCTCATTTAAGTTCTTCAAGCCAGGACAAAATACACTTGAATTACTTTATCACATAAAACCTTCAAACAATTCAAAGTAAGGCTTCTGGAAGAAAAAATAAAAAGAAGAAGACAAAAAAGGGACTAGGGAGCAGCTTTACAGTTTCTGGTTTATAAGCACATTAGGGGAAGCATTTTCTAAATAAACATTCATTGCATCTATTTTCAATGCACAAATGCCAGATTGTATGTTCTGGGAAGACAATCCCAAGGGAAGACTTGCAAATACTAGCACATATCAATGGCCCAGAGGACTTATCTTTCTTTTTCTTCATTTCCAAAAGGGACAAAACTGGATTCACTGACAAGCGTTGAGTATTTTACTTGAATAAGGGTGAATGATGCTGACACCAGAAAGTATTAGATAACAAACAGCTTTTTGTGGCTGGATAAGAACAGTGTCAGTACTGAAGCACTTGATAAATGCAGAAGTCATTTAGTACTTACAAACCTCTCTGCCGTCTTGTTTTTGACAAGTGAAGATATGAGAATTGTAAGATTTTAAACAGTGTTTTTGTTCCTACCTGCAGTTTTCTCTTCCTGTATCCTTGAAGTTCTTGCTGTTATTTCTTGAACTGCTGTTAGCAAAGTAGTATTTGGACAGCTAAATATTTGGTTGGGCTAAATTCAGAGTATCTGCTGTATCAATTTGTGCAATGGGATGGACTCCAAGGTCAAAACCCAACATTTTGATTTTAAAAATGTACTATACTAGTAACAAAATGTGCAGTTGTTGGTCCATCCATAATTAACTTTGTTGCATTGTTCAGGTAATAGGCTAGGGTAATAATAATAATTTAAATTATCTTCTTCTGACAGAGAAGAAAGATTGAAGACCCAAGCATAATGAACAAGAGGATGAAAACATTGTTCATTTTGATTGGAGAACCTGTCTGTACACAAGATGGGCCTCATTTTCTAGCCTTCCCTTAGAAGCAAGGTGGTATCCAGATTGTGACATAGTTCACTTCATTAAAGGCCCTGAGACGGGGACAGTGACTATGGCCGGAGGAAGCCGTGTCCCATGGGAGGGACCCAATCACTTCACTACAGACCCCAAGCCAGGGGCAGTGATTTTCTTCTTTAAAATTATGGCCGGAGCAGGCCGTGTCCCCAGGAAGGGACCCAATATTCACAGCTGTAACTGTGGGAAGGAACCCACGACAAAGCAGCTCATCAAACCTATGCCCAGAAGAAGCCTTGTCCTGAGAGAGGGACCCTGT
>WBNH01006338.1:0-32484 GCA_013401255.1 Urocolius indicus | reverse complement strand
TCTGTTTCTTGTAGAATAAACTTCCCTGCTTTCCTCTCTAAGTCGAGTACTGGAGTCTGTTTTGCCCGGAACTATAATTGGCAGTAAGCCCTCCCTGCCTTTGTCTCAATCCACAACAACCTTGTTTATCTTTTTACTCCCATTTCGCTGGGGCCTCCACCATCCTAACGAGGGTGGGGGTGAATGGGGACACCAAGAGAGAGACTGTCGTGGTACTGCTGTGCTAGCTGGGCCAAACCACGACAGCATCCCAAACTTAAAATTCCCAGTCCAGCTATTTCTTTCAGCCTTGGACTATGCAAGTGGCTGCAAATATTTGGCACTCAGAGTCCATTTTATGGGTACCATAGGGCAATGGCATGTAGGAGTGCCATCACAAACTGTTTGGGAGAATATTCCAGACTGCACAAGACAGACAAAATGAGCAGTCTCATTTTGGGATGGTAGTAACCGTGATCTGATCAACAGTTTCCCAACAAAGACAAGATGCTGGTGCTTGCTAGGATGGTGCTCAGGTAGATAACAGGAGGACATTTGAGCTAAGGCACTGAAGGGTCATGTCTGAAAAGGGCCTAAGGTACAGGGAGATGATCGGTATTAAGTAAAAGCTTAGCATGGATACCATTTACATTGTTTGCTTCTCTTTTTCTTAATGTGTGCTTTTCGGGGACGAGGCAGCACTTCTGCTTGTGTGACATTGCTCAGTCTTGCTTTAGACAGCAGTAGGGCCCAGTAGAGCAAATTTCACATTTTCACTAGTGTGTGTTGCAGACATGGCATCTTCCACCTCTGAGCTGAGTCTCACAAGCGATAGCTGGTTCTCACACTGGCTGAAGAGAAGACAGGGCTTTAGATGGGTACATTTATGAAGGGCTCCAAAAAAGTGCAAGGCACTGCACCTCCAGAAGAGAGTGATAGAGACAGTCATTGTATAGTGTGGGCATTCATCCAAGAGTATGATTAATCCTAGACTTGCCATGAGCATTGCCAACAGACAGATCAAGAGATCCCAGCATGTGATGATTTTAATCAGTCTAGAGAGTCTAAATATTAATCTAGAGAGACTTTAGGACTCTTACCTTCATTTACCACAAAGCCTGCTACATGTCTCATTTTCACACATATATCATTCATTCTTTCTACCTTGCCATTTTCAAAGTTTGGGAAATATTTTCAACAAAGCCACTGAACACACTCTCATTTAACCTTAACATGAAAAACCAGATGGGCTTCTCCAGGTTCACATACTTACAAAAAAATACCTTTTGAGTATGCCACACTTGAATAATGATAACCATATCACAGGTCAGGAGATGGCTGCTTGAGTAGCCAAGCTCATGCAATAGTACCAATAGTTATCAGTGTCACCATCATATATGATTTTCCATCTTTCTGATCAGCTACTACATTGTGCTGAATTCTAGACATTTTCACTGTAAAAAAATAATGTGTATATATATAGTTGACACTTTATGGTGACTTAAAGAAACACATTTTAATATTACAAGAAGGTCAGAGTCATAAAAGGGCTGCTTATAGAGGGAACCTGTACTCTGGTGGTGGTATCTTGCTCTTTTTATTCATGATACATACAAATGACCTGTAAAGATGCAGAAAAGAGATGTATGTCTTCAAGCAATACTTCAATAGTTTTTAACTGTTTAAGAAAATGAACTAAGGAAACCAAAATGCTGTAAAGAAAAAAGCCCCAAAGCATTTAAACAAGCAAAACATCCTAGGAATATTTGAAACAATTCTGTGACGTTTCCAAATCAGAGACAGAGTTTAAGTAAAGCGTACAGAGTATACAAAACTACTTTCTTTCATTAAAAAAATTAGCATGAGCAGTGGCAAGGTTAGAAAAATTAAATTGAGGAGATACTTAATCCTGCAGATTACCAGACAACACCAAATACTAATAATTCAAACAAGAAATTAGGAAGCAGCTATATTGTGCTGTACTTGAAGGAAGGGAGTAGCAGATGGAACTACATGTTAATGCACCGCTAATATACGGACAATGCTGCTCAAAAGCATTTGGATTGCAATTGAGAAAGCTTGTCTAGCAAAGGGAATCAGTTTAACAGAGCAGTAGAAAGATTTCAGGCATGCTTAAGATAGCTCAGCATTACAAGAATGAGAAAAATTATTTAAAAGGATGATAAAGCCTGAAGGAAGGGAATATCAAACAGAGACTTCTGTGTTCAAGTTCAAGTGTATTTTATTTGATCCCATTTTAAACAGCAGTTGCTGCTTTATGGAAAAATGGAGTATGACTATTTTTAGAAACAATACGTGACAGGTAGTTTCTATTCCTTCCTTCCTTAGCAGTAAGAACATTTAGTATCTCACTTCCTCTCATGTTGTTAACTACTGTTAAAAGAAAACTCTATGTTCTTAGGTGGTGATTTAACAGGAAATTCAAGTTAAAGAAATAACTAAGGTAACTCTTTGATAAAATATCAACCCAATTTACAAATGTGTGAGATGCAGCTCCTGAACATGGTTGGATGCCCTCCTGGCCTTTCCTGAAGTGTATGCCTCCTGTGCTTTGTGCTTTCCTCCCTGCAATGCTGCATTTGAGGTGTGTGAGGGACGCCAATGAAAACTGAATATTTTGCAACCATCCCAGAGAAAAACAATGTCAGAAGTTGCCTAATTTGCAAATAATATAAAGAACATTTGACACGAAAGGAGATGAAGATGTGTATGGCAGTGGGAGCTAATTACCAAAACAATAGTGGTCTCTATTGAAAGGAACATTCCCTCTAAGCAATCGCTATCAAGGAAGATAACTGAGATAATAAGGTTGTTATTTAACTTTCTTCAACAACATTCACTGATAAGTGGCCTACCTTTGGTGGTAGCAGACAGCAAAGCCTCAGACACCTCCAGATAGGTTTGATCCTCATAAGAGGAGGACGACTCTTTCACATAACAGTTCTCAAACACAGCCCTGACCACGTGCAGGCCCTGTCGAAATGACCTGGAGCTTCAGAGGTCCAGACACCTTCACTGGGATAATGCACGCTCACAGAGCCTGACTGCAGTTGAAGATGATTAAAGAAATGACATCAAATCCAATAAACTCTGTAACAGCAACAAACACATTTGATGGAAAGTACAGATAAGATGTAGCACTTGCTGGCAGGCAACGCTGCAAAGCCCAGCGTTGTTTCCAGCAGTCAGCTCTTAAAGTGTTGCAATATGAGCTGCCTTAAGGGCTTTTCAGACAACTGCAATGACTAGCCCTGCCTTTGCTCAAGCCAACTCATTGAAGAATGTGAGACCCTGTTTATGAGTTCTGCTTTGCTGTAATACAGAGGATATTATAAAAAAAAAAAAAAAAAGAAAGAAAGAAATAAAAAAGTCCTTACCTATTGTGCTCTTGTACTGCCTTTACGGCTGGTGAGGAGAGCTTGAACTGTAAAGACCGCCTCTTCCACCTGCAGAACCAGGATCTTTTTTCTCCTTTGACTGGTATGTTCTGCGAGTATGAAGGGTTACTTTTAAATTAAATATTAACTTTTGTTTTGGATGCTTAAGTCTGCTTCTCTATAATCTAATAATCCAAGCAGGGTATCCAAATCACTAACGCAACAAGCCATGAGAAATTTTCCCATCTCCTTTTCTTCCTGAAAGTCCCGGATCCCAGCATCAGAAAGCACTTCACTGTTGCTATTAAGTATTACTGCTTTACAATAGTGTTTTTGAGAACTGAGAAGCAGCAGCTTTTTTTGTTGCTTTGATTTGAAAACTGGAAAATTTCTGTTAAGGAGAAGAATTTCTCCAGGAAATTAGTATTTCACTCTGTTCCCGCTAAGAAGTAGTTAACTAGTTAACCTAAGAAAATTTTCTGAGCTTGATTGCTCATTGGTTTGTAATAAGATAAACTCTGGTATAAAAATATCCTTCTTGGAACAACACTGTGCTGTCTGTTGTGCTTTGCATTGTAAAAAAAAATAAGTTGGAAAGAAGCCTGGGAAGTACAGCAAAGTACCAAACTACATGTACTAGTATGTAAGGCCAAGCTACTCCTCTGGTTCACAAGGCTCTTAAAATGCTATGAGGTCTAACAGGAAAAGTAGATATGAAAAGTATTGGCTACATTCTGACTTGCTGGGATGGCATTTGACATCCGCATCCAAGTGCAGTGTGCTCTTAGATGCGGATAGCCTCGCCATCTTCTTGCTATCAGTTCTTCCATAGCAGAGGGCCTCTGAACCAGTAGCAATTTTTAGGTGTTTATATTTGCAAACAAGATGCTTTTCTTATGGTCTTTTGTCTATTTTGAAATAACCTCTGTTCACATGATCAGATTCAATAATAAGCATCAATCTTCAAAGAGAGATGAAGGTCCCAGCTCAGAGCTTTACGAAGACTTTTTCTTGAAGTACTGGTTCTTCATTTGATTAATATATAAAAGCTCATTAGCAAAAGAAACACAGAAGTGTGGGGGCAAATTAAATGTTTATTTGCATTTATTTAAATTAGCTCGTTTTTACATGAATTCTCCCTTCCTTTATCATACCTTTGAATGTTTCACACTGGAGTTACTCCTCAGTTACGATAGTATAAGTGAAATAACAAACAGGTTTACTACATTTAGTCATTCAACTATTTGCTTATCAATCACTTTATACTACTAAGAAACTACACTACGGTGGAGAAAAAAAAAGCAGTGAAATGATTACTTTGTAACTTACTGTTTCTTTGCTAACTGCTCCTTATTCTACAACCTATAATTTGGAACAAGGTTTAGAGTCCACACTGCAAGAGATTTTTTTTTGTCATGGTCATTTTTCCATTTATAGAGTATCATAAACACCACGAACCTGTAATTTAAAATGCAGACAGCTTTATTTCCTTAATAAAAACACTCCCTGATGGTAGCTTATTAACTATGCAACATTAAAGAACCAACTTGAATAACTTGGCTGATTGCTGGCATGGACAACTCCTCTTTGGAATACAGCAAGTGTTTAAGCAGGAGGAAACAGATTAATAACAAGAAAAAAAGAGCAGCACTAAAGGAATAGGATAAAGGAAAAAAAAAGACCAATGTCTTTATCTCTTTCATTCTTTCAAAATGTAAGCTGTCCAGGACAGGAGTCTCATGCTTTCTGCTACTACATCAAGGCAGCAGCCTCATTTGGTTACAAAGTGATAGTACAAACAAGAGTACATTCATTTCATTAGCACTTCAGCAGAATTATCATGTCTTAATTGTTACCTTAATTAAAAAGGCATCTTAAGCAATTATAGTATTAAGTTTGAGTGAGAAAATGTGTAAGAAATATGCTGTTAGGAGCAATATTTCACTGACACAGAAACGATATAATGGTTTTCAATGCTACCTTGTCACTCTATAAGCAACTACCTCTAGCTCAAGCTGGCTAGTTTTCATTTCTGGAAGGTGTAGTGCAGGAAAATGAGAACGATTTTGTAATGTCATAATCATTGGTACTTTTTATTATTGCAGCTTACTGTCATTTGTCAATATACTCCCCTCATATAATTTATCATTATCTGCTAGAAGTGTCAATGTGGAACGATGGGGCCCCTTCACACAGTTCCAAAACCATTTCTCTCCTATGAGGATTTCTGCTTCCGCTCCCTGAGCAGCAGCAGCAAGCCCTTCCATCTCTTCACTCCTTCCTGCTTGACACTGCAGATTTGCCAGCCATCATCTTGTAACATAATCATAACTGATGCCAAGACCTGGGGCCACAAATTAGGCAATATGACCCATTGCAAAAGCTTGTCAGAGAGTGGCTTGAGATTTCACTGGTAGAGAAATAAAGACACCCAAGACTCTGAGTTAGTAGTTGTTACCTGAATGCCAATAATCACACTTGGGATGTCAGTGGAAATTGACTAGTTTAGAAAAGACTCTCTTATGCAGGCAAAAGATTGCACAAGCACTTCACAAGGGCTGGTGGCTACAGACTGTCTTCTGTATAGAGCAAAGATGTTCAGCACCTTCCAGGAGCAGGGCCACAAAGGCTGCAAAGGAAGAACAGTACATGAAGCTTTCTCATTGCCTAGTGGCTAATTCAGCAAGATTTCTGCTCACATATCTCACAGTGAGCATGCTTTAAGTGATGCACACTGGAGAGGAATGAAGAAGTTCTTGTCCGGCAGCTTTTCTGGTACACTGCACTGAATGCTAAAGTAGGAGATTCTCCTAGTTTTCCAAGAGCAAGCTTGTAAATTCATTTTACTTAATGATTAAGCAAAATTATTTTCAGATATTAATCACACTGAAGTGATAGCAAGAGGTTATTCCCACCTTGATAGCCTTCAGACAGCTTTGCTCAGACAATAGCAGTATTCCCTTAAGGGAGATTAATGCTGTGAATGAAGGTAAGGTTTTTATCCAGTTAATAATTCATGATCATTCCCAAACAGACATCAGAGACTGGCTTTATGAAGTCACAGGATAAAGCTGATACTAACCATGCAGTATTTTGTTTATGCAGCTCTTCACACTGCCTTCTTCCAATTTTCTGTGAGGTCCAGGAATCAGCACAGGCAGGGCACAAGTCACTGAGGTGGTAGTGTGCATGGTGTTTCTCAACACACGTGTCAGGACTACCACAAAGTTAACTCAGTTTGACACTTTGCTGACTTCTGCATCTCAGCTGGTTGTCCCAGGAGCAGCAGCTTCCCACGAAAGGCTTGTAAGTATTTTTCCATTGCAACCCTCTGGATGCTAAAATGTACTTGGGAGAAGGCCAAGAAAGCAGAGAGATTCTTCTCTTGACAAATACAGTTTCCCTTAAAGAGCTTAAAAATAAAGGAATCTCCTGTTTATACATATATGAATATCTATACGTACATTTAAACTACACACACACAATGCTGTTGGCATCATGTGGCATATTGCCATGCAAGGTCTTTGTGATGGTGACCTCCTTAATAAGGAGCGTGAGATATGTCACAGTACACTTCTATCAAAGTGATACTGACTGTATCAAGAGTAAAGCACATGCTTCAAGACCCCAGAGCAGATGCTGAGGCTTAAACTGAGGCTTCACACATTTCACAGGCTGTTCAAGTCATGCCATCAACAGGCCATTTTGTGAAAGATGTGAGAGTGTCTCAACAAAAACAGAGAGGTAGATAGTTGCAAGAAAAATATTCCACACCTGAACACCTTAAATGCCTGCATGTAGGCACTGATCCTGACAACTGATGTGGATCCATGACTAGTGGATCAGGCTCTTTGGCTGAGATGCTGTAAGTTCAATTACAACTTTGGTATAAAATAGGTCCCCCCTCATTCCATGAGGGTTTAGATTTGCAGTGCTTTCCCTACAGGCAAGTATTTTTTCTCTCTTCAATGAAATCTTTTCAAGCAGAGAAGTTTCTCATTATGTTCAAAGGCTTTTGAACAAAAAAGTGTAGCATGTGCCTTGATGTGGCTTAAAAGGCAATGATGGCTTTGCACATTTTTGTGCTGTGGAAACCCAACCATTTAGCGATAATATTTTTACATCTCAACTTCTACACAAATGACAGTTCTGAAAAATTTTGGATAGAAGTCATTAATCTCACACTTCAAGTGTCTAAATCCTTATGTAGGTTATGAAAGTTTGGCTAAAACATTTGAGTTAATTCATGAAGATGCATAAAGTTTGTATTCCCTCACTGCATTTGAGGGAACAAAGTCTTACAGCGACCTAAAGAGCAACATGAAATCCCACTAAAACAACAACATTTTAAAAATGCATTTAAGCCCTGGGCTTCCACATGGCTTCCACTCTGTGTACCTCTTCTCTTGTCTGGAAGCCAGCCTTTAAGGGGGACACAGCTAGGAGAGAAAGAAAATATCTTCTCCCTATTTGTGATAAACTACACAACCTTTCTTGCAAGGCGGATAATAAGACAGCTGGAGAGGAACATGCATGTTGGATATGCATTGCCTCAACACATGCTTGATCTACATGATTCTTGCACTCAAGTCAGTAACTAGTGTTGATAGTTGACCAGTTTTGGTTTTCAGCTGTCTTTAATGAGGGTTTCCTGCACAAGATCCTGAACACAAGGCTATAGTTACCTACCTTTGAGAGAGGGTGTTTGGCTCTCCCTGTCACACCCATTTGAATGTTAGGCCTGCCCTCAGATTGCTACCTTTGCTTGCAGAGCCATCCAATAGTATGGATCCATGTCCAATGCACTGCTATAGGTAATTCTCTCCACCACAGAGCTCCAGGCTCACCCCAAACTGATCATCCAAACCCCTCCCTAGTAGCAGACCACTACCGGACACCCTAACCAACTAGCTCCAGGTTTTTAAAGCCCGACTCAACCACAAATCACACCAGTCTGACATACTGACAGCTTTGCGTTTGCACTTATTTGCATGAGCATATCGTATTCTTTGGTTGTTTCTGACATGCTGGGACAGTCTTAGTCATTGGTACAGCTGGTTATCCTTTACTTCCATCCATGATATGCAATTACATAGAAATTTTCCATAACAAAACACTTAAAATAGAGGTAGCAGGTTTTTTTCCACTTCTCTACATGGAAAACCTACGATACCCGTGTCTTGTCATGCCTCCATCAGAATACAAACATTTTGTTTAGCAGTTTTTTATATTTCTCACATCACAGGTCGATATCTTAGATTACAGAAAAGCACATGGTAACTGGAAAACACTTGTAATGTCCCCTTACTTCCCAGAGTTCGCTCCCTCATTAAGGCTACAAAAAAATAGCATAGTTTGTTTTCATGTTGATACCCACAGGGGAAACTAGTTGAGCAAGTAGATTGCCACAACAAAAATTTCCCTGAGCAGCACACGCAACAACTTCTGCAGGTAATTTAACACAAGAAAATGGGGACTGAAGATAGTGGCATAATGAAACAGACCTAGTTTTCCTGTCACATTTAGAGAAGTATAAATATATTTGCTAGCCTTAGTCTCTGTACTTACAATAATTCTGCTTTCATCTACCTGGTCATATGCTGCTGGGGTAAAGGAAAAGTTATTATTAAAAGTATTGCTAGAGGCAGCATATACCTCCATTTCTAAAGCACAAAGAACTCAGAGAAGAATCTAACTCTGGAACATGATGTATTTAAAGCGTCTAAACTATCAATTTCATACCTTGTGAGTGTCTTCAGCTGAATACAAAAGTGTCAGATATGTCATATTCTTCACCACTCTGCAGACTTACCAGTTACAAGTAAACACATCTTTTATCTACCAAGACATGCTCTTTCTTAGCTGTGAAGAGAGAAAATGCTCTATGGATGTATTAGATAATTCAGCTTTCACAGATGAGGCTTTAGGTGAATCCTGCAAGTAAAGGTAAAAAAAAAAAGTGCTTTTTTTCCCCCCTCCCCTAGTCAGCTTTCAAAGAGCCGCATTTCAAGCAAGAAAAAAAAATTCAGCCTGAGGTAACGTGACTGATTCCTTTTGAATTATCTCAGCATGGTGTCATCTTATCTGAAGATTTCATTTGTTCCTGTGACTAGTAATTGGGCCTCAAACCTGTGAACAGATTTAGCAGGATCAAGCTCTCAAATTCAGAGCACTGCAGAAACATGCAGAGAGTCTTTATCTTTAAACTGAAAGATAAATGGATGTTATCCAGGTGACATGTGCCACTAAGTACTGAAATAAAGGGGTTACAGAGTGGCTTTTTTGGTACTTGGTATGTTCCTCTGCTAAAAGCAAGATATAAGTCACTCTTTGCCTCTATTAGTCTTGAAAACTCTCTGAATTTGATAAATCTGTAGAAAAAAATGGAATGACAGGCCAAATTTATAAAGTTAAGCATTGTTTGCCAATGTAGTCGTCTTGCCTGGAATAACCAATTCTCCCTAATCACAGACTACAGGAAAAGTTTTTATACCTTTCTTCTCTTTGTTAAAGTTGTAGAATAACCTACAGGTTATTCTACAGGACTCAGTATGACCCATTAATTTCTATCACCAGAGATAAACCCTTTTTCAAACAGATAAATTAAAATCCGTATTTTTGTCAAAATCTTACAGAAACTGATATGAAACATTACCTGCTTCTTAACAGAAGACAACAGTTTCTGAACGTTTTATCATTTGAAATCACCATATCCCTTACTTTTCATTTAGATGCAAACTTAAAGCAGGCTCTCAGATTCATACACCACTTTGTCATTTTACCACCCCCAGTTCTAACGTTCAGTAATTGAAAAGGACTACGAAACAGCATGCCAGAATGTTAATTTTTTTTGATGAGTGCAGATTCAGGTGCATATATCTCAGTTTATGAACAGATAACTAAGCACTTCTGCATATATTAACCTCACTTCTATATTACTGTCTATGAATATAATTGGATGAAAAGAATGGTGTATGGCAGTGAAGAAAATATTAAATATTAATATCTTTAATATTAATATTTATGTTGATGACTTAACTACTTGTCCTATCCTATGAGAATGCTTTCAGAGTGGGCAATGTAATACAGTGTACTTTTCTATTAATTTAATATCCAGTCAATCTCATTGTCCACGGCAAAAACATCCTCAGATGTGTTTACTACTTTTCAGTGTATTTCTATATCAAACCAATAAATGCATGGACTCATCTGCAGTTAAATACATTTTATTTTCCCATTTCTCAAATCTCTTCCTCAAAACTCTTATTAACTTTAAAAAATAAAGACTGCTGAACTGGTTTCAAGGTATGCAAGTTCCAGCTATGCATGGCAGACAACTCCAAGTAAAGCTTCCAAAAATTATATGCAGCTCTACAAACTTAGAGAAGTACATAACAAGCCAAATTCCACTCAACTCTTGATTTCCAGATCAGTGCAAAGGAACATTAGCAGACTAAAGTCTCCAAGCTAATAAACTCTCTCTGTCCATACTCTAGGAACAGGTATTTATATATTCATCATGTATATATTTCTCATGAAGCTTTTTATTTCAGAAACCTGCTCTCTACCTGTCTTTCTCCTCAGTCTCACCACTTTCTTTCATGTTATCTTTATTCATATCTCTCGTTGCCAGAATTGTTGCTAGACAGAATTGGTGACCTGAGCTCACGATGCAGTCTTCTGCCTTCTTGATTTGTACTTCTGAATCCATCCAGCTGGAATTTCAACTGCCTTAAAATAATCACAAGCAGCACTGTGCCTCCTTGTACAAAGCTTAGGATAGCGCTGACAACACAATTCAAGGTATTTCTGAAATACAAACAAGATTCCAAGCTGTGCAGAGATAAATATTTTCTTTTCTATTAATTTTGTTTGACAACAGATTCTTGAAAATGAGGACATGCAGCCTACACTGCATTTTGAATTTATATTGCATTCTTACAGCTTTAAACTTGAGTTCTTCAGCTAAGTATTCAACACATACAATAGAAAACCTAAAGAGATTCACCTGGAACCATTTGAGTGCCTTTTTGTCCGTTGCCTTTAACTTGTAGTATTTCTACAAATTAAAAAGTGTGTTCCAGAAACAGCTCTTCTTCTGCCAGGATTTGTATAGTTTGCTATTCATCTAGAGAATGTTAATGAAGAGGGATTTGGAAAGAAAAAGCTACCTTCTCCCACTCCATTTAGTGTTATTATACTGTGGGACCGACTTCCAAAACTGAGAATTATTGAATTGGCAACTACAAACTACAGTTGAAATTAAAGGTTCATTGCCTACTAGCATTTTCCACATCAGCATTAGAAATAGTACATTCTTAACACAATAAGCAGAAGACACTCAGTCAACACATAACAGCCACATTATAAAGTGAAAGCCTGGTCTTATTACTGGAACACTCCATGGGTCCCCCTTGCAGGATCAGTTCTCCTCATGTGAATGAGTTGGGGAAAAGAGGAGAAGGAGAGCAGAAGAAGCAGCAGTAGAAGAGAAATATGGGAAGCAAAGGCCAGATATTCTGTACTCCATGTGTACCATAAAAAAAACCAAACAAACAAAAAAAAAACCTGAAGAAATGGAATTTCTGCAAGTAAAATGTTTATAATGATGCACCAGTATACAGGTGATAATGAAGGAAAAAGCTGTCAACCTGTTACTAATACAGCAAGGTAGTCTAAAACAATACTTTATCAAAGGCACACATAAACAAGTACTATACAGTATTAGAGCTTGCAAGCCTTTTGCAGCTGTTTCACTGCTTTCACACTTGAGTTACGTTGTTGGTTTCCTTGCTGCAAGTCTAAGGAAGAGTTTAACAGGTTTTCTTGAAATTAAGCAGCAGCATCACAGAATTCTCTCTACTCATATTTAAAATGGTCCCTAAGATGACAACATTTATTCTCAAGTCTGACTTTGACCGCAGTATTCACTACATGAACATTAAATCCATTAAGCACTTCAGAAGTGTGAAATTTAATTTCATCACATATCATATCTTGAAATTCAGGAATTGGCTACAATTTTGCATATATCAACAGCTCAGATCAGCAATCCCATTTACCCCTGCCAAAAAGAGCAAGAAAAGAGCCCTCCAAAAAGTCTCCTTTACATCAAGACATTTAGCATTTTGATGTAAGCTTTTATTAATCTATACAGACAGCAACAGCAGTCTTCAAAGGGTCCTTCCTTCAACACTAACCATACACATCAGTGATGAATGCTTCAAGTTTATTAAGGCTAGTCTTGCAGCACAGACCAGTGGATTGTGACTGACAACTGTAAGGCAAGGCGCATGTACTCACAAGCAACTGCTGACAGAAAAGAAATGTCTCTATACAAAGACTATACTGAGTACCTAATAACCGAACGTACTTCACATTCAAATAATATTTGGCACTTTGTGCTGTGTGTCAAATCTGTTGGTGTGGGTTATAACTACATAGATACTCCTAAAGTTGTCTTGCTGGAGTTAACTTTCACTTTTCATGAAGAGACCACACATCCTCTGAGGATGCAGCAGGTCTCACAATTCATATGTGCTGTGTGCAAGTTGGATGCTTTTCCAAAATGAAAGCATAGCACAACAACAAAAAAGTTGTTCAGCTGTATTTGTTATCCCTCTTTTTTCAGTCTGAAGTGCAGAAGTAAGAGGTCCACAGACTGTCTCCATGACTAAGAAGAACATAAGCCTGCCCAGAGGCCAGGAGGATACTTACATACCAATGTGTCAGCATCACCCGGTGTATTTCATTGGTATGCATTTTAAGCAGCCCTCCAGAAATTTCAGAATTGCTATGGATATGCAAAATTAATAGAAAAATGAATATTTAAAATTACCAGAAAATGCACCTTAGCATTCAGAGCTTGTAATACCCTAACATCGTGATGCTGAATGGTATGATAAAGCTAGCAAGGGAATGGAATCAAAATGATCCACTACTAAGCTTTTCTCTTTAGCCTCAGCAGACTATCTGAAGGGTGACTTAATTAACAAAGTTATACAAGGGATTTATCAGGAAAGTGATTTATTCAGATTGACTCCTCATAATTCAAAAGCATATTTGACACGTGAGTCTATTCCATTTTAATTGAATGAATTCAGAGAATAATGAAGGAGAGTCACGTTTTTAAGCTTTGTCAGCCTGAACAAACTCACATGCTTTGTCTAGATTAGCTGTATGTTATCTCCACTCTTCACATTTCTTCAAGGTCAATATTACAAAAACAATGTTCGTGAACTTAAGACAGTCTATCATGTAGTCTTTTCAAAAAAGAAGTTTTGATTTAGCTGGTGCATCCAAATTCATTATGCTAAACCAAAGTCTGCTTTGCAAGTTAAAAACAGTTTCAAATTATGAAACATTGTGCTCAATGAGCCTAAAATGGATTGTCAGAATTGAATATCAGGGCTCTTTTTAACCTGCATGCTAGTGTCTCCCAGTACAGTAAAAACAAGGAAAACCTAAGCTTTAAAAGACGGTTAAGGCTTCTTAATTTAGGGATAGTAGTTTGTAATAACTCCAGGTGCTCTTTTTAAGTGCACATTCCATATTAAGATGCATTGTCATAGATTTTACTTAAAACACAAGAAATCCACTTGGCAATGAGGTATTACAAGCCAGAAGACTGCATTCTCAGTTTTGCAGTAGCTTCACCCTGTGCACAACTGATAGTAAAATGCATGTTGCAGATGTCCCTCTGTTCTTGGAGCAGAACTGGAAGCAAAAGCCATCTGGAGCTGCAAACAGCAGCATGCCATTAACCAAGAGATACCCCAATCTTCTGTCTGGAATCAAGCTATTATTTCACATTAGGAAACAGGACAGAAGAACATAATTTCGGTTTATGACGTTCAGACATCTTCTCCCTGCCTCTTTTTTGCCCCCCGCAGCTGCCAATCTATGAAGTCACCTTTCCTTCTGTAAGCAATCCTCCAAGGTCCCCAGAATTAGTTTCCAAGAAACTGCTGCTACTGACTTAAGTTACTGAAGCAAGGGAAAAAGTAACTAAGTGAGGCTATCCAAATCTTTTCCCATCATTAATAGAACTCTAGCTTTCATATAATACAAAGTTATGCAGTTCCACCTATTTTGTCTTGAAGGTGATCTGGAAAAGAGAAGCAAAATTATCTCGGGGTGGAGGGCACAGAGAAAATAAGGGTGATTAAACAACTTTTACTTTAGTATTTGAAGGTATTTGGCTAAATTATATCAAAGTGTGCTAAACAGAAGCTTGCAAAAAAAAATGTCTCAGATTTACAGCCATATGCCATTTGGGTCAAGTGGCCAGAAGCTGGGCTCCTACCTGTTTTGTCCCTAATGGCCAGGTAACAGACAAATGAAACTTGTGCACGACAAAGTAACATCTTGAAGCAAGAACCTAAGCAGGTGTGCATTGGTACCCCTGACAGGACCAACCAAGATTCTAATATTTATCAGATTATAGGAGTTCATGGCCACATTCTTTTTGATAGTCTTGCTTATAAATAGGGCTGGCAAATCTCTACTCAGGAAAATTGGAGATCATAGCTGTTCACATTTGTACAGATGCTCCAGGCATAACTCCAGCCCAGAGAAGCTAAAGTGACTTTAGGCAAAGTCCATAAGAAAGAAACTGTAAAGCCAGTCATAATGTTTTTCTAGTGCTTACTATCACACAGAAGCTACTTACCAGAGTAACAATACATCACAGCCACTGAGGCTAACCAAAGTCATCCCAAACACCTGCAGTCTCGCCATCCTCCTGGCAGCACTTTCCCCTAACCAGAGATTGGCCTGGCAGTCACGTCAGTTCACTTTAACGAGCATCAATTGAGGGACACAAGCATTCATGTTGTATATGGAACTGGAGCGGGCCAAGCCTTTCAGTAAATAACAGCTAAAAGCCACGTCCGTGTGGAAAACGCCAAGTGGCCCCTGGACTCTGTTCCCCGTGCCCAAAGGGAAACTCAGAGGCTATAGCGAAACGGAATTTTAATTTTACAGAATAATATGATTATTTGAATTGGAAATATATTTCAGTACAGTTTCAATCAGGATCGGAATACAGGTTTTCTGGTTTAGTAGGCAATGGGTTAGAGGAACACTTTTAGTACTGTAGCTACTACTTAGTATTGTTTGAATGCTCTGTTTAAAGTTAGCTTATTTTACAGAGAATACTATTTCATAGAGAATGCTGTTACCCATATCAAAGACAGCAGGTGATTCTCTCAGCTCTGGAGAGTAATCTTGAGGGGCATCCTCGCTCAAGGGGGAAGATTTTCAGACACACTCCAAGGGAGAGTATGCAGAAATCCTCTCACCCCACAGAATGGGATTTGGCTTTTATAGAATAAAGTGACTGACTGACAGTCACCTCATCCTTGAATTTAAACCTCTGTAGAGCTAGCAAGAACATCTAGTTTCCAGCAACAATGTTATCTCTGAGATATCTGTTTAACTGCCCGCAAGCTCAGGAATTTTATCATTCTCCCAAGTCACTCTTGGAGATAGTCAAGTCAGGCTGGTCTGTAACTGCCTTCACCCTTAGAAAACAGCACAACCTTTAGCTTGTATCTTTTCACTAAGAAGAATGTCCTGTAGGTGTGGTGCTGCCAGGCTCTGTGCTTCACTGGTGTACTGGAGTTTGTGTTTAGCTCACACTGTCACATCAGGCACTTGTGTTTTACAATAGTGCTGTTACTCAAATAGCTTGGGCTAAGTGAACTCTCTATACAATGAGCAAGCCCTCAAAGATGCAGCAAACCAAATCTTCACAACAGATACCAGGTTTCTAGATGTCTTCAAGGACAGCAGGCAGCCTACACCCATAAGCTGCCACCACTGGTCCTTTTTGCCTGCACTGTTTCATTGAGGCCAGGTACTACTGCATTTGTCATCACCTTCAGCAGGGACAAGAGCTTAGAGCTAAAGCAAGCTCTACTGTAGCACGGTAACAGACACTGATCATTTCCAACTGGAAATACAAACATCTGAACAAACCAGAACTCCCATTAAGTCTCCTAACTGCCCATTATTTCAGCAGCTTGCTCTTGTATTTTTCTCAGGCCAAAGTCCCATTTTAATGTCCCTTTCACAGTGTTTTGGCACTCACCCCATGCCAATATGCTGTGGTCTATACAACAGGATCTGCTTCCTAGACTCTTCCACAAACCCCTTAACATGCTTTCTTCTGTTTTGGGCACCTTTCACAATTCTGCCATGCTGTGCCTAACACATGCAGGATTTCACATAGCCTCTTCAGTGCAGAACTTGAGCCAATTAACTGATTAAGAAATTAGTTACAAATGAAATAGGGCAACCACTGAAATGTTCATTTTCTGAACACAGTTCAAGGCGTTAACAGTTTCCTCCTGCCCAAATAAGCTTTTTCTTTATGTTGTGAAAACCTAGTATTATCTCAATCCAGGAACTAGACTTAAGTTTTGAGACTCTTTCACAATCTCAAGTGTTGGAAGGAACCTCAAAAGATCATCTAGTCCAGCCTCCCTGCCAGAGCAGGGCCACCTAGAGTGGATCACACAGGAACTCATCCAACCGGGTTTGGAATGTCCCCAGAGAAGGAGACTCCACAACCCACCTGGGCAGCACCTTCCAGTGCTCCCTCACCCTCACAGTGAAGAAGTTTTTCCTTATGTTTCTTTGGAAACTCTTATGTTCTAGGTTGTACCTGTTGCCCTATTATTGGACATAATTTCAAACTGATAGGTAGAAAATAAGCAATATGAACCTCACCAAGAGCCAGGGAACTGTCTTTCAGTGTCAAGTTAGCCCATTTAGAGATGCCTGAGCTATCAATTCAGTAACTGAGGAAGCTGCTTTAAACACTAACTGCTAGGACTAGTTACCCTGTATAACCAATTGATCTCAGCATACAGATGATCCTCAAATACTCATTCTTATCCTATGCACAGGCCATGTGTTGTAGCAGAGTAGTTCCACTGTCCCTGAAAGGTGAGACCCTAGCAGCCCTCTGCACAGTGTTTGTACAGGTGTTTGTTGCTAGCACATACTCACACAGGCACGGCATGGACCTCAGACTGTACCCCAGCTGCAAGTGCAAAGTTTAACAGTATCAGATTATCTCCAGCCACCAACTTCCCCAACAAACCAGAGAAATCTCAGAAGCTTCACAGTAAGAATTCTCTCCTCTTCCTCCAGCCATCCACTATTAAGACACTCCAATCAAACAACAGGGGGAAACAAAATAAGTCAGATGAGTAAGACATTCCAGCCTTCTGCCCACCAAGAGATGAAGCATCACATGCTGCTCACCTGTTTACCAGGGTGTACAACCACATCATGCTCCCAGGCAGTTAGTTCTCAGGTTGCTCACTTGAACTACTTCCCTAGCTTAACCTGCTAGTGCAGGTCAGGCAACTCATAAACAGTGAGGCAAATCTAGTTCAGATTGGCACACATTTGGGAGGGTTTGGTTTTTGCATGATACCAGGAGTTGAATGTTTCCAAAAGCTTGACATCGGATGTCAGTCAGTAGTTGCAATCAGTGGTGCTCTTCTTTCCCCACTTATGCCTACAAATTCCGCCCCCTCCCTTGCAGTATCATCAGTCGTGCTAGTGTGACAACCTGGCTTAGAACCAAAATGGAGCATTTTCAGAGCAAGATTTAACAACATGTGCTCCAAGCCAACAAGTTGTTACAGAAGTAGAACCTAAGTCTGGATTCTCAGGAAGTCCAGTCTGTGTAGTCCTCTACAGCCATAGAAGAGCACCTCTCAAGTCACTTGAAGTTGCTTTCCTTCCTAAGTCATTATTTAATCCTTAGAGACCAAGAGCCAAACTCTGAAGCATGATTATTTATTGTTCTTTTCAGGGAGTACAAAGGCAGCTATAAAAAGACGGCCAGCAGTCATTATCACAGCAGTTTGTTAGAATCCAATTCACTGTAAACTGAAACCTGCAGGCAGGTATTAACTGTAAGAGACAAACTGCTCTTCCAAATCACTCAGCACGACAGGTGCCTCATTACAGCTTGAATACTTTCCAGTATAGCCCCATAATCTGTCACTTTTGACTACTTACAGGACACATTCAGGAATAAGAACCTTAAACTTGGCTGATAGTTCTGCAAGTGCAAAATCGGTTGCAACTGATGTTGTTGCTTAAATAGTTGAGGGTAAGCCACTCCTTCTCCTTTACAGGAAATGCAGACGAATCAGCAAACCACAATTTTCAAGTGATACAGAAGAGACAAAGATGCAGTTCAGGACTGCTGGCCAGATAAGGAATAGTCTGTGTCATGTGAAGTAAGCATTTAAAGAAATACTTTTGGTATATAACATTCTTTAAATGGAACTGCATGCTTCCCTCTCCCTCACCACAATGGTGGAGTGCTGGTAGAAAAGGAGCCATGTAGGCCTTGGCAAGTGACAACACTAAGAAAATTCAGATTCCCGATCCATAAACCATAAGATAAGATATCTAATTTAGTCCTTCAGCTGGGAAACTTCATAGAGGTATGCACCGAGCATCTTCACCCCCTGGATGTAGTTGTACCTGGAAATAAGACAGCTTCCATTAGCATTGCCTTAGTTCGAGCTCTATCTCTAGCAGCAGTACTTTTTGCAAATCAGTCCTGTGCACTCAAGAGCCTACAGCGTTCTACTCTTGCTGGCAACAGGGCACTACTCCCAACCTTCCCACATAACCCTGGCAAGACAGAAATGCTTTGGGGTAAGGAGTATCTAAGCTTGGAGAACAAGACTGTATAGAACCAGGAGTACTGAGATAAAGATTCAGCTATAGACTAGTTACCAACCAGTCATCCAATCCTCTGGAAGGCCAAGCAGAGACAAGCTCAATTCTTCCCCATCCTTTTTATAATACATACCAAGACCCACAGCAAACTCAGCCCAGTACAGGGATCGATATTCTCTTACCTATTTAGCTTCTCATTTTGAGAGTGAGCACCATCATCTGCAGCTCCAACAGGAAGCAGCATAACATTCTTGCCTGTTGCTTCTTGAAAAGTAAGGGTAACAGGAATGCTTCCTCCTTCCCTTGTCAGGTCTGGCTCCACTCCAAAAACTAGAAGAGTGATACTCTGGTCAGTTTGGAGTTGTATTTCTTTTTTCAGGAAATTCTTAGTTAAGCCATCAAGTACAAATCACACCTGTACCAGGTGCTGGCCAAGTCTTGCTGTGTTATAATCATCCAGAGTGCACAGGCCACAGAACCCTGGAGCTTCCTACCGCTAGATGCAGAGCTGGAGTACTGTTACTTTCAAAGTTCACTTCAAACAGTTACATAGACAACATTTCATCTGAAAGCCCATTTGTACTCCAACACAAGCTAGATTTGCTCAAGTTGCCCTTCACGAAATATCATAATAGGGTAAGAGGGATGCCAGGATGACTAAGCTCTGAGGGCTTTGGCTAAGCAAGTGACAGTTTCATCTTTATGCAGATATATACCAAACTATACCAATGGACTTGTTCCTGTGTAGAAGGCGTGAGTCTGATAAAGTTTTTCCTTCCTGTTATCTCAGATTTCAGGTTAAGGATTGCAAATTACATACTTCGTTACTTAGTGAGCCAAAATTGTAAGAACAGAACACTAAGTATTCTGCAAACGTGATCTCCTCAGTATTTCTTGAGGTGCTGGAACGAGGGCTTTTTAAGTCTTCTCCCAATGCCAAATGGAAAATCCACTGACCTGTCTTCATGGCCCTCCTACCAGCCATGTAGTGGGGATGGTTGAAGTCTGACACCCAGGGTTTTCCACCATGGCCTAGGTATACTCTGAATTTGTTGGGGCTCTGCAACTCTGCAAACTTTTTGCTCAAGTAGGCTTCAACCTATAAGAAAGATTGAACACATATCTGCTGTTACTTGCATGAACACTGGCCAATATTGTGTACTATAAGCATCTGGGGGACTTGCAGGGCACCACCACCATTCAGCAACACTTTTACTATCACTGTTATTTTGTATTATCCTCATGTATCTCCTTGAGGCAAGCTAACAGTATACTGTAGAAGTCAGCCAATCTGTGGAACTGATGATTTTGAATATGCACCCTGGCAATTAAGTGCCCTACAATTAAACTGGCATTTATTCCTGAGCCCTTCTGAGCTGAGAGAATTTGAATAGCCAGGCCACAACAGTCCCACGTGGGACCACACAGCAGCCCCCTCAATTATCTGAGCTGAGGTCCAAGGAAGATGACAGCAACATAAACGGAACTAACTGCTTTAGAAACCAAGCATGGGGAAACCGGAGTAGTTTAGAGACACCACTTGTTTCGATACCATCAAGCCATCTCAACATACGTGCTTTGTGACTTCTTCAGGAATCATGTTTGGCACAAGCCTGATGGAGAACTTGCCAATGACTTTCCTAGGAATGACAGTCTTGGCTCCAGGGGCTGAGAAGGCTCCTTCAATTCCATGGAGAGACAAGGAAGGGTATCTCCACCTATGCATAAGTATATCTCTCTGCAAAAGCAAAGGGAAAGAAGCAAGGTCACTACAGGTTTGACAGTTCCCCAAAAGAATAATTCCTGCGATCTCATAAAGACTTTGCAAGAAAGTGCTTTCTCCCATGAAAGAAATGCAGATCATTCACGACCACTCAGTTATACAGAATATGTTACTCCTATTAAGGACACATTGATACAGATAGTTGAGTTCTCAGCACCTCCAGTTTGACTCGCCCCTGGTTTTGTGGAACTTGAGACATAAGCAGTCTGCTTCTGACAAGGACACAGATGGCATTTATAAGGGGTTCAAACACAGTGTGTTGGGAACCTATTGCAAGCTCTAGTCCCCACTGTCTCAAGTCAGACAGGTACCTTCATCACTGAGTTACATACTTATGATCAACACAGATTTTTAAAAGCCTCACTGTGCAGACTGAGGCATACAGCACACTCCTATTTGTATCATCCATTGGATTAAATTGCCTGAACTCTGGGTTGATTAAAGTGAGCACTATTGCCTTTCAGATACACTTCCATGTTTCCTCCTTGTGTTGCCCTGGACACGGTTGTTCAGTGCACTGTGTACTAAATTCACACATCTGTGTCCTGTATAGACATCTACAGTATCTTAAACCTGATCTTCACTGCAGAGATTCAGGAGACAGAAATTGTGGCCTTCACATTACAAGAGTGTTTTGTTCCAGGCACAACCTGCCTCTGATCTTCTCTCAAAGCCAATTTAACTGTCACAGTTAAGTTTTACAAGACAAGACTAAACAGGTACGTCTGTGTGCTCCCAGACAATATAAACACAAGGTTGACTACAAAATTTACTTAGATCTATTTGAGTTAAATCTGAAGCTCCTCCTGACAGCACTAGAACAGAAGACAGACTCACACATCTAAACTTGTCTCTTACAACACTTCTTTTTGCTTTAAGATAGAAGTACTTATATCTAGGGTTTAATACTTGAAAGTTAGTATGTAACACAGTTTGCAAATTTCAATGCTATTAAAAGCATTAATTTGGAGAGCTCCCAGGATGAAGATTTGAGAGTTTATTGAATTTGAGCCTGTTCAGAGATTTGGGCAGCTGCGTAGTTCACAGCTACAAAACAGTCCTTGCCTTCCAGCTCTGGGAAGATGTTCAGTATATCAACCTTAAATTCATTACAGGAATATCAAGATGTTTTCTCACCTAACTGATAGGTTATTTCTATAAAACTATTTCTGATAACCCACTGAACTTCCTGCAAATGTAGGAAACCAGACACTTTGTGTAGATTTAGTATCTGACCTTTGGAAAAGTGCCAGCAGCTGTTATCTAGCATTAAGAGAACAGCACTACATAAGAAAGTTCTGTACAGGTTTGAAATGCTACTTCTACATAGACTAAGAAGCAAATTTAAAGGCTAGACTGCTTGCCTTCAACATGGGATAACCTAGACTAAGTGTAAAAGTACCCAACACTGAGGAACTGCTAGCATTAGGTATGCTGTCAGCTGTACAGTAGATGAAGTGATCCTCAAGGCAATCTCACAGTTTTCAAGACATCAGATGAATTCTCTGCCTACTAAAGCATTTGGGAAATGCAAAAGTATCTACAGAAGCTTGCTTGCATCTTCTGTATTAAAATAGATAATTTGAACATACACAGCTAACCAGGGCAGACAGGGAGGAGTACAGAATACCTTTGAGTCATGCAATAGTTTGGTTGCTCCTACATCTTTTGCATATTCTCCCAGGTCAAAATCAATCTTCTCATACAGTGCCAGCTCCTCATCAGTAACAGATGCCACTGCTTCATTAATCCCTGGGATGAGGATTTTTCCTTTCTTGTCTATGAGAGAACCTATAAAACAAGAAGCATCCAATATCAGGATTCATCCTGAAGAAACAAGATGTTACTGCTGGGAACACCTTTCGCAGGAAACAGAAATCTTGAGAGTTTTCAGAAGGCAAAATATAATGAAATTGACCTCTACCTCCCACAGCTTGTACCACTGAGCATGGAAGGCCCTTACTGAGTTTGCAGCTATCCAAAATGTGCACTTCCTTGCACCTGTATTTAATTCTACTGCTACACGTTTGGCTGACAGATTGAAGACAGGATTCCCAAGAAGATGGACATGGCATCTACAGATGAGTCTGCAGAAAAGAGCTGATTTAATTAACATACACATCTGCAACAAGATTTTAAGGGAAGCTAAAGCAGACAGCTTCTTGGCAATACCTTTGTCATACTTCTTTAGCACCCAAGACAGTGCTTGTCTGGTAAGCAAAGCTCATACTTCATTGGTCATTCCTTTGCTAGTGTTGGCAGGAACCCTCATCACTGCAAACCCATTACACTTTAGTGTCTTTTACTTCCATTTCAGACACATTCAGTGAAATCCACTTTATCTTACCCATTAGAGCAATGAGATCCGTCATGGCCTCATGTACTGAGCCACCATAAACCCCAGAGTGAAGGTCTTTGTCGCTACATTCCACCTGGTTTGAAGTGAATCAAGGATCAGGTTAGTTAGCATGAAGATACTGACAATAGCACAGAACAAACTTTTACCTGAGCTTTTTGCTGCATGTATTATATGAATGCATCTGGTTTCAAAAACAAAATGCTCAGTTACAGTACAGCAATGGCGATTGCTTTATCACTCTGTGGAGTACAAGCCCTTAGCACTGACTGCCCCAACCTTTGGGACTTGAGCGGTGGCATCTCTTCCTGCACTCAAGGAAATATCCGGATGAAGATGCTGTGAGGTGGTCCTCCAGCAAAGGTGCTGCCCTAACTTGCTTCATACATCTGAGAGCTATCCCTCTCTCCCACCCAAGTATCATATAGGGCAGTAAAAGGAAGAGATTTACAAAATTCGTAGGAACTGTTCTACTTTAAGTCAGTTTCACGTCTCCTGAAAAGGTATTGGCATGATAATTGGAGCTACCACTCTTCTCAGTAGAAAATTCAGTTTAATAGTGGTTTTGCAATGTATTTCAGCACTTACCTCTATGAAGTAGTAGCAGACACCCCTCAAGCCATAGGTGATACAAGGCTTATTCTTGCCTAGCCAGTAGTTGTCAGAAATGCAAACATAATCCACACCTTTGAAGAAAGTATCTCGCTGCGCATAAATCAGTTCATCAAGGCCTTCGGATCCTGATTCTTCCATACCTTCCAGGCAGAACTTAACATTTACTGGGAACTCCTTTAAAAACAAAAACCAAGAGATTAAGTATGGGAAAATACTGGACTCCTGCAGCAATCAGTAATGTACAAAGCAGAAAAATGGATATTGACAGGAGAATTTGTTAGTTATCCACAAGATATTACAAGTTTGGACTGTGCTTATGTTGAGGGCACTTCCACCACCCTTCATTTGATGGAATTCAAACTCCTCAAAAAACTTTCAACTAAGATCTAGAACTTCTTGTTCCAAATCCACCTAACTGTGGCAACACCACAGAAATCTGTTGCCAAAAGTCAGTCACAGGGCTAGGAATATTAATATTAACTACATGCCACAGTAGGAGTCAGGGCCACCTTATCTATCCTGTCTACCGTGTTCTATTCCTAGACAGCATTTAAGAACTGGTAATTCTTCTCACAAGTAACAGCAACTTTTCTTGCAAAACTAAGCAGATACTCTCAACTATTTCTCATTGCACTTTTTCATGAACAAACCACAAAGTTTATTGTCACTAAGTTTATTGTTAGAGCTCAGTAGCAGTAAGACATTAAGCTTTGCTACAGGCGAAGCTAATTTGACATCCTTATATGAAAGTGATCACACTTGATTATTCCTCCTGCTCCAGATACTTGCATATGCATTTTCCTTCTCAGACATTTCATTAAAGCAAAAATGTTTGAAATGCAATCCAAGCATCTACAAGACTGACTTGTCAGCAAGTCAACTCAACCCTACTGGGACATCAGAGAATTTGCAGGACTATTGCATCATTCTTCCAATCAGCTGAATAAGCATCCTTGCCTCACAAGGGTTTGTGGCCTGGATAACATTTATTGTCAGACTCAGCTGTGTGTAAAAAAAAAAAAAAAAAAGCAGGCTAAGTTTTGGGCACATACCTGGTTAGTTTGTTGATAAGCCTCCAAGGCATTCAGCCAAGCAAGCACTGGACCTTTGTCATCTGTTGATCCTCGCCCATACAGTTTCCCTGTAGAAACAAGATATAAATTAACCAGTGTGCAGAAAAGTTAGGATAAAGTTTCAGTCATCTTGTCTGCAAGTGAAGCCTTGGGTAAGCTTTTTAGTACTGCTTATGCCAACTTTTATTTCTGATTCCTCTGAGTCAGTGTCTTTACATCCCACTTCATACACATAAGTAAGTGGGATAGGTACAGGACTGCAACAGTTCTCCCCCTTAGCACTACCTCACCTCTCCCTCACGCTGCACCCTGGATAGGAGCTGAACATCAGCCCAGAAAAGATGGAATTGTCTTGAGCTATGTCATTCCCATATCTTTCACCATATCATTTTCTACAAACACAGCAGTAAGGGTATAGAAACAACCTACTTTCAACAGAAACCTCTCCAACGTCAGCACCAATTCAAGAATTCTTTGTTTGAAGAGCAAGAATTCAGTAGTTAGTGACCAGTCACTTCTCCAGGTTGTTCAGATAAAAGTTCATCTCCCCAGAAAGGGCTTTAGTTAGAGAAAAGTTTTACAGGCTAGAGGGAAGTCACATGAGATGTAGCACCTGGGATCACAGTAGATATAGATAGTGCTGCAACTCAGATCTGTGGCTACAGCCCCTAACCACCAGATGTAACCAGTGACTGAACAGGTCAGACACCTTGAAACTAAAGAGCCATAGGTAAAAAATGTGTCTTAGTGTCAGGCTGCACAGAGATAAGCCATAGTCTGAGGCAAGTCTAGCTCCTGCTATCAGAGGAGATAATCCAATTTAGTAACTTGGGACTCTATGTCTATGACCAAGTGCCCAAGCAGAAACACTAGCTACCACAGAGACTTTTTTTCTTGGCAATGATTAATGCTTATGCAACAACAAGGGTTAATGTCCTCCTGCTTATATGACCTTTGACACTCATCACTGAGCAAACTAAACAAGGAAGAGGCTTGTTGGTAGCACTAGTTTTAAACAGCAAAGAAAGGTTTAGTTTCCTCTTGGCTGCTGGCCATGTGTTGTTTCAACAGGAGTTTCTGCACAATTTCTTCATCCCCATTTAAGGGAAAGGGACATTTGTCCGAGCACTAACACTGCAAGACACAGCTTCTGCAGGACTCATTGTAGCACAGTGTGCAAACACAAGGCACCCTGCGAAGGCCGTGGTACCACTGCCATCTCCAGGCATCAAGCAGCTGTATTGGGTACTGGTTCAAAACCCCTGCAGTATGAAATGACCTGACAGGCTGCGAGTTGCAAACAGCACCAGAAATTACTTCTAGAAAGCCTTCTGGTAAACAAGGTGTTAGCATGCTAGGCAATAGTTAAGACTGCTGTAGCTACAAGGAAAATAACATGCAAGTACAATCTGAGCTGTCAGAACAAGAAACGAGCCCCAAGAGCAGCTGAGACTTTGCAGCTCTATTTGTTTACCATATCCTTTCTTGCATATTGTATCCCAATAGTATTAAAAAAACCACTCATGTCTGTTCTTACTCTCCTTTCCCCTTTCAATCACAGTTACAGCTTCAGAACAGTTGAGGAATACCATACTTGTTAAAGAAGGGCTCATCAGTTCATGAAACCCACTGCTCTTACCTTCTCTTTCTACCAGAGTGAAGGGCTCGCTATCCCAGCCATCCTCCAGTGCTGCTGGCTGCACATCCAGGTGACCATACACACACACCGTCTTCTTGTGCGGATCTGTGCCAAGTGTTCCCAGAATGATTGGTGGCAGAGGGATCTCTGAGCCATCAGGCAGCTAGAAATGGGAGGCAAGAAGTTGTATTAAAGTGTGGAACATGAGAGGCAGATTTTTATCAGATGAATGAACTTCAACACTATAGAATTTAAGAGATCAGGAGCACAGATGGATACACAGAACTAGGTTGCTCAAACTGACAGTCAGAAGTGGTATGCCAATGAAGACACGGCAGTCAATAAGTTTCCTGACAAGACCCAGTTGTAGTCAAAATATTTGCAGCCACTCAGAACTGCTAGCTTTAAGCTAACAATCCTACATCAGATTTTAGCAGAGCAAGCTGTCTGCATGCCAAATTGCCATATCTAATGCTGACCTAAGCATAAATGACAGACTCCATTTGATACGGCATTCTGCATTGCTTGGCACTGCACTTTCATCCTATCCACAGGACAGCTCTGGGCAAAAACTTCCTGCCAGTGGTGGTGCTGAGTACAACATGTGCCTACACCCAAATAAGGTCAGTATAACAGCTGTATTTCTCTGTACCAGCCTACATTGCTAAGCCAAGGGCAGGGGAGTAATGATAAACTCTATTCAAGAGCTAACTTGGCTTCATCCTTTGGAATACCCCATAAACAGTTATCACATGCTGTTCTCCGAGAGCATGTATTTCCCTTCAGTGAACATATTCCCAGACAGTGCTCAGCAGATCAAGATCAGCTTTGACTTTTTGCTCATACTGGCTCCAAGCTCAGATTTTTTATTTACCAGGTTGCATGGTCCTTGGTCAGCTGCAGCTCTAAGTGATTAAAGTGTTATTGTGAGAATTTATTCCCACAAACAATGTGCACTGTGCAAACAATGTGCCAGAGTCAACTAAGCAAGACCAAACAAATTCACCAGATGCTTTCCATTATCCTTTATTGATATAGCAGCAACATACATAATGCAGAGGCTAGTTTTATATATGGTTAATATAAAACTAAAGACTGAAGTAAACTTCAGTACAGCTGCAAGTTTTCTAAATAGAAATGTCACTTGTAATAAGCTCTGCAAAATAAGTTCTTACCCCCAAAAAGTTACACTGGTGAAAGGAACAAGTTTGCCTCTGGATTAATTGAAACTTTTGATAGGACTTCAGGCTGCATGTAGTAGAGCTAGAATTATCCTACAAATTCCCTCCCAAGAGAGCACATGGAAGTCAGCTGCTTCCCCCGTGGGATCTGCAGTGCTACAAGTGTATTCCAGCCACCAAAAGGAAAAACTGCTCTGACAGATTTCACCCACCAGTCACAAAGACAATCTTCTAGAACCAGCAAATGCTCCAGTGCAGCAGGATTTTCAATGCCACTATTCAAATGCTGGTCTAACAATTTGGATATGTGTCTTCTGTGACTAGTGACTAGATACAAAGGAAGAGCACAACAAGTGGACAGATCCCAGGATGAGGTGACCATTACTATTCTCATAAACACACACATTTCTCAGATAAAGAAAAGCAGTCCAGATAGGATGAGTCCTCTCTTTACTCTTAGCTATTAAGGATCCTTCTGTGTCTGGTAAGGGAGCAGTGCAATCCTGTGACAAACTTAACACCTCTGGAAGAGTCCAAAAGTCTTTTGGAAGACTTACTGAAACTTCAGTCAGTATCTTCACAGTCTGTAGGTCTAAGGCCCAACATCAGCCTGCTGTTAAATATGTCTAAAATTTGTTTGTAGGTGCTCTTTATATATGCAGACAGAAAAGTATTTAAGATACATTTAATACACAGTCCAAAATGTAACACATCACACTTAACATACCTAGATCCCAGGGTTTACTAGAAACAAAGATTTTAACAGGGAGCTCCAACTGTGTGGCAGGAAGACACGATTTTACACCCCAGCAGGCTACTGCCTTTCTAGGCCACTACCCACAAGACCATTGTCTGGTGATCCTGACCAGAAGACCATTAGACATCAAGGAATTAGTGGTCCACAGAGCCAGACTGAGTACAGCCAAGCCTGTGCTGTGCTAGGCTGCACACACAGCTTTGCCTTCCTGCCTGTATGTGCCATACATGTCCTTGGGCTGCAGGATAAAATTAGCCAGTTGACTGTAGCTTGCAGGCAGTTCCCACTTGCTACTGGCAATTACACCACCTGCATGTCCTTGTCTTTATCTAAAAGTGCAGCAAGATGTTCTTGTGAATATTCCTCTTGTTTGGGGATGGAACAGAACAGCTTGAATAAACAAAACATCTCCATAAATAAGATCTGCACAGCATGCTGCATGCTGCTGACTAGATGTCCACTTGATTATCCACACTATCCTCCTTTATAGCGGCAGCTTTAAAACAGCATCTTAACACCTTAAAGAGTCTAAGTGCCTTTCTTGCTGGGATCACAAGAAGCCAGCACATCCTGGTGCAAAACACCTTGTCTTCTATAGAGACTTTTCCTACTAAGCTAACACAGAGATGCTCACATACCCGTTGTTTCCCAATGTCCATCAGTTGGGTTGTGCCTCCCAGTCGCTCGATGCCCTTGGCAGCCACCTCCATCATGCGCCTGATCTCTGGCCTCTTCTCGGGCCATGCTGACACGCTCTGGATGGCCACCCACTCCGCCAGGCGCTGCAGGAAGGGGGCAAACACAAAGGCTTTACTGCACCTGAGTTACACAGACACCATAACTTGCAGTTCAACTAATAGCATCTTAGTCGAGCTTAAACTTAAGGCAACTCAGTTCTGGCCTCTACTCAAAAGAGTAATCATTAACACTACACAAAACCTCTCTAAAGCCTCACTTTCCTACAGTTGCCCCTGCAGTGTAGCACAAAGTCTACAGATATATACACCTGATTGCTGTTCATTGAGTATCCAGAACTAGCTGGTGTCTCTCAGGCTTCTCAGAAATGCTGCCTTGACTCTTCTCCTCTGTAAGATCAATGAGAGCAACTGGCAGAAAAATCAAGCTGAACACTTGGCTTAGTTCGTGCCTGAGAGTTTACAGTGCTATGCCACTGATTCCTTCAAAGGTTAAAGATTGCAATACAAGGAACAACTGAATAGCAGGTTAAAGAGCAACATACAGAGGTAATCTCTCCCTCTGTACCCCAACGTGAACTATTTCATCTAAGAAAGCTTTATTCCAGACTTGTTTATATCTTTCTTCTTCCATTTCAAAAGGAGAGAGACAACATAAACCTAGCTTGGCATTCAGGAACCACTATCAAACTTCTTGTACCTCTAAAGTCACTGCTCACATGATACAGCAACACAGTACTTCCTAATCAATCAATCAATCAATCACAGAGATTTAAGTCTTTCGTCAGAACTACACCTAAACTTAAGAAACAACATATTCTGGCTTGACTCAAATCACTCACACCTGCTGCCTCTGCTCCCCTCTCTCCCCAGTTACTTGGCATTACTCTATTAATGGTCATATTACTATATAAGTGTAAAAAAGCCTGAAGCTGACCACCTAACTTTTAATAACTTCTGTCTGCTGCAGGACAAAACACAAAGAAAACTTACCTCAATATAGAGGTCCTGGTGTTCATCAATGTATTTAAAGAGAGTTTCAAGTGCAGACATTTTCTGACCTGAGCAGTGATGCTGAAGATTCTGTGACAGAAAAATAATTTAGCTTTCTCAGGTTTAAGAAACAATAGTCAGTGATCAAGAAGACACAGAAGACTTTCACCTTTCAGCAGCTAATGCCACACACCAAGCTGTGCAAATATAAAACTTGAGGCCACTCCTTCCCCAAAAACATCACACAGTGAAGTGGCTAAACAAAAGTATGTCATCTCAACACAGCTGTTTCTACCTTTCCCAACCCAAACTAACTTTGGAAGTTAAACTGAGCAAGCTTGTCTACAGAGACAGTCAATCAAGTCACATGCTTCTCTTTACTGCATGATTACAAGCAAAAAAAGTGACTCAAAATGCAACTTCAAAGTGTACATTGCATTATAAGAGCGCAAATGAGAGTGTGCCATAGGCTTGAATGCTAATAGCTGGGGCCAAGAAAGCACCACACTTACTTTGTACACTACAAAGGAGGTTAAAAGCAGGCAGCTTAAGAATTGTGTTCCCTTCAGCTTTCGAGTCTCACCCTGCTGCTCAGCCTTCCTAAAGAAAGTCAGGGCGAAAACAGAAACAGAAGCCAGCAGGCCGCAAGCAAGTGGTCAGTGACTAGCTCAGTGCTACCCACTTCCTCATTTTGTTTCAGTGTCAACTGATGTTCACGTGAGAAAATCCAAGACCTCTCCTCTCCAGTTTTCTGGCTTCCTTCCCAGTCCAAACTCTACATTAGAAGACATGTTGATCACTCAACCACTAAAACCAACAAGCTTAAACTTTCTTCAAGTTTGAACTAAAGATACAGCAGCTGATCTAAACCAGGAAAACCATGGGCTTCACAAACATGCCTCTGAAATCTAACTGCTTGGACTATGAGGAAAAACTCCAGCGCCTATGTAATACACTGAACAAGCACGTTCAGCAGCACCAACTGCTCTGACTCAGTGTTTCGTTTAGTCAGCTTTATGCTAGATCCTTTAAACCTTTCTTCCACTTCTACAGGGAAGTCACAAGACAAGTGCAATAGTTGTTAAAAACATTTGAGTGTTTGTCTAAGCATTTCTTGAAAAACTGACCTCTCCACATGGCTGAAATGAGCTGCCCCACACAACATACTGCAACACAAGCACACCCAAGTCTACAGAAAACTCACAGAATACTTTTTTTTTCAGGCAGGGTTGTACTTACACAGGTCACTTGTTCGACACAGACAGAAATCCTTTCACTCACTTAGAAATGGTTTCTAATTAATTTACCGAATCCATCACTTTTAAGTTTGGGTAATGAGTTTCAAGCAGCAATTAGAACAACTCCAAACCACCAGATAGCTCAGGCAGTCTCTAGAATAGTCACAAATGGTGAAAAATCAAATGCTTTCAAGAGGACTATATACACATAAGCAAGTTAAAGCAATGCTTCTCCCTGAACCCTGCTTTCTGTACCAAAGCCACCATTCTGACATGCAGTTAGAGCTAAGGCACGATTCACTGAAGTGAATCGCTCAAACCTCGCTATTAAGCTGAAAAAAGCCTATTCCACAAAGCATCAAACTTGGAAAAGCCGCTGGCGCTTAATGCACAGCACAAGGCTGGATGTTACTTCCCCTACTCCCCCTAAAGTCCAGGGACAGAGTCTCCTGCAGGTCCTTCCGACAGAACTGAATCCTCCCTACCTGTGTGGAACATCCTCCACAACTTTACCTTTCCAAAGCGCTGTAACTGTGGCATTACAAAACAAAACAACCCGAGGAACCTGCTCCCCTTATCCACAGGCAGGGTGAGGGCTCCAGGTTAGAGTATTCACTCAAGTTAGGGCTGCACAGAGCCCTCACCACCTCCCACAAGCCACTGAAACTCGCAGCACACAGCCCCACGTCCACGTTACAGCCCTGACTTTGGGCCGAGGTTGACTTAAAGGTCAAATTCGGGACTTGACAAGGTTTTGGGGCAAAAAGGCAAAGCTCATCACAGGCCCAGCTTTACAAAGGCTGCAGGAGAGACGCGCCTCAGGTCGGGAGCAGGGCACGGCGCAGGTTCCCTGCGGGCAGGGGAAGGCTCACAGGACGAGAACAGGCGTGCGGGAAAGCGCAGCCCGGGAGAGCCGGCGGGGGCAGGGCACGGTGCACCCCGGCACGGCACGGCTCGGCTCGGCTCGGCGCGGCTCGGCGCGGCTCGGCGCGGCACGGCTCGGCGCGGCACGGCTCGGCACGGCTCGGCACGGCTCGGCACGGCACGGCTCGGCACGGCC
>WBNH01006337.1:413153-454381 GCA_013401255.1 Urocolius indicus | reverse complement strand
CGGCCCCGAGGCGGGGCTGGCTGCGGGAGCGGGCGGCCCCGGCGCTCCGCAGCGCCCCCAGCGGCACGGCGGCGGCGTGCGCTGCCCATGCGCGGGGGCTCGTGTGCGAGGGCTCTCTGTCACCTCTTCCAGGCAGCCCAGGGACAAGGACGCGATGGCCAAGGGCGCGGAGTACATGACAGAATTATGATATGGGAGACAATAAGGGCAGATATCGCTTGAGTGAATGTACTGTGGGGAAAATTGGGGAGGTCTTGGCCGGAGCCTGTCTGGACAACTGAATTATTACAGTCAAAGACGGGAATATTGTGGTTTAGATGGCTCAGAGAGATTTAAACGGGTTTACACGTGGTTTAGGCAGATTAGAAAAGGAGACTGCGATATGAATGGCAAGATGCAAAAGTGAAGATGGCCTCTTGGGAGACTTTCCTTAGCTCCTAACAGTGTTGGAAAGGCATGGAGTGATCCCACGTGCAGAAAGATAAAGGTCCAGGCAAGGCTTGCTCTCACCCTGCCTCTGCCCTACATGAAGAAAGTTGCTGCAGAAGCCGCTCGGTCCATGAGCGGCTGACCAGCTCTGATACATATATCTGTTAGCCTGGCGTGTTTTATAGAAGTTCCTAAAACAGTTTTTTTAAATGGTAGTTAGCTGCAGGCTGTAGTAAAGTATTTGCCACCTGAATTACTGAGGGAGGTTCGCCACTCAGTCAAACCTGTCAGGCGATGGGGTTCCCATTGCCACAAATATCAGGAAACGTGCTGATAAAATTTCCTGAGGGCGTGAGGCCAGGAGCTGGACCCAGAAGTGAAACAATGTGATGACCCAGAGGATCGCAAAAACCCAGGATGAAATTCAATGACTGGAAGCTCATGAGCTGGAAATGAGCGAGAAGTAATGGGGCATACTAGGTGGTCGTGAGAGAGGTCTGTGAGCTGCACGATGCTGGAGCTCGGCATGTGGTGCCCGGGGAACGAGGTGAGTGCTGTGTCCTTGTGCAAGGCTGTGGTGAGTGCTGTCCCACATGGGCTGCCAGGCACAGCTCCAGTCACTTGTGGACGATGGTACTCTTTTCCCACATCTGAAGCAACACAGTCTCTGAGCATGTGAATTTGCCTTAGGTAACCTACACAAAAGTCTGAGGGAAGATGAAGTCCCAAGAACTCTTTATGCTGGTGTTAACACATAAAGGGGAGGAAATAGTTATGGGCAGTGGCTCTAAGGGCCTGAGAGCACACCCTGCCCCACAGGCTTGGCTTCCTTGGCTGCTTTGGCTGGGGTCTCACCAGGGATGGTGTGGCGAGGGCTCAGGCTGCCCCATCCCACTGGTGCTGGCTCTCTGGCAGCCCATGGGAAGGCTGAGGCCAGGGCTGTGCCCAGTCCCTGGGAGCTGCTTTTGTCTGGGCTACCAGCACTTGGACCTTGCCTGAGCTACAGCTCCCACCCTGCCACAGCCTGGCCTGGAGCTAGGCCTGGAGCTGGAGATTCCTGGGCCGACACCCAGCCCAGTGTCCCTCTGACCCCACGGAGCTCCCTAATGGCCCAGGGCTGGGGCTGCCCTGGCTTCTGGCTGATGGATCCCTATGGGCAACCCCTGCCGCTTCCAGCCCCCAAGAGCACAACACCTTGCCACTGCTTTGTGTTGGTGAAAGAGCAGATGACAAAATCTACTGCACATTGACAAATGGAACTTAGAAACTGGAATAAAGTTTCTATTTACACTTATATTAAGAAAAACCTTGCACAGAAGCAATAGGAAATAAAAAGATATTTAAAAAAAGAAAAGAAACTGCTTCTAAAAGGTAGTTTGTTGTGTTTCGGAAAGGTATTATGTGACATGACATGTGACAGCTCCTGGTGACCTCCTTCCATTCCTACATGGAAATAACTTTTGGTACTCTTTTCCCACATCTGAAGCAAACTCCACAAACAAAAAATACAAATCAAGGACACAAGCTGCAAAAGAAAGTGTTAGAGAACCATAGAGTGAAAATATTGTGTACTGTATTATCAAAGTGTTTTGCAAGACTGTGTAGGTCTAAAATCACAGAAGATTATGCAAAGAAGAAACACAAAAACCACACAGTAGCTTATCCAAGTGAAAACAACAACAACAACTTCTTGGAAAGATAACAGGCCCAGTTATTTGCTTTGAGGGTCCTGTAAATTTTCTTTATGGAAATGCAGTTTTGTTTTACAAGGCTGTTAATTTGGAAGTGAAAAGAGTATATGCACACATAATAAAAATCCCTTGGGAAAGGAGGAGAAAGGAAGACTAGGAAAAAGACACATTTATCAGAAATGGTTTTAGGACAGAGTGACAAAGCAGGGTATATTATAAAGAAAAATGTAAGGATGATCAGCCTTCATTAGCCCAGAAGAAGCTATCTAAACATCTAAGCTGCACTATTTCTTTTCTTATTTGTTCTCTTTGAAATAGTTTTGTTCCAAATAAGTAATTTGTGAATACTTGTGCCATTGCTTTTGAATCACAGAGGTCCGGTGTGTATGAGGCAGCTGAAGCCATACCACCATAGCAGGTTTCACGGCCCTGAAACCTACGCACTGGTCTGAGGAGAGGACAGCTATGTGAATCAGCTTTGCAGAACAGCTGCAGGCTGAGAGCCACGGACTGTGGGAGGCCCACAGAGATACCGCTGCCTTAATAGATATGGCCATCCTCACTGAAAAATTCTGCGTGAAATTATGGACAGCAAGCTTCTATGCATGCTCAAGTAAACACACAAAATCTCACTCTCTTCTGAAATTAATTTCAGGCATCAGATGTTTACCTATAAACAGGCATATGGCATCTAAACCACTCACACTGTGGAATTTGTTTGCCATTTCTCCTGAATGAGACAAATATACAATAGTTACTTTACTGCACTTCTGAGGGAAAAATATTAAAGAAAATATAAAAACCTGTAAGTTAGCTGTTTTCAGCCTCTTTATTGTCTCTTGCTATTTCCTCTTCCATCTTTTCCTCTGTATTTTGCATGTCTCTGCTTAGCTGTCCAACTTTCTGAACGCTGGGCACTCACACTACTTTAGGTGGGCTTGAAAGGAAAGATGATGCATACGGATTTGCAAAACAATGCAGCTTTGTTTGATTTACTTTTTTCCTGCACACAATAGCTTTTGGACTAGTGACAGTAAATTTAAAGCACTAGCATAGGAAGGTGGCAACAGATGATTAAGGAATATCTGACAGATTGCTTTAATCCCTTCTAAAGTTGTGTCCTATTTGTACCGCACTCATGTACACACGTCTATACGGACATTCTGACTCCATTAACATTGCTTATCCCAAACATACTAATCTGAACAATGACTTGAAAGCTTTAAGATAAAAGGTTTTGCACAGTCTTCTTTCATAATTTCAAATGCACAAGGAGGCAAAGTGTGTTAAAATCTGCAGATTGCACTCATGGGTGTGCAGCAGTCAAGCTGACGCGTCCAGGGGTTTGACTGAGATTTAGATTCTTTGTTTTTCTCAAGTGCTTCACAGGATGGGTGGGTGTTTCATACAACCAACCTCTACCACAGGCTGCATGATAGCAACTTAAGATCCCAGAGCACTTTTATGGATAAAAGAGCTTTGAAAAGTATATGTTAACACTCTTCTTTTAGGACTGTGATCCCTGGGAATACCTTGTTACTACGGTGTTAAAAAATATACTTCTCTTCCACTCTTTTTGAGTCTGAAAGCCATTTATATGTCACCAACCTCTGTTATTGAATATACAGAATGATTTTGATGTAAGATTTCTGTTCCTCAATACATCATACTAATCCTTGCTGGGTTTTGTATCCTCTCTGCAAACATGCACATTAACTTGTAGACTCTGTGGGATGAAGTCTGTAATCATCTGAGACACATCAGGTTTTCTTCCAAATTAATTCCTGTCCTTGTCTTGGTAACAAGAGAGAGATTAAAGATGTTGACTAACTGAAACAAATTAGATATGGATAAACTGGAATGACTGGTGGCAGCAGGCCACCAAGAGGGTTAGGTGGGCTGGAGAACATGACATATGGAAGTGACTAAAAGAGATGGTTTGTTCAACCTGAAGATGAGCTGGCCAAGTGGTATTAAATGTCTGTCTACTATTAACTAAGGGAAGAGAAGGAGACAGATCACCCTCAGAGGTACACAGTAAAATGACAAGAGTTGATGATCACAAGTTGCAGCAAGAGAAGTACTGAATAGATACAAGGAAAGAAATTGTCAGGGTGGAATTGGCCAAGCACTGGAACAAGTTGTCCAAGAGGCTGTGGAGTTTCCACCCATGGAGCTATTTGGCAGAGGGCAGCTGGGCCCAGATGAGGTGACCCAGTGAGAGTGACCCATCACAGGGACGAAGTCCCACGAAGTCTGAAGGAGGCAGGCAGAGCTGGTAGCAGGTGACAGGGTCCTTCGACAAGGACATTGATAGAGTCCATAAACGTGGCAAACGATGAGTCACCTCCAGCTTCCAGCCAGTGTCCTGTCAAGAGCAAAAGGAGATGGAGCCAAAGAGTGAGCTGAAGTTGCAATGTGGATGCAATATGGGTTCAAAGCCCACGCAGGAGACAGGGACAGAGATGGGACTGGGGATGAAAAACGGTGTCCTGAGGCACAATCAGTCCTGCTCAGCTCCAGGGCTCCCCCAACATCTGCCTATGGGCAGGATGTGGGTTTAAGGTCTATCCTGGAGGCAGGGCCAGAGGTTTGGGCAGGATGCTGGACTCAGTGATATCCAAAAATCCCTTCCAACCAAAACTAATTGGTTATTCCAAGAATATACAGCTTGATCAAGCTTGGACAAAGAGTCTTAGAAGGCTTGGAAGAGATATCCGTCAAAATTTGGTTTTTTTCAGCCTGCTTGCACTGATACTTGAAGGAAAGCTTGGGGTAAAGGGAGAATCCCAAGTGAAAGCCTGAGGCTAAATTAAATGTTTTGAGATGTAAAGGTAATTAATTTGAAATGTTTAAAGACCTGTTGCAGCAAGGAAAAAAGATCAATTATCCAGTGTGAACAGAACAAGGACAGGTTTACATCACACCAAAAAAGCTGAAATGGGGAATCCAGAAACACTTTCTAACAGTATTGATTACAAAGCATTGTGTACTAGGTCTGGCTGGGATGGAATTAATGTTCTTCATAGCAGTCCATACAGTCCTGTGTTTTTGACTGGCGACTAAAACAGTGTTGATAACATACCGTGTGTTTTAGCTGTTGCTGATCAGTGCTTGCATAGTAACAAGGCTTTCTTTGTTTCTCACTCTGCCAGTGTTTTCACAGAGTACCAAAACTTGATTACTCTAAGCCTTCACTAATCACTAGTTGCTTAACTAAGCCAATTCAGGACACCATAGATCTTGAAGTCTCTCATCTTAGGCGCTAGATTTATCTGCAAACCATTAGAGTGTAGAATACAAGGATCTCGTTATGCACTGCTGGGTAACTCTTCACTCCTTTTTTTTTCCCCTGGCTTTATAGAAGGTGACTTTGCCCCTCCCTATATGTGCTGGTTTGGTAAATCTGTACACTACATTGCAATCTCCAGTTTCCACATCCTCTTGTCAGGATGCAGCAGTGACATGTTTCGAATCTTGCTGTTAGGAACTCAAAGACTGAAGACTGGCTAACTTGTCTAGAGGAATAGAGAAATTGACAGTCAGACAAACAAAACAAAACTCTTCTAAATATAACGTGTAGATCGCCCTAATGTCAATGTGCTTTTGGCAGCATGTTCCTCCATTTCACTTCCCTAACATTGCCCAGCAAGAGGCACTCTTTCTATTTTGGGGATCTTAGGCTCTGAGAGGACAGGCAGGGTTCCCTCTTCTGGTCTGGAGGCATAGATGAAAGAATAGTGGGAGAGGCTGTTAGTAAATTGTTCTTCCCCAGCATCTTGGAGGATCGACTTGCAGACTGCGAAGCCAGCATATCTTGGAAAGTCATTGAACAGGTATGCCAAATGCTTCCTTGTTTGCTGAAGTGTTAGTCGAGCTGTGCCAGTGCTATAAAAGGAGTGAAGGGTGCACCTGCATCCCTTTGTTCATGTCTACCCCTTGCCTAAAAGTTGCTGAAGCTCCCTCTGCTTCAGCCTGCTTGTCCTGATACTCTGCATTGATAAGACAAGGTAATGGTTCAAATGGGAATGGTAAGATGTGTGTCAGTAACAAAACATCGTAACAGGCAGGCAAGCAAAGGGTCAACAGCCCAGCTAGATGTGGTCTGACTGCAAATGAGAACCACAGCCCTCAGAGAATGCTTTAGTCCAGTGCTTTTCTTTGGAATGACCACAGAGCCCAAATGCCAAAACCTTCACACTTTTGCAACTTCATCCCAACCACCCTGTATTTCATCCCAACACCATGCCCAGTTTATGCATGCTGAAAGCTCATGGGATATTCTGTGTGCGTGAATAGATGTCATTTCCAATTTCTCCTTGAATATATTTTCGAGTGTTGGGAGACCTAATTTCAGTCTTTACAAGTTGTTGATTTGCCAAAGTGAAAGAGAAATATTAAAGTGACTTGGCCAGTGCTGCACACTCTCTTCAGTGAAATGAAACATAAGTGCTTCTCCAGATGGAATTTTCCTCCAGGGTTGCAGCTCTGCAGGGCTGCTCTTCAGTATCTGTTGTGGTTTCAACCGTGGTTCCTTTCCTCATCCTTTGGTGGATCTCCCTTCTTCCCACACTGAGTATCACATCCAGAATAATGCAATCCTTGCTTTTGATTTTGAGAGACTTGCTATGAGTTCTTTTGGTAAGAACATGTGTGTGTGTGTGTAACTGTACACGCAGGAGACTGAGTTGCAAAAAGAAGGAATTTCAGTATCCTTTAAAAGTGGCATCTCTGTGTATTCCTCCTTTTATGTACCTTAGTGTAAATCAAAAAGTAATTCTACTGATACTCGGTCGGGCCTCTTTTTTTTTTTTTCCCCTTCAGAAGAAGTCTCTTGCTGAGGACGTGGAACAGAGACTCCTTCTACAAAACACAAAGTCTTCTGAGGAGAGAGATGACTGATAGATGCTGTTGCTGCTAGATAATTAAAGGCTAAGAAGGATAGACAGGGTAAATCATTGAAGAGTAAGGAGAACTGAAAAAATGCAAAGAGGTAAGAAAATGGGATGATACTAAAGAAAAATGACAGAAAATGGAAGACAGTAAAAGGATGACATGTCTCTTCAGAAAAAAAAAAAAAAAACCACGAGAAGTAATGCCAATTTAATTATAAGAAGTTCCGGAACAAAAACTTCACTACACAAAAGCAGTTTTCAAGATTTTATGTAGTTGTCTGCTTTTAAGATGAATGACAAAGTTTTGAACACACAAGTGTAGGTAGGGACAGCTGGGTGGCTAAGTTAAGTGAGAGTTTTTCTAATCACACATTCTTAAAGCTGGAAGAGAGTTTTACTGCCAAATGACTGAAAACTGTGGGATGATTCTTGCAAAGTGCAGTAGCCATTGGTTCCAGCCCATTACAAATTAAGTTGGTTCAAAGGACAGGTTATTGCTTTATAAAATATTTCTCAGACAATTTAGTTTCACATCAAAAGACAGCTCACAAAACCCAATGTGGTCTGGTAGGAAGAGTTGTCTATAGCAGAGGAAGGGATAGAGAGGAATGTTACGTCTCCTGAAAGACCCGTCTTCTGAGTAAACCGTACACACCATCTTGGCTTTGATGAGAAGCAAATTCTCCTCTCTGTCTTTTTTGTATGAGGAAGTGCTTTACAAGTACGGTACAAAGACTGTGCCTGGGGAAGAATCTATGCTAATCCACTTCTGAGGCTTCTCAACGCTGTCTGAAGCAGCAGAGAGTGCCCTTTGTTTATTATATTGACCATTGATGCCTGTGTAGCAGTGGCCCCCTCATAAATAGGCCTGTCCTCCAGAACCACTCACATCTTGGAGGATGCTTCTATGTAACAGGAGGAATATCATGTAGCAGTGGCAGAGCTGCTGCTGCTCAGGCAACCAGACAGGTTCCCACGTGAAGATATCTTGCTCAGGAGTAGCACAGGAGAATCACTCATACTAATGGATTCTTAACCTTGGTGTAATTATGATCTGTTTGTTTTAAGTACTACAGCAACTAAATTGTCTTGTCTTCCCTAAACACGTAATATGACATTGCTTATGTGCAAACTAACATTACCTAAAGAAAAGCTAATTACTTGCAAAGAGTGATAGAAAATTGAATTTCCTTAATGGATTATTTTGCGGTTTGCTCCATGCTCAGCCATTCATCACTCACAAAGAAATTGCAAAGAACAGCTTCAAGAAGATAACTGAAAGTAATTAAGTTGGACAGAACTGATAATGGAAGTCATCCATGATCCTGCTAAATCCTCATTTCTGTTTCAGATTTGGATTTTTACGAGAGCAATCACTTGTAAATGAGCTATGATGTATCATACGAGATGGTTATACTTAATTTGATTTTTAAACATAGAGTACTTGACAGCCTTGAGCCAAATGAACAAAGCAAAACATCCAGAAAAAATGCTGTAAATGCAGATTGCTTATATGACTGAAGAAAAGCAACACGGGTTCTCTCTGCAAGGTCTATTTATAGTTTATAAAACCTTTCATGTGCAATTTCGAAAGTATCCACTTGGTGGTCACTTGTGCCTACGATGGAGATGCCCTTTTTCATCTCCAAGAAATCAGTTACTTGCTTATCATTTCTCTTCTAGTAACTGAGGGCATGCAGACCTCTGGAAAAACCTGGGCTATATTTTAAAAGCTATGGCATAAAAAATGCACGTGGGTGGCCTTTGGCTGTCCTTGATCAACCCGACAGCGAAATAAATTTAAAATCAGCCTGGTGCAAATTCCTAACATAAACTCATTTCAGGGAGTCTGCAGCCATAGAGCTAGACTGATTTTAGACTATATGACAACGTGGTAACTTTTTTGTCAGCATCAGATGTAGAAGCATCTTCTTAATATACACGAAATATGCATTTAGTCATTAGAATAGAAAAGGTGACCCTTGGCTCTCTTACTCTTTTGAGCTGCCACATATCTAAATGAACACAGCCCTGTGAATGCCGTTTGTGAACTGTGTTAAATAATTTGCCTGTTTTAATGACTTTAGATCACTTGTGTAAATAACATCATGCAAAAGGCCACAATGAATTAGCTTGTTGTGGTTTATTGTTGTTTGGTTGTTTTTTTCCTACATAACCTCAAAATATTTCTGTGATTGCTTCAGACACTCATAAAGGGAAGCTACAAAGAGCCAGATTCAGTATTGGCATAATGAGATCATTTGGTCTGAACTTGGTACAAATAATAGAATCTGAGTATAGAAAATCTGGAAAAGAATTGCAGCATTTTCCTTTCTTTGTTCTCTGTTTCACACATCGGATGGACACACAACAAGCCACACAGAGGCAGATTCTGTTGGAAAGTATCCTCTTTGGCTAGAAAAACTGTTCTCAAGTCATTGACTTCAATCTCAGGCAAAGGCAATTCCACTTACAGTTCCACTTACAAACTGATTAAGCTTCATCTTTCATCTAATCAAGCTGGCTTGTGTTTTTTTTCCTGTTGGTAACTAGTGGCATGAATCCACAAAGACTGCAGCAGAGAAGCAATAGGCAATGTTGTGTCAGGCATCATTTTTGATATGTGGTCAAAAATTCCAGAATATTTTTACATCTTGATTGTTTCATCTGATCTGGAGAATGACTAGTAAATGACAATCTGCCACAGTCGTTGCCAAGGTATCTCACTGGCTTCTTCAGGCGATGCTGTTTCCAAATGAGAGGGAACAGTTGGCGTGAGGTTAATAAAGAGATTAATTGGAAGAGAATATATGAGAAGAGCAGGACAATTAAAATTTGTGGTGTGGAATCTAGAAAGTGGTAAAAGAGAAGGAAAAAATAATATCTTTGTTCTCCATGGGCAACGATGCCTAAGAAATATCTGCTGAAAGCAAACAGGACAAAATATATTGCAAATTCTTTGTTCTCTATATACATGGGAAAGCTTTTTCTGTCTAAACACTTTCCCTTGTTTAAATCAGTGAATTACTCTAGGCTTTTTGCTTGTTCCACAAAGCTGTACTCTGTATTTTATACTGTGCCTTTTTTCTGCTTCTGGTTTGCAATGTGACCCAATACACTCGCTGCACACTGACGCAGTAAAACTTCTGTGAGTAGTTTGCAACATATTCTTTTTGATTAATGGCATAAATGAGAAAACACATTTGTATTCCTCTGGTACACTCAGTACTCTGCAGGAGAATTTCACTGCCTAAAGGGCATGTTCAAACCTATGTCAAACTTTGTGGTGTGTTTTCAGTAATTCCACTTTGCCAAGGGAAATCAGGAAGAAATATTTACACATTAAAATATATTTTCAAGGTAGATGTGAACAGTGCTTTAAAATTTCCCGAGCTTCTGGCATGAGATTCATGTATGCCCTATGAAACATTAGCAGAAACATACCCAATTTCCATAGACAACCTAGTGCTGATGACAGAAGGTGGTGAAACCAATCCAGCAGAACAATAATTCCTAATGAACTAGTTTTACATTTCATTAACTTGAGTGCCAAGGTAGTTCCTAATGACTGATTTTTTTTTTTCTTTTCAAGTCTCATAAGGAAGTAGCTAAATTAGGAAAATAAGGACTGACAGCCTAATAGAATTTGAGCCTGTGCAACGCAGTTTGTGTCGGAAGACACCACGCCAGGCCACTCTACCTGACTGTGCCAAGGCATCTCCCTCCTGGCCGCTGAAGCCTGTGGCTATTCCAGCTCTGAACTGTCACCAGTGATGCATGATTCTGAGATGTGCCCAGCACAGTGATGAAGAGGAGACCAACTAGATGCTGTCATCGTGCTCTAAGCAGTAATTCAAATGTCTCAGCAATTTAATTGGGTAGACACAAATATGGCTAGTCCACGATTATTTTTTACTGCCCTTGATATCGCTTGCTTTAATTCAGCTTTTACTAATCAATTTCAATCAAGCTTAATTCTCAGTTAAAATGATAATAGGAATATAGCTTCCTTTAGGAATACAGGGATGCAACATGAAATAGTCACATCTTAACATACACAGGAAGAAAAGTTCCTCTGATGCAGAGACATTTTCTGTAAGGGAAAATTGCTGTGGGACAGAGAGACAATTAGAAGTCTATTTTACAGAGAATAGACTAGAATTAACTCTGTTACAGTCTGAAGAACCTTGAAGTTTAGGAAAATGTAAAACTAGCTTTGAATTCTACAGCTAGCACCAGATAGTTATTAAAGGCTAAACCCTCTGATCTTAAAGTACCCAGGCTTTTACCTATTTACTGAATCCAGGCTTTCTGGGTCAATTCTTGATCTCTTCTGAAGACATCTATGTATACGTGTGCATGTGTACAGGTACATACATGAAGATATATGTACATATACACATGCTTGTCCAACTTTTCACGCTCGGTAAAGCTGATAGCATACTGGAAAGTTCAGAGACTGAACAACTAAATACAAACGCCCCTATCTGAATGCTCTACTGAAACCTTTTGGTCAGACAGGGCTTTGTTCCCTGCAAATGCCTCCAGTGGGATTTAACGCAAAATTAAACTGGTAAAGAGCCTAATGTGTCATGCAACTTGCGTTTGCTTCATTAGGTTCCTTTCACCTTATATTTTTTAGTTATTGTTATTAAAACTACTAAAAACTTTATTTAGACTATAATGAAAATTATTATTTTTTCTTATTCCGTAACTTCAAAGCAACAGACACCTCTATGTTAAAGGCAGAATTGCACTTGTTACATAAAGCAGCTGTTCTCTAACCAAAGAGAAGGGTGTGAGCTCCTTACACACCCTGAGATCCAGCAAATTTTAGCTGGTAAGTTGGGAGGAAATGTAAATTGCTCTCAGGAACCCACAGATGCTGTCTGCTGGGCTAACTCCCCTGATCCAGCTACCAAGGAAGCGGTGAGCATATAGGTTTGGGGTGAAAACGAGGGCAGGACCATTCCTTTTAGCAGGCATTTCCATTCAGATCACCTTATCTGTACTATCGCCGTGCATCCTTAAGGTGCAGACTTAAAGCTGAGCCAGAGGGACATCTCTGCCTTCAGCATTCCAGAGTGCCTGGCTCTGCAACGTGCCTTCCTGCAACAGTTCTTCTGGCCTGCATGGCAGCAGCCTCAGGATTTTCCAACCTGTCTGAAAATAATCTCAGCAAAGAACAGCTTTACAGTTCTCTGTTAGTGAGTTGAGTAAACTCACTGGGCAGCAAGATGTGTCTTTTACTGAAGGAAGAGACTGCACTAAGCAGGCAAGACCAAGACTAGGAGGTGATGGTGGAGGAGGAGGAAATATGGATTTTTCTTTCAGTAGCAGTTAGAGCAGCTCAGCCATGACAACTAACCAGACCTGAAGCCTCCATACTATGTTCCCAGCTCAAAGTCAGAAGCAATTAAGATTTGTTTTCAGAATTATCATTAAAACACAAATGATACATATACAGAATTTCACAGATGTGAAATAATAATATGTAATATTCCAAACGGAATACTGACATACAGAGAAGTCAAGACCCACACTTTAAAAAATAAAGTGTAAAATATATATAGTTTTGGCAGTGCCTAAACCATTACCCAGAGAGCTTGGGACCAAGCAGTAGGGAGATCTGATGCTATTCTGATGGTATTCACCACCTGAATACCTCCTTCACGTGGGGCACATCTCTCTCCATCTCAGGATTGCTCCAGACGTCAGTATGGCAGGTCTGCAGTTTTTCCTCCGAGGTGGCAGCAGCAGTTGGTGACAGTTGGCAGTGTTCAAGCCTAGCTGGTACTCCTTCCAGAGGAATGGCTAAGCAACTCTCCCTTTTGCTCTTCCCCACTTATTGTCCTAGAAATTTCCAAATGAACACCCAAAATTGCTTGTGGACAGCTTCTGAAAGTTGTTTGTTTTGTTTTTTTTAATCAGGCTGAGGAACAGCATTGAACATTTTCAGTTCCTGGTTGCGTAGTTGGTCTTTGCTGCTCTCTGCATTCCCAAGAAACACGAAGCTTTGTCTCTGTAAAAGGATCAGGGAAAAAAAGCAATAGAAAACGGCCATAGACAGCCTCTGCAGGTGAAGGAATGTAATGGCAGAGAGAGAGAACAAAACACACCAACGATAGAAGGTGTGGCTGGTGATATTGATTCTACCTCTGAGACTCTTTGGAGATGAAAGAGATTTTGCTCATCTTGCAACTCCTCCCTACTGCCAGTCTCTAGAAAGCTGTGGTATTTTAAGCAGTGTTTTCATCTTTCCGTTTTCTTTTCTACCATAGTCTGACATCACTTAGAACCTGTATTTCAAGCCCTGTCCTGCCTTGTAGGGCAGAATTGTACTCACCTTGCAAAAAGTATGGATAGCAGCAAGTTTGCTGCACCTGTGCTCACCCCTTCATTGTTCTGAGAGGTAAATCTCCATCATGTCAATAAGCATAGTTTTCTTTCTAATGACTTATACAAGGAGATGTTTCCCACAAAGCTGGACGTGAAGGGATGGAACATGTATCCCTGAACTGAGCTCTCCGACAGTGAGTTTTCCTCTTATCACATTAATTTACTAACAAAATGTGCATCAGAGCAGCTTACACAAGATTCATGTTAGAGTACATCAATCGAAATATTCTGCTGTTCTCCATCCCCAGGCCAATCTCTGCTACTCTTACTCATTTGGGTAAATAATTTACTCTGAGCGGTTTCATCAACTGCAATTCATCTTCCTCCTATGGCAGTGCAAGTAGCATGAGATAACCATTCATACAAGGGAAAGAAAACAAAATCAGGTCCTTTTTAGTCATATCTGACGATAATCCTGAACCAGATACCCTTGATACATTGGGCTGTACTTCAGAATAGGAACTCTCCCACTGAAAACTGTGATGGTGAGATGTTTCAAGTGAGAGTCAAGAGAGAAGCAAGTGAATGCCGTGGTCTAAACAGAGGTAGTGAACATCTGCACCTGGACTGAGGAAAGGATGCCAGGATTTTGCTTGCCTCACAGGAACAAACATGAGGGTCTTTGTCCCTTTTGAAATGTTAACAAAATGAAATAGACTGCTGTCACATGGCGGTCGACCCCTCCTCAGAGAGGGACACAGCCACAGGTATTCATTCTCTCTGCCAGAAAGCGGAGAGGCTATTGAACCCTCGCCGGCACCGCTGGACCCAGCACACCCTGCCCAGCTCCGCTGGCTTTCTCCACTGGCTGCCGAGCGAACCAGGAGATGACGAGGGTGTCGGGCAGGAGCCAGGAGCCAGCCCACGTTGCCGCCGCCGGGCCGCGGATCGGGCAGGGGAGGTGTGAATGCTGCTAGAGTCAAGGGGTGACCCTCCATGGGGGAGCTGGAGGATGTGTTCGTGAATGGGCACCCGAGTCGCTTCTCTCTGTATTTCCTTTAGCCCCGGGCGGATAAAACTGGAGAAGTTACTCCAGAATAAACAACTTTTCCCTTCCCCCCTATTTGACGGGAGGCGAAGCTTTCACCAGAGGAGCCGTCCGTCTCCAGGCTGCCTCTTTCAAAGTGCCGGGCAGCCGCCCGAGTGGGGAAAGATTCCACCAACAGCCTCCACCCGCCTTCCAAACCTTTTTTATTCTCGGGTGAGAAACTCAGAGGGGGAAGGAGGAGGTGGGCGCGGACAGAAGCCGCCAAGTGACTGCAGGGGCCGCTTGGCACCGGGGAGAGCAAGACAAAAGGCGGCGGAACTACGTGGCTTAAATTCAAAAGGAGCGCTCCGGGCTCCGTGAGGGCAGCACCGGCCCAGGGAAAGGGGGGAGCGGGGCGGGGGCCGGGGCCGCGGTGGGCAGCCTGAAGGGGAGGAGGGTGGGCGGGGGGCGTTTGGCGATGGGCGCCGGCGAGGAGCGGGACGGGCGCGCGGGGCGGGGAGCGCGGAGCCCCCGGACGCCGCGATTGCTCGCTCGGGGCCGCGGCGGCTGGAGCGGCCGCCCGAGCCCCGTCCCGGGAGCGGCGATGAGGGGCATCCCGGGCTTTAAGCGCCCGCGGCTCAAAATCTGGCGGCGATGCACCCTGGTGCTCCTCCTCCTCTGGGCTGCCTGCTGGATGGTGGTGAGCGCCTTGCTCTTCCTCCTCCACAGGAGCGTCTTCTCCGAGCGCTGCACCGACGAGAAGAGCCAGCGGATGCTGGCGAGGCTGGTACGTGTCCCGGCGGGACGCGGGGCATCCTCCGGGGGCTGCCCAGCGGGACGAGGCGCCGGGCACCCGTCACGGCTGCCGTGAGCCGAGCGCTCGCTTTCGGCCGCTCCGCCGGAGCGCTCCCGCCCGGCTCCGTCCCGCCCGAGCGGACCCGGACCGGGCGCGGACCTGTCGGGCGGGCGGGTGGCTTCTTCCCTCCCTGCTTCCCTCTCTGTCTCCATCTCTGCCTCCCTCTCTGCCCCCCTTCTCTGCCTTCTTCTGCGACTCCCTTCTCGGAGCTAGGGCAGGTGCCGGCAGCCGGCCGGCGCGGGGTCGCGGGTGCGCTTCTCGGGCGCTGTGGGAAGGGCAGCTCGGCATCCTGCACGCTCCCAGGCCGTGGGGAGTGGGGCGACGGCGCCTCCCCCGGGTTGTTTTTTTATTTATCTAGCCGAAAAGGTGTTTGCACAAGAGTCTTCTCTCAGAAATGACACGCGGCACGTAACGCGTCCTTTAAGTGTGGCAGGGCTTGGCATTGAAGAGGTGGTTATTCAAAAATTCAATAAAGGATTTCCGGGTAGTCATTAAAATGTCGCTTACAAAAAAAGTAAATAAATGAAAAAGAAACTAATTTAGAATGCTTTAATTCTGTTTCTCAGTTGAGGTATCTGTAGTGACAGTGATTAGATGCAAAGGGCAGAATCCTAATGGAAATGATCTATTACTGCAGCAAGCAAAAAATGATCACAGATTTCCCCTAAATTCTGTATAATAAAGGTTGAAAAACTATAGGCAGTGATCCTGACAGCGTGTTTTTAATAGCAGTGAGCCCGGTTTCTTTACCACAGCAGTCAGCTTGAGATACAGCTGAGCTGGGGACTGCAGCTGAAGGAATGAATCCTTCCCACTCCTTGCGTGGCTGAGAAGAACGCAGAGGGATGGAGGTGGAAGGAGCCACCAGGCTCAAGGAGATCCAGACTCTTGCCTACACTCTCATCAGTAAACAGATGAACAGAGACTTGTTGCGCTCCTTCAGTTTGCAGAGCATTAGACATGACTTCAAAAGCCCAGACAGGGATCAGATTTCAGCCACAAGCTTGGAAAGTTGTCTCTGTCACCATGTGATAGCTCAGCTTCAGACCCTCCTTCTAGAAAAAGAGTAGCTGGGATTGCTGTGCTCATCTGTTTCCACAGGTGAGTCTTCTATGGCATTGTTAAAACTTCTAAGCAACAGTCTTCCCAGGTGATGTTAGAAAGGGATGGAATTATTATAATTAGGAAATGAGCTTGTCTTCATCAGCCCTGAAATAGATCTTTATACATCTTCCCAGCATGGCATGAGTTTCAAGGTTATAGAAAGTACAGCTGATGTATGAAAGAAAGAATCTGATTGCCCGAGTCTCACGCCTTTCACTAAGCAAAACTCAACTTCCAAGAAAATCTGTTTTACTAGTCATCTGTGTAATATTTTCAGTAGGAGAAAGGATGAGTGATTTGAAGTAAACGGATGAAAATTGCACAATTGTGCATCCTTGCAAGTGGTTTTTCTGAAGGTTTATTTACTTCTTCTGAGTCAGATGTGCATCTATGCAGATGTATAGTGCACGAGAAGGCTGGAGAAACACTCAGCATTTTGCAGAGACCAACTTTTAACTTTCAAAAAAGACCCCTTTACTCTTTCCTAAGGCAGGTCTCATCTGCATTTACACTGAACACACTAAATCGTAGCAATTAGTTTCTGGTTTATTCTGGAGAAATTAATTCATTTCGATGCCTTCCAAAACCCTGCTCAGTATTGCATTTACATAGGAGGAATACTTGATGACAAGGCATGACCCAGTCTCAGGCCTGGTCTACACAAAAGTGGTGATACAGTACATTATCGAAACGTATACAAATCCTTAGTGGAGTTTACATTGATTTGATCTTTTACATGAATTTAAACCCAGCTTTTAAAACTTACTTTGATAATTGTACTGAGGATGTTAAAAATTACGCAGCCAGTTTTAATCAGACACAGATGAGCGAGTCCAAATCGTGCTCATATTTGCATTTTTGTGTAGTATAGCTGCTTTTCTATAAGGCTTTTGGCTTAGTATCACTTTCATATTTTAGTTTAAAAAATCTGGCACTTAGTGGCATTCAAAGAGCACTCATTAGGTAGATTTAAAACTGTCTCATTGACAGACCTCAAAATGCAGTCATTAATGAAAGGGAGGGCAGTGTGGAGGATGATTTCTGGAAGATTCTTTGGGAAACTGATTCTTCTTTTTATCAGCAGTCACTGTGACGTTATAAAGTCTTGTATGGTGAAGTTTGCTGTTCGTGCAAAGGTTCCTGGGTTAGCAAAGAATGAATAGAGCGTCTTTTCGTGGCAGGCCAGTCTGAATCACCTGGCTGAATATTTTCAATCCATCAAAATGTGTTTTAATACAGTAAAATGCACACAGGGGAGTACAAGCTATGCCAATAGGATGTAAGATTTTCTTGCAAAATTGTATTACTTTGTAAAGGATGTTGGGATCAAATAATTGCTTCAACATGAACTACCATTGCAGACTTTGCCTAAAAGGCTGACACAATCTCTGAGTGTCTCCAAAAAGGATAATTAGGGAAGGGCTGTTGGTTGTCTTTGCAGCACTGGAAAATGGCATTCAGTTCTGATGTCTGTCCTTCTAAAGCAGGTGGAGGGGAAAATGGAGAGAAGAAACGGGAAGGGGATAAAAACACAAGAATCATCCAAGGGCTAAAAAAATTCAGACTGTAGTAGAAGGGCTGGAGAACTAATCTTACTTAGTGGACTAGGCTTATGGCAAATATGAACCACTGGAAATTGGAGAACGTGACGGTGCAGTCAGTCTTCACCGACCTCCTAGGTCACAATTAACCGGAAACTGAGGAGAGAAGCCATTGAGTGACTCACAACTCACTACATTCTGTGAGTAGAGAGACACCTTGACGGCTGTTCAAGTTTCTTGATTTTTTCTTTGAGGAAGCCTTTCAGAAATCCTTGCCTGCATTGGTGACCAGCAGAGAATGTTACTTCTGGAAGGCTAATCTGTGTTTCATCGCTGTGATGCCAGGAACTCCTTGGTCGTGTCCTCTTTCACAGATCTATTTGCAAAACACTGCACAAGTTCCGTGTGAGAAAAATCCAGTTCAGAGACTGTTTTTCAGATGATAGTTTAATAAAGATTTTTGGGTTCAAATGAAGCAGTGGACAAGTCCTAAGCAGCAACCAGGTTAAAAAGTGACTCATCTTCCATGTCTGGGAAATGTTAAATGAGACTGCTTTTTCCACAACTACTTTTTCTCATTACTGTTGTTAGGAATGATGTGATGGCAACACACACACACACAAAATAAGCTTCATGTTCACATGCTTGGCTGTAGGTCTTTCGGGTATGTGTTTTTCAAGATGCAAGAGTCCATGTGCACAGATCATCTAAGAGTGAACTTGATGGACCGCAGTAAAACCGTTCAAGGAGGCAAGTGTTTGCCCAATGTGTCCCCAATTACAGAACTAAGTCATATATTGTCTCACTGTAGCAGAAGAAGAGTCAGGTTGTGGTTTTTTTTCTATAGTATAGCAATGACTTTGAATATGACTATGCTTACAGTCTCCCAAAATTCCTTCTGTTTGCAGTCTTCTTTCTGAAATTGCTGAAAGTTCCAGATGGCAACAACCACTAAACAACTTCTGTAAAGACAATTAAATTTCCTACTTAAAAAGGGTGACTACATTTGTGTGGCATTCACAGGAGCAGCTTTTCAAAAGTAAGGACATTGACAGCCCAGTCAGTCTGTTTGGCCATGCTGATGTGGATGTGGATGCAGATGTGTGTGTTTCACACATGTATATCACTCTGGACTTGTTTTGCCTACCTGGATCTTCTTCCTGGCACTGAGTGTTCTCATTCGGGCTACAAGAACATCAGAGCATAAATAAATCTTATGCCTGTCCAAACTTTCCTCAGAGAGCTGTTTTAGTCAATTTATCATAATTCCTGGATTTTTTTACTCAATCCTCCACCCATTCCCCCATGTGTTGTTTAAGGCTGGACTCTGGTTGTTGCCTGGCATCAGCATATATTCCTCTGATACACACCTCAGAGATTGTCCTAAGGAAATACATCACTCGAATCTATGATCATGTTTCTCATGCATGTAACAGCAAGTCACAAATGAGGTGTGGCTCAGGCAGCCATTGCAACTACTCCACTGCCAACTTGTTTAAATGAAAGCTCAAATGCCAGAGAGCAATGATGAAGGCTGACAATGTCAAGCCACCTCCCAGATGTTTGGCTTTCTACACCACCACAGTCTATTCCCCTTTCAGCAGAGACCTCTGATCCCCGCCCCCCTTTACTATTTCTCCCAAAACAGTCCCTGCAGCTGCACTTCTGAATGCCCATAGGAATATATTGACTGCCTACACTTGTGGAAATGACGGTATGGAAACAATTATGGTTTGAGGGAAGGACTGGTGAGGGAATCCTTGCAGTTCTTGTATGAATTTGCAGTGGCCACTTAACTATCAAGCAGCAGTTCCCATGTTTCCACAGGCTGATTTTTTGTTGTTGTTGTTGTTAAAAAAATATTATTTCTGCTATTAATCTTAAAATATCCCTTCTGACAATTACACAGAAAAAATGAAAAGTCGTTTTGTCTGATAGCATTTACATAGTTAAAAATTCTGAAAGTCTTTGGTCCAAGAGGTGTTGAGTGCAACTTCTGTGTTTCCTGGTAGCGCAGAAGGAGGTCCTTACAGCTTCATTTGAGGTGTGTTGAGTGCAAGGCTGAAATATGCAGGGATTTTTTTAGAAGGTTCCAGCAATCTAGATACCCACAGATTTTCCTGTAGTTTAAGCAAATATGTCTAAGCTATGCTGCCCTGAGAAGTCCTACATTACACTGGAAGGTATCTCCTGTGCCTTAGAGTGTTACAGCCCAGAATCTCACATAGTGCAGCCCAGTATGTTCAAAGAGTGTCTCACTGAATTCATATGTGGCAAAAACTTACAAGTAACAAGTCATCTAGTCCATTTCCTTGCCCTCCTTTCCTGTCCTTTACCATCCTAAGAATCCCTGTTTTGAAGCAAGAGACACATGCAGACAAAAGTCTCTATAGACTTCTGAAAAGCCATTGAATTGCCCAGGGCTTGTAGAAGGTATGTGCTTGTGGCACCAAGCCACAGCCTGTTGCAAGCCTCTTGAGCTTAGGATTGTTGTTCATTATTTGCTTTCCTTCTACATGGTCCATGGGCTTAAGGGCCTGCTATGAATATTCTGCTCTTTCACTCCAGTGTCTTGACTACAGCAGCGGAGCCCTGACTGGAGACCTCTGTGAAGATCTGTGTGTGGCACAGAAGCTGGTTTACAAACACTGCCTTTACTATGACAGAGGTAAGAAGGTCATCCAGGCTGACTGGAGAGGCCAGCCCATCATCCTGAAATCCAAAAAGGAAATCTTCTCCAGCTACCAGCACCTCAGTATGCTAGAGGAGGTGGAAATGCAGGATATTCCTGAAACGGAGCTTCTGCTAATGGTAGCTTTGGAGGTCAAAAATGTCCTGGGGCTAGAACTGTCTAACACTACCATAGGGCCCTTGTGGACAACGAAGAAGGGACCACATTGGAAAGCACAGGTGGCCAGCATGTGGTCCTTGCTCCAGCAGGAAGAATACATCTACTTCAGTTTGCTGCAGGACTTCAGCAAACATGTGCTGCGAATTATTGGCTCTTGTGGACACTTCTATGCTGTGGAGTATCTCACGGCTGGACATGCCTGGCACAAAACTCTTTTTCCCTTGGAAAACATGGTCAGTTCCTCCCTTGCTGGCCACAGAAGCAGGGTGAGAGCCATCATTGACATTGCACTCAGCTTTCTCGACATGGTGCAGCATTTTGATAATGATTTCTCTCACCGACTTCACCTGTGTGACATCAAACCAGAAAACTTTGCTATCAGGCACGATCTCACGGTAAGTTGAGTCTTTGGGATGGTGTTGCAGCTATTTGAAGCAAAATTCTAGTCTAAAAGTAGCTGTGTAAAAATACTTCCCCCCCATACAGCTTTTGACCACGTTTCTGCAAAACCAATGCATTTACAAGTGGCAGAAGAGATTCCCTACTGATTTTCCTCTTTGTAATATGTGCAGTCATGTTTCAGAGAACTAAATCCTGCTGTGCTGCTTGTGTTGAGAACTGCTTGCTCAGTTTTCATTTGCTTCATCTCCTCAAAGGCACTGGCATCCTCAGGTTGCCTTGGATGTGGTGAGGTATACCTCCTGAAGGCAAAGAGACCTCAAAAGCTGTAAATAAAGCTGTAATTTACTTGTAACTACTTCTGGCATTGATGCTGAAACGAAAACCTGTTGGAGTTTGAAAGCCAAGGCTGAATTCTCTGGCCTGATGCAAGAGGAACTCCTCACAAGCAAGCACGCACGCACATTCATGCTTTAAAATTCAGCTTATCTGGTCTGGAAATGATCCAAGGACAGCGACAGTAAACTCCTTGGTACTTGGTTATTCTTTGACTTTTTGTTGTACAGCTGTAACTCAGACCTGAACAGCTGTGCATGTTTTCCAAGTCATGAAGTAGCTCCGCACCACATCGTTGCCGTGAACAAAAACTCCACTGTTTTGAGTGGCAACTGTATGTATGGACTGGAGGCAGTGAGTAGGTGTTTGAACCAGGCTCACAACTTGTGGCAACGTCAGTGGAGTTTTTGCACTGTCAGTGAAAATAAAGCGATTCCAGGGACCTTAATGTTACTTTCAGTACTCACCGAGTGTTGATATAACACTTTGCATTTTCAGAGTACTGGACCAACAGTGCTGAAACATATAGCCATTAAGAGCAATTAGAGTGCTTCCCCTTCGTGCTTCCCTTCCCTCTTGTTGTTTATTCAGGTGCAATACAGCAGCTGAAAAGGGAATGGGTAAGGAGCTACAGCAAGAAGCTAGAACAAGGGTATCAGTATTTAAGCAAAGTGAGGTACAGCAGGCAGGCTCTGCTCATCTTTTTCACTTACACAGGGCTGTGACTGTGACTGCGTGTGGCTGAGCACACACCAGAGCATGTGGTTTGCAGACTTTCAGGAGAAGATATTTCATTTGGGAAAAGAGAAGGAATACTAGATGTGTCTTCTCTTACTATTCGTTTTGGTGAGGCTTGCTTCTCCAGGGTCTTCCCATGGTCCAAAGAGTCATCTTCTGGTATAGGACAGCACCCTAATTTGGTGTTTTCTAGGAAAACTGATTAAAAAAAAATAAAACAAAATGATGAGTTGCTGTTCACATGTGGCTCTCCCAGTTGTAAATTACTTACAGCCTGTTGCTATCACCTGTTATTGTCCCGGTGGTCTGGAAGACAGGAGATACACATGGTCAGGAAGCTGCAGTGGGAGACAGATGGAGCTTCTGATTGGTGAAGAAGGCAAGAGAGTGAGAAGCAGAAACTCCAGGAGGTTTATTAACCAGTTCCAAAACAGGCACACAACAAGAGAGTCTCACTTCATGTGTGGTTTAAGCACTTCTTTTCACTTGCTTGTTTCTTGTGCTCTGTATAGGATAATAATAAACACCTGTAATAGTACCACTGTTCCTCATCCTGGTAATAAGACTGGTAATACCCAAAGAAATGTGCCTGGAGTGCAATAGTTTTACTTTGAGGATGGTCTTCAAATGGTGGGGATAAGCCTACAGCCCTCACTCCAACCTTCATGTGCTGTTCCTGCAGGATGGAGATGATAGATCACTGCCTGGTAGATTGTCCAAGGGAAATTTAAGCTGTCATGGAGCTACATAAGGGGCAGAGTTGGAAGGAGGTCCAGATGACTATACAATGCCCTGGGAGAGCTTCCTATTCTACCAGTGCTTTAGAGAGAACTATAAAGACTACAGCACCTTAAACATCCCTGTAAGTCAGGTCAGGAGCCATGACGGGTCCTTCCTACATTTACTTAGGTACTTTCGTCATGAATTACAAAAACAACACCCAAAATGTAGCTGTTTATTGGTAACTTGTCACCCAGATGTATCTTCACAGTGCCTGGCTGGACACTCACACATTTCTGTAACACAAGAACTTCAGTGAAACCACTGAACCCTTTGGCAGTTGAACATTTGGGAATCAGGGCTGTTTTTCCTACTGGAGCAATTGATCATATTGTCAGAGATGCTCTGTGCTGGCAGAGACCCCACCTGGGAGCTGATGCAGCTATCCTACGACTGGGGAAACCCTGCAGCAGTTTTACCGTCTCTTCCCCAAAGAAGCAAATAGCACAACTACAGAAAGCTTAAGAAGGTAGAGAAAAAAAGCAAAAAATATTGCCTGTCCAAACGAGTGAAATTCCTTAGGCTACATCATTGTTATCAAGCTCTCCAAGAAGCTCAAAATACTTGTTTTTTTAAGCTGTGCCTCATCTGTTTAAAATTTTCCCTGAGGAAAAAGAAACAGAAGAAAACGAAGATTAGACCTTGTTCTTTCTTTTGCCTGTAGAAGGTTTATTTGGCTTTCTACCAGACCAGACAGCTTTAGTTCCTGGGGTTGATCCAGCTGCTGCTCCAGCCATGCAGTTCAGCTTCCATTGTTGTTTGGGAGGTCAGATCTTAAAAATGGAGACTATCTTTTGAGCCAAGCAGCTCTGCATTGCCCAGATCCCGGTCATTTCCCTCCGCGAATAAGTGTGCAAGGGAGCATCTCCAAGCCTCACTGTCAAGTGCAAAGTGCAGCTCTGAAGGCATGCTGCTTGCTACATCCATGACACTGAAGGCAGGCTGCTTTCACTGTGGTCACACACAGTTTGTCTAATGGCAAGCAGTTGCTGCTCCTGTTACCAGCTTCCTTTCCTCTATTTATTGCTGTGGTTAAGTGAAGCATTCTTGGGCGGAGTGATACTGGCAGTGACTGATATTACAGCGCTTCACTCGCAGAGCAGTCTCAAACCTAGCATGGGCAGCACCTCTGCAAATTCACTATTTTGCAAGCCTGATATCAGGGATAGAAAACTGATCAATGTTCTTGCTTTTTCTGCTGAGACAAGCTACTGGCTGGACTCTGTAACAAACCTTATTTCTGGACAAACCAGCGCAAGAGCTATGCACAATAAATGAGTCAAACCATAGCAGACAGGACTGAGAAAAGCTAGTCCTGACTTTCAGCAACCTTGGGGATCTTCTTGTACAGCTGAATAGATGCAAATCTGCTGGATACTGGTTTTTTGTACAGGAGTGGTACCAGGTGCAAATATTTCTGCACGTCCCATTGCTCCTCTCCACTTTGGTGAAGTTGGGGTTAAGCCTAAATAGTGAATTGTGAAATGATATTGTCTGGTCTGTGGATAATTTTCTACCATCATATAGTTAAAAGGCAGAGGTGCCATCTGCAAATGCTGTAACAAGTAAATCAGTCTTCAGGCTGGATAGTCTAGATTTAAGGCAAATCCATCCAGTTGACCTCAGGAATGCATATTGTGCACAAATAATTTTCCCTTTCCTGATGTCGTAAGCGTTAGCTGTTTTCATTTAAAAAGTGGTGTTTATAAGACTAGTGCAGCTCAGTAAAGCAAAATAAAGCCCTTTCATTGTGATGCCAGCACAGCATTTCCAAAAGTAAGCAGCAAACTTGTTTTGATCCACAGGTGGTGGCCATTGATGTGGATATGGCCTTTTTTGAACCCAAAATGAGGGACATCCTCGAACAAAACTGCACAGGAGATGAAGACTGTAATTTTTTTGATTGCTTTTCAAAATGCAATCTGAAAATCAGAAAATGTGGAGCGCAGAGAGCCAATAACAACTTGCAAGTGAGTAGACACAGATGCTTTACACATCCATTTCTTTTAAAATTGTGTTGACTGCAAAATGCGTGGTATGTGAGATGACAGTCAGGTTTTCAAACTTACCTACAGAAGTGCCAGTCCCATTCAGAAATCCCATCTTGAGGCACGTGACCAGATCTTTATGTGCACTAGTGTTTATTTGCCATGTTTTTGTGTAGCTGCCAGCCCAATGCCTCAGGCAACAGAGTTAAAGGAAGAGGGGCAAAGGGTCAGCAGTATTGCCTCCACTAAAGGTGAGATTGAGGCTGTTCATGCATAAGCGATGGCACGGATATGGCTGCGATTCACCACACTGCAGGCTTGGTACGCAGATGTAGAGGAGAGAGGAGTCCGTGGAGTTCTTGGCCCTGCAGCTCACATAGTTTTCTTGCAGCTCACACAGCTTGTGCTGGTGGGAGGCACAGGCACAGCAGAGGGGCTGGAAGAGCACAGCAGTAGCTCAGCGGCCTTCTGCTTGCCTGTCCCACTACCTCACACCTTGTCATGCAGAAGTGCAAGGTTCTGAGAAGAAGGTGAGTTCCTCAGCCTTGGTGGATGCTCCTTTTCTGTACCTTTCTCTTTGAATGGCTTGGAGGCATTTTATATTCACATGCCATTTTACTACAGTCCTAGAAAAGCAACAGAGCATTAGTTGTAGCTCCTGAAAAAACAACAATCTGTTCTTTTTCCTTTCCTCAGGTAATTTGCGACAAAATATTCCGTCGCTGGTTTTCCCCAAATCTCAGAGGACGGTTGGTTTCCTTCCCCCTGCAGCTGCAGCTGCAGAAGGCTGTGCAGGAGTGTGCCGAGCCGGGACACTTGGACACTGCTGGGCATCAGAGGACTCTGAAATCTCTGTCCGAACTGTACCACCTGCTTCGGGTCACTCAGCGAGAACTGCAAAGGGCAGAGTAGACACAAAAGACGGAACGGCAAAGGCCGCTTCCCAGCCACTGCTAAGGGATGCTGTATGTGAAGCAGTCTGTGTTTTCTTTTTCTCTCTTCCCTCCCTCCTGCCCATTGGATTACATTTACAGCACAGAGAACATGTTTCTCTTATGCAAATGAAATCCAATGCTGCAGGTGCAGCACGTCCTGTTAATATCCTTTCAAGTGTGAAATTGTTTTACATAACATGGATTCTGTTCTTGCTCATTTTCCTGAGCTAGGCTAGCCCTCTCCATCAGCATTCAGCACATCATTTGCTTACCAAGAGCTGTAGTCACTGCTCAGAAGGCATCTGTCTGAGTATGGTGCTCACAGTGGGGATGCACTTACAGAAGAAAAGTCTAAGTGCAGCAAAACTACTCTCAATAATTAAAATGGTGGGTGTGGATAAGTACATGCATGGTGTTTGTTTTCATTTCCCTGTAGAATGAGGTTTCTGCTAAAGTAGAGACAGAGTGCTCTGTGTGAAATAACAGTCCTAAATACGGATGTGCAGAATGTTGGTTTTTTACAAATCAGTCCTTTCTGATGTCCCCAAATGCATTTTTTCTCTGTGTTGCATAACCTGTGCCATAGTTTTCTGGGGAGAAAGTATACAAGTTACTTAGGACTTTTCTAGTGGAAAATAATTATACCCTTGTCGAGTTCCCATGTGGGTACTTATAATCTGCAGTGGAGAGGTATGAATAATGCCACTGAATTTTCCAATGTGAATAAGCCCTCATGCATTTGTACATTAGAGCACTTGATAAGCAGCACTTTGTTGCCAGAGAGCAGAACTACCCAGGAATGCCAACAATCTGTCCTTTGCAACAATATCCAGTCCCAGAGTTTTCTTATACAGTATTTTTGAAATCACAGAATCACAGAATAGTTTAGGTTGCAAGAGTTTTTTAAGTTCATTAAGTCCAACTGTTAACTTTGTACTGTCACATCCACCATTAAACCATGTCCCTAAGTGCCACATCACATCACCAGGGATGGTAACTCAACCACTTCCCTGGGCAGCTTGTTCTAATGCTTGATAAACCCTTAAGTGAAAAAAAAAAAATCCCAAATATCTAATCTAAACCTCTCATGGTAGAACTTGAGGCCATTTCCTCTTGTTCTGTCTCTTGTAACTTGGGAGAGGAGACCAATATCACCTCTCCATAACCTCCTTTCAGGTATTTGTAGAGAGCGATCACATCTCTCAGTCTCCTTTTCTTTAGGTTAAACAACCCCAGCTCCCTCAGCTGCTCCTCATAAAATCTGTTCTCCAGACCCTTCACCAACTTCATTGCCCGTGTCTGGACACACTCCAGCACCTCAATGTCCTTGTACTGAGGGGCCCAAAACTGAACACAATACTCGAGCTGCGGCATCATCAGCGTAGAGTACAAGGGGACAATCACTTTTTTCGCCTTGCTGGCCACACTATTTCTGACACAAACCAGGATGCCATTGGCGTCTTGGCCACCTGGGCACACTGCTGGCTCCTGTTCAATTAACACTCCTGTAACATCCCCAGGTCCTTTTCTGCCAGACATTTTTCCAGCCACTCTGCCCCAAGCCCGTAGAGTTGCCTGGGGTTGTTGTGGCTCAGGTGCAGGACCCAGCACTTGGCCATGTTGAATCTCATGCAACTGGCCTCAGCCTACTGCTCCAGCCTGTCCAGGTCCCTCTGAAGTGCCTTCTTGTCCTCAAGCAGATCTATGCAACCACCCAACTTGGTGTGGTCTGCAAACTTACTGAAAAAAATGAAAGAAGGATTTTTTTTTTGTAATAATTCATTATCTGTCAATCAGTAACATAAATAAAGATCCCTAGATTCACTTAAAATCATTAACTTTGCCTTTCAAATGTGTGTAGCTGTGGCTGAAGAATGTAACACAAGGGTTCAAAAGACAGTGTATGTGTTTAGACCAAATAGTGGGCAATATGCCCATGAGCTGGTTTTGGTATTAAAAAATCCACAAACAGAAAAACCAACAGCTTATGACAAACCGGAGCTCAGAATTCTTCAATATTAAGACTGAAAATCTTGCTTTGTGGATGTGAGGCACGTAACAACACCTAATCTGTTTTGGCTTCACATTCATCAGCATTATGACAGCTCTGAAGCCTGAGAGTACTAATTATACATAAACTTTCAATTTTTGGAGTAGATTTTTAAAGTAATGTTAAAGATTGCCTGTGACCAGAAAAATATGAGCTGCTTAAGAAACCTTGATACTTAGCCAAAGCTAGCTCAAATTTTCAGACTAGTGCTAGGGGTTTCTTTTTTTTCTGTTTCTTACAGTAAACTACCATAATTTCAAAAATCACACAAACCTTCAGGAAGCTTGTAATGAGGGCAAGGTCGGCTGCCTTGCCTGGGGCTGCACTGAAGACAAGCAGCTGCTAAGCCAGAGCTAAGCTTAGGAGCCCCTGACTGGTAAAGTTGTACTCTGCCCACATTTTTCTAACCAGGTAGACAAGCAGTGTTTCAATACTTTAAGATCATCCTTTACAAAAACAGGAAGGCAAAGGAAAATGAGAAGAAACACAAATTCCTGGACAAGACCTGTTACAAAGTTGTGAAATTGATAGGGACGATAATAATTAAAGATAGAATTAAATTATGGCAAAGAGTTGGGGACAGATCACGTAGAGAGAAGATGAGGAAAGAGGTAAAGGAAAAATAGGAAAGATTAAGATATATCCCACTTCATGAAAACATGATTTATAATGTAAGATGGAATAAACTGTCTCTGAGGAAGAAGAGACTGAAGACAAGCATGGTATCACTCTTGAAACAGAAGGAGGCTGATAAAAAGAGAACAGAAGAGAGCTTCCCTGTCCAGATTTTCTTGGTGGGTATGATGAGCAATGAGCTTAAATTGCAGCAAGAAAAATTCAGGCAAGATATTTTTTACAGGCATTCTAATAGTAAGGAACAGTGGAGATATAAAATCATTTCCCAAATCATTTGGGAAAACATAAATTTTCATAAATTGTGATATTTAACTAAAGGCAAGAGTGAGTGCCTGTCAGAAATGACATTTTCGCAGTTGTGTCTGCTCTTATACTGAGGTAGCATTTTATCTATGAATCCTGTGATTCTGTTACTATGAGCTTACGTTTGTGCTTTTCTGACTCCCTCACAATAAAATCTACCTGAGACATGGGGGTAGGTAACTCTCCTTTATCTTAGATACTCAAATCTGTGGAGTCCCCTGGGAAGGGAAGGCACAGAGATCTTCAGCTCTGCAAATGATGCTACAAAACCTAGTGATGTCATCAGGATTTGTGTGTTTCCCAAATCACCTTCCTACTGAAGGCACTGATCCTTGTGAGGACAGGCATGACTCAGTATACTCCAAATGCTGCTGGGGAACCTGATGATCTTATACATTATTGTTCTCTTCTTTCCCTGATCCCATTAATTCTTTACTTCTTCCCAAGCCTTGAGTGTACCCTCAGAGAAATGCAAGCATTATGCAGACAGCTCAGTGCTTTACAGCAGTGTTACATTCTACCATGGCAGGGCTCTGCCTCCCATTTTCAGGTTTCCATTCCAAACAGGCTAAATTGCTGTTGGATGTGATGTTTCAGTTTTAGAATGGGTAGGAAAAAAAAAAAAAACAACGGTGAAATGAAACCTGGTGGTGGCCAAATGCTCAGAAGGTCTTTCTCCTTGGCAGGATTTAGGAAGGGAAGCTGACTTTAACAGATTTCTCCAAACCCCTCAGGGCCTGGCTGCAGCCACCTCCACCTGTCAGGAACCTTCTTCCTACAGAAATACTTTCCCAAGTCATTAGATTTCACTTCGTCTTTTCAGGATGCAGAGAATAATCTTCAGAAACCTCTCAAGGGTGACACAAATGGGTCATTTGTACTTGGCTGGCCTGTGAGATTGCATATCACCTTCACTGGTGACTGGAAAGACAAGGAGAATGACAGGCTCTGTGAACACAGGGCTGGATTCTTCACTGACCCGCTGTGCACCTTGTAAAGTCACTCAACCCTGGGAAACCTGAGAGAAAAATGCTGCCAGTGAAGCAGATTAAATATTCCCATTTGTTAGCACAGGTACTAAGGACTGAAACAGGAATAAAACTGTAGGTATGCCTTTATATCCCTGGGGCAGAAGAAAAAGAAAATGAGGATATTTTTTTAGTTACCATTTACCTTGAGAAGGCAAGTGCTAACTGCATTATTTTACACCTATGTTTTATGGTGGAAATACCTATACAAGTGTTTGACAATGAAAGACCAGGCTCACATGTCCCTTCTGACAAAGCCCTTTTCATACTGCCTTGGCAGCACTGCCCACCAAAAATAGCTGTGGCATAAAGAGATATCCGGCTGGTGTGCACTTCACAGGGCATGTCCAGGTTGGGAGGGTGTTCAATGGGAGTCCTGTATGCTGTTGAACCCAGGCTGCTAGCACAGTTTGTTGCAATACAGCAGCCAGCAGTGATAGCTGGGAAATTCTGCAGTGACAGAGTCAGAAAAATGACACATTTGTTAAAAATTATATCACACTCTAAAAGAGTTGAGTGGAAAGAACCACAAAACCAAGACACCAAACCCCTCAACTTAAAATGCTTTAAAATCAATTTTGAAAATGTCTAACATACTCAGTTTTGACAGCTTATGTGTGGAAAAATCTGCAAATTATTTTCCCAAATGTAGTTAATTAATGCTGAAAGATTTACAACACAAAAATATAAAGACTGAAATGAATCATGGTCTTAAAAACCATGTTTCATCTGAGCTACACAGTGAAGCTTGTTAATACCCTCATCACTTTCTGATGTTTAATTTTCATCCCAATTTAGACAAGAATTTTCATGAAGGCTCAAAATCTTTTGCAGAAACTTTTTCACCTGGTTCCAGAGCTCAGATGCAGAAAAGAGGAGCTTCACATAGAATCACAGAATCATTACAGTTGGAAAAGACCTTTAAGATCAAGTCCAACCACTAACCTCACACTGCCAAGCCCATCACTAAACCAAATCCCTGAGTACTTCATATAGTTTTCAAAGTTACCTTTGCTTCCTGCTTCATTACTGCATACCATTTATGATCCTAACTTCGGCTGTAATGGTATCTGCTTAATTTCTCTTAATTTCAGGTATCTCCAAAGCTCCTGCCTAGTGAAACCCCCAGTTTGATTTCTAAGTCATGACAGCTTTGCTGAACCATAGGCTACATAAGATTCTTCACACTGTTCAACCCCTCCATATAAAAGAACACTCCTCTTATATAGGTTCACTAATAGTATTTGGCTGCACTGGGAATGGCACTTAATCAACAAAGGCTGTTACCCTTCAACTGATCTCAGCAACATCTCTTTGCTCGGTCAGTCTGCTCCTGAATCCTTTTCACCCTATAAAAGTGGCACTACTTCTTGATTCATTTCTACCACTTACTGCATTAGTGCCTTACTCAGCAACTTTCCCCTCATATTTATGTCTCTCTGTGAAACAGGAATGGCATTAAGTCATTGTTTATTCCTTCTTTGCATCTTAGTTAGCAGCACGTGCTTCATCTCTGCAATAATCTAAATACACTGTCTATTCCCACATTTTACAAGAGGTTAGTCTACTTGGAGATCTACTTCAGAATTTTCAGGGAAGATAATTTCAGCCCTTTGCTCAAGATTTTCACAGAACAACTATCTAAATGCAGATTTTTCTCCATTGTATGCCCTGCAAAAATATCTGCAAGCAATAGCCCTGCAATAAAGTGATATGTAAACAGAGTAAAATTTCTTACCTGAAATTATTTACATGGTCTCCCTTACATTTTGAGCTTGGCTTAATGGTGACTAACCCAGAACTGCAGGTCACTGCTACAGGCACATTTTTCATATAGAGGCTGCTACTCCCTAATGTGAATTCAGAGACCTCCTCCTCCACTGACAGCATGTAGACACATTGCTAGAGGTAGCACTAGAGGTAACACATATTTGAGGCTGGAGGAGAGGAGAGGAGTGAGAAAGGCTTGTTTTTCTTTGGTTAGAAACATTGACCGAACAAAACACTTCCTACAGGTAAGAAATGGAATTGTGGACTTGAAGGAGTTAGGAACTCCTTACTTGTGTGGAGTTTTTTTGCCTTTCTTCTAAGGTGTAGACCCAAACTGCCATATTTATTTGTTTATGTAGTGTTTTGTTGGTTTTTTTTTTAAAGGAATAAATGAAGAAGCCACATACCATTTGCTTGTCTATCAGCAGGTCGTATTGTTGTATGTAACGGGCAGGAAGGTGACAAATTGCATCTTTTAATGAGTATCAGGCTGTAATCATGGGGCCTCGTGGTTGTAATATTAGTTTACCTATTTGAACAATCAACTGTAAAAAGGAACCAAACAACCCCTAACCAGTGTAAGTGGAAGCACACAATTAGATTAGCCATCTTGGCAGACACCCTTGGAAGCCTAGTACAGATGAACGATGAAATCCCTCTGTTGGGGCTGACCTGCAGTGACTCCACACAATAAGCAGAGTCACTCTGCAGGAGTCTCAGTCACTGTCACTTTTCTGGATCCAGGAGAAAGGCTTCTAGGCTTTCAGTAGCAGAAAAAACTCAGCAACACATAGAGAGGAAAAGAATTGTTTGGAAGAATGAAAATCCAGGACAACTGAACTCAGAACTTAAGCTAATAAGAGACCCCATATTGAAAAAATCTGAGGATGCAAATCAATTGACTGGAAAAAAAGAATCCCACACACTTCTGTTGTAGTTCTTTAAAATAAAAAAAACCAGCAGCATGGGGGATATAGTGCAGGTATTTCCAAAGCCATTTGTTGTATGTATCTAAGGATCTGTCAAGTAGACCGTGGAGCTGTGTAATGATGTCTGCAGCAGAAAGGCTAGGCAGAATAAAATAACTTAGCAAAAGGTTAGAACTACAATTTACATAAATGCAGAAAACTGCCCTAATTAGTAGCAGCCTATGTCGGCCAAAAAAAGAAGATTGCTTGTCTCAATAAAAGCATGATTATGTCTACAAAGTATGGCAAAAAGTTGAAATCCTTGAAAGGCTATGATCCCTAATCTTGTGGTTTGTTTAAAGCTTTGATCCCGCAGACTTGAGCCCCTCAAAAGCAGAGTGATTGCTGACCTCCTTTAAACTCTGTGATTATTGTGGCCTTCTGCAATATACGTTGAGCTCCTTTTTTTTTCTCTCTCTCTAAACTGGAGGGTTTTTTTCTATGCTACAAATGTGCCTAAGTGGTGATGGCAGCCAGAAGGATGTGTATATATGATCCAGTGCATAATCACTTCCACAAGCCTCTGCTTCTAGTGCTTTCAAGAGATGTGTAATCCAAGCCGGAGACCATTGTGAATACCTCTCTTCTTCCCTTGCTGGTTTCTTAGCAGTTAGCTTGCAGCAAGTTAGAAACAGAATTCCTGGTCCTGCTTAATTGGTTACATTCTCTCCAAGATTCATGCTACATCAGGAAAAGACCAAAGGGTGTGGATTTCAGGATGGGTTCATTCTCTTAAAGGTAGGACATACACAGCTGCAGGAAAGAAATGAGGTTAATTTGTATTTCTGAAGAAGCGCTTCTCTGGCTAAATGTAAGTAGATGGAAAAACAGATGTTTCAACAAATATCGTGTGTACATTTATGAATTAACATTTGTCTATATTTGCATAATCTAAAGCCCACTGCTCCTTTCCCATTCAAAATAAAGTAAAATAAGAAGACAGTGTTTGCTATTGCAAATATCACAGGTATGCCAATTATTTCTTTCCCATTTCTGTGTCTGACAGTTTAGGTTGTAGCTTTACCCTTAGGAACTGGATTTTTTCCATTATCCAAAGCAAGCGAGTATCAGGAAAAGCACAGTTTCCAAAAACTGGTTTTTTTTCCTCTTGTTCAAGGCTTAATCGTGCTAATCTTTGCAGGGAGTTGTCTCTGGCTAAATGTTTATTACTTGGAATCAGGACCTGACTAATGGACTCAGTATCTATCAGTAGTTAAATAAATACCCATGTAAGTACTCCAGTGCTCCGAATTTTGCTTCTAATGGGGCAGTACCAGCATCATCCTGTCTGATTCTAAATTACATGTGCACAGGTAAGTGCTTTTCCAAACATACTACGATACGCTTTCACATGGATTAAGTCCACAACCATCTCTTGGCAAAACTGTGTACCTGGACTGGAGCACAGAGAAACAAAAAATAAACCTTACAAACTTATATCCATGATCTTATCTTTAAACATCTTTTTCAGTTGTTTGTGGAGTAAAGGCAGGGTGCGTACGCACAGACACCTGTGCATCTGTTGAGCAGTAACTTCAGGTAAGAAATACTGAGCAAATGCCTGGTATTTACATGTTTCTTATAACATTCTATATAGATTGGGAAAATGTGAGCTGAATTAGAAACATAAATGACAACAGTGTACAGTGTAGAGAAATAATGAAAAAAATAATTGAATGCTTAACCTAATTCTTCACTTTTACCCATGGATTTCACTGGGCTTTCTAAAGTGATTCAAGAGTTAAATTTCTTGGATGACATTCTAGTCTCCAATTCAGAAAAAATCAGATGAACCATATTATATCTGCCAACGCAATATTGCTGAAGAGGCATTAGATAATGCAAATATACTGCATGAATTTCCATTGCCATTTTAGTAGATTTCTCTCAAAAGCAAAGAGCCAGCCAAGAGCTGGACAGGACAGTGATAAGCACTACTGGAATGCCTGCAAATGGACCCTTCATTAAACAGCAGGCATGGATCCTGAGTCTCACCTCATTCTTTTTGTGTTCATTTTCCCTTGCATATGCACTTACATGTATTCATGTGTGACATTAACATGCTCTAAGGCTCAAGTTGGACTTAAACCAACATAAATCACTGGCATTTTGGACTGTGCTCTTGATTCATGTCACTGAGTGAGAAGTTCCTTGCATTTTAAATGGGCAGAGGCAGGAGTGATATGAGCAAGAAGCTCATATGGTGAGAATACAGAAGTTTTGCTATAGCACAGAGCTTTTTTCCTTTCTCTAGCAGAAATCTCTGTGGAAAGGATGATTCATGGCTATATCATCTCAGAAGTGATCCAGAGATACTCCTCAAGGACCACAGCATAGTCCATCACTATCAGCCACAGACGCTGCCTCAGCAATGGTGTCTGGCACGCTGGCAACTTGGCTACAGCTCCACTCGCCTCCAAGCACCTCCTCTCGGCTCTAGGGCAGAGCAGGCTGTTCAGGGGCATGGGTTCTTCTTCTATCCTGCATCTGGATGATGAGAGTACAGTTTGGGCTAATCTGCTGGTTGAAGGCTGTAGCTCAGTCTCTCTTTCACAGAACCACAGATTCATAGAGTCACAGAGTAGTATGGGTAGGAGGGGATCTCCAGAGGTCATCTAGTTCAACTCCACTGCTAAAGCATGTTCTCCTTGATCAGGTCACACAGGAAGGTGTACAGGCAGGCTTGGAATCCTCCAGAGGAGACTCCACACCCTTCCTGGGCAGCCTGTGCCAGGAATCCCTCACCTTCACAGGAAAGAAGTTTCTCCTCAGGTTCAAGCAGAACTTCCTCTGTTCCAGCTTGTGCCTGTTACCTCTTGCCCTGTCATTGGGCAATACAGGAAAAAAGACTCACCTCATCCTCCTAGCACCCACTCTTTAGGTATTTATAAGGTATTATAATATTTATAAGTCTATATAGTATTTATAAGACAGCCGCTGATCATTAAGTTATTAATTGCAAGTGTTTTCTCTCCCAATTGTTGAGGGCAAGCTCACTGGGGAAAAAAAACTGCTTCTCCAATGGATCTTCCCAGAGTGCTGTAGACAGAGTCTCTAGCACCATTCCCAGCACTAGAAGTGTCTCCTCTGGGAAAGTGCCTTATGACAGGGGCCCTTCCAAGTCCTGGCATAACGGTGGGCACTGTGTGAGGATCTCACCCTGCTACTCACTCTCCTGCTCCTCTGACTCAGGCTGCAAGAGCTTTTCCCATGCTGAGACTGGCGCCTCAGAGCAATGCCTCATTCATGTCAAGAAGGGCAGGGAAAGTAAACACAACAAACGCGTCACCATTTCTTGTCTATTGATTTCACCCTGTTCCCACAGCTCCAGGATTTTGACAGCCTCGCACAAACTTTGCTGAGAAAGATCTACTCTCAGAACATAGCCCCCTGCAAAAAGATTGCAGGGCTGAATTTAATACTATCTGCTTTCCCATGTGGGAAACAGATAAGAATTGTCTGAATAATTTCTATGAAGAAAGGCAGCTTTGCTGGAAAGCACAAAGGAAGAGAAAGAATTTGTTGGGCTCCATCCTTTCATATTACAGAGAGTAAAGCAGAGCGAGGCTGTGTCTAATTAGTAGCGCAGGAGTTCACGAAGCTGTCAGGTCAGATGCTGTCTCTGAAAACAACACGGATCTCAGTGCAGGCACACAGTGCAGACACACACACTAGAAGGACAAAGCATCTGGCTAAGTGTGCAAATAGTTATACATATTTAAACTAGCTGCTCTAAGTGCATGTTCTCAAGCTGGAGTGCAAAGCAGAGCTGGAACAATGCCAAATCAATAGGCACGGGCTTTTAAAGGGTGCTCGTAGGTATCTCTGTGGACACTTTTGGTATGGTGAAGTGCTACTAAAAGAAGAAAGTAACTGTGTCTTTTCACTAGAAGAAGACAGACATACTCCTCAAAAATACAGCCTCTCCCTTGATTAGGAATAGGGAAGATAATTGTGAGAAGAGGCTGGTAGAACTTGGTACTTTTAGGTGCCTACAGCTGACAGGAACACGCAAAGAAGATGGAGACAAACTCTTCTTGGAAGCCTATGGCAGCATGACGAGAGGCAACAGGCGCAAGCTGAAACATGGGAAACTCTAACGCAGTATTAAGAAAAAGTTTTATACTGTGAAGAGGGCGAAGCATTGGAACAGGGTCCCAGACAGGTTGTGGAACCTCCATCCCCAAATTATTCAAGCTTGACGTGGCAAAACCCTGAGAAAGCTGTTGTAATTTGACCTTCTTTGAGCAGGGATTTGGACTAGGTGATCTCCATGTCTCAGAGTCTGTCAGAATGCAGCATTTCAAACACGTCAAACACAGTTTAAAAATCTGAGGAAGATAATGGTTTTTCTTAACTGTTATTACTCAAAATACCCAAATGTTGTAACAGTGAATATTTTTTTTGTGAAAGAGCCAAAAGCACATATTTCCTCCCTAACAAGTGCCCCATCCAGTTGTTTGCAGGCATCTTCTATGCTAAACTGAAGCACAGATTTCACACTCCGGCCTAGCCAAAGCCAACTCAGGCTCTGAGGAAGCTGAGGGATGGGGAGAACAAGAATTTCACAGGCTGCATGAGGTAATTGCAGAGTTGCATTGTCAAGTGGATGAATCTTCTGCAGAGCTCTTGAATCCCAAGAATTCATTTCCAACTGAATGTCCAGGATGATATGATCATGGTTTAAACATTTTGTTGTCTCTATTAGGCTAAGTGGATAAGAACCTCATTGCGCCAGGTGCTGAACAGGACTAGTGTAATAAACAGTGTCTGAGTTTGCATCAACATTTGGAACCCTCCAGCCTGCTCTTTCAAAGATGTTCAGGGGTATGAGTGGATATCAATACAATCTATGTGCATTATAAGACTACAATATGAGAAAAAATTGGAATCGGGCCCAACGGTTTAATGCCCTTAGATTCTTCCTACCAAATAGAATCTCAGTGCTGAGAAAGCCCCACTGCTCCTCCTTTATCTTAGGCACAACTGCAAAACTAAGGATGAAAAGTACAAAGAATTTAAAAGCAGCTTTCATGTAACTAGCAGAGAATTATAAAACAAATTCTGCAGAAATATGAAAATAAATGCCTTTCAGTTGCTCAGATGCACATGACTAGCGAGATTCTAAATTATGTATCGCTGTTGTTAGAAGCTCGAGTATTATTGCTTGTTCTCCCCAAAGAAGTAGTATATGTGGCAGACAGAAAAGGGTGGTTGTTTTGTGATTTGGGTTAGGGTTGGTTTGTTTTGTTTTAAAAAAAGAAGTATGCCAAGTTGTTGTTTTCAAAAACATGTAAATGCTGGGAAGAAATAGGCATGTGTCCATCTCACCTTCAGGCCAAACCATTTAACGAGAACTGGGAATACTGACAAACTTTCTCAACCTCTCTCTCTCTCACCAGTGCAACTGTATAAAGCAACCCTTTGCAGGTCTCTCTGTGGAAGTGGCCAGTAAAAGGATCATGCTGTGTGCTCCTGTTTATCAAGTGGAGCATTGTTTTTAACATACTCCTGAAGAAAGATAACAGGGAAGTAGCAAACATTCTCACAGACATTATGAAGGGCTACGTGTCAGTCTATAAATCAACAGCTGGCTCGACACCATTTGCTTCTGAATGGAAACTGACTGTTTTTGCAGAGTTCTGCTCACTGCAGCTGAGCATCAATGCTGAGTTGTGTGTGGCGATTAGGGAAAAAACGAGCATGACAACACAGATCATAGAGCCTCCGATGAACAACTCTGCACATGGCTGCTTCTTCTAATCACCAGCAGAATTTAATGAGACACCTGCAGTTTATAGACACTCTTGTTCCAACATAAATTGCCCTGAGAGCATAAAGTCTTCTTTTAGAAGATATTCTTCAATTACTCACAAACCACAAAGAGTTTGTTGTCACTAATAACATACTCGTTAATTTATAATTCTATGAAAACATATTCCCTCATACATGACCTATGAGAGATCTGAAGATTAAGTCAAAGGCTGTTAAGATCTCCTAATTAGCTCAGATTTCAACCATTTGAGTTTTCATTAATAAAACAGTGCTGGAGACCATGAAATTGACCCCTCGCAATGCTGCAAAAGCAGTCATTCTTCATAAATCTGATCCATATCAGGTCAAACAGAGGATTGAATGCATGCCATGGGTCTCTAGGTGGGAACAGGCTCAGGCAGGTTGGGATTCTTCCTCTGCTTGAAGCTGCAATGGCATTGGTCTGGCTGCAGCTACAGATGCTCCTGCCTCACCTTCCACTTCCACTTGCCGTGAGGGGACAGCTTGTTAATGTAGAGACAGTTAATTAGAATTCTGCAGAGGATAAAGGTAAGTATACCTTGTCATCCTTCATCCCATTTGCAGAGAGGAGGCACTAAAATCCTTTATTCTCTGATCAGCAACGTGTTCTTTGCTGCATGGAAGAAGAAACAGAGAGTGGCATCTGCTAAAAAGAAAACAAACCCAGCTCATCTGAATCAGTGAGCTTTGAGAGGGAGAAAGAGGTTGAGAATTAAGGATATTGTCATCCAACAAGAAAGCATCTGAAAATCAGTGGCATGAATTGCTGCATCAGTGGCGTGCCCTGGGGTTTTATTGTCTTAGACCAGAACATGGTGTGGCCGCAGAAAAGAAGCCTATCGAAGCCTTCTTCAGTAAGTGCACAGGCTTCCCAGGAATTTGGCTAGGAGCTGTTTTGCTATCATTGATAACACCATTTTGACTTCTTAATATCTGTGATGAAGACTTGAGGATCTTTGGTCTAATTTTGTTGCAACCTACAAATATCTGAGACCTTCCTTAAGACTTTCCTCAGAAGGGTCCTCAGAAATTGTTGGCATGTTGTAAATTGTGATCTGTGCTGACAGAAGCCTGCTGCTTGTAGGAGGAAAAAGATTTGTGTCATTAGTTAGTAGAAGAGCATTTAACAGTAGTAATGGAGATTTCATTGTGCTCTTCTTTTGTTGTCAAATATAATCTATATTTCAGTGGCTGTGTCTTCCTTTCCTCTTCTGTCCACAAACAATAGCTGCATTTCACACTATGCCAGCTGGTGTTAAACAGGCACATCTCCAGTGAAGTTATGGAGCTGAGGCTTTTTACACTGTCTGAGGATCTGGCACTGAACATTTCAAGCTGGCTGTGCAGTCTCATGAGTTATCGAATGGGACATGTCAGAGAGCCCCTGACAAAATAGCAGTCTAACAGCCCTGCTATCAGGAAAGTCACAAATGCTCTCACAAAAGCAGTTCTGGTAAGTGTCTGTTACAATGTATTCCTTATGAAAAAGGAAAAAAAAAAAAAGGCAGCACATTTTTATTCGTCTCACACTGCTGAGAAATTTTCTTACCACCAGAACAAGACAAGTTTATCTGAAAAATGATTTTTTAATGAAGTAAGTAAATGGAACTTTCTCAGCTAACAGTAGTGAAAGAGAATAATGCTAATGGACTCTTTACTACAGAAAACTTCCTTTCAAAACTGTACAGACTGTTAGGAGAGGAAAATTAGCAGTCAGATCCACACTGGCACCAATCTGGCATCGTTCTAATGACAGACTAACATCTTGCCTAGCATAGCAAGCAAGATTACACAGTCAAGTTGTACTCTGACATATGCATTTGTTATGCACTACCTCCTATTTTTTACTTGTTACTTCAGGGATGAGAAGTAAATTTGTTTTTAATAATGAGAAATAAACAGGTGACTTCATCCTTAAAAACCAAAACCCAAAATAACCTACAAAAAGTACACACTTCAGGCTTTAATCAAGCCTTGGTTGTTCAAAACCTCATTCCTATGGCCTAGGGGAGTCTTCACATGCTCGGTTGTTCCTAAGCATAGGGTTATTTCTCTGTGACCTGTACCCCAGGGACCAACCCAGTGGATCCCCTTTGCCACCACCACTGAGTTTGCAGCTGTACAATGGATGAGTTGTGTTACAGGCTGGACTATCTCCATGAACCAGTTTACAGTCAACTTCTAAAAGATGTAATAAACTTTCTACCTTCTAATTACATGAAGGTAACAGACTGATTTGGGGTTTTTTTCCCACTTCTTAATATTTTCCTCTGCTTCAGCTACTTCTGTTACTGTTACAGCCCCTAAGACACAGAGGCTGAGAAACACACAAAATGTTAATGCATTTACGCTTGAGCAATAGCTCTGCAAACCAGAGCTTTGCTACTATTAATTTTCCATGTATTTTAAACAGTTTTCATTTATAGAGACTTATAGAGATAAAAACAAGTATTTAGTTACATTATTGGGATTTTTAACAGACATGGGAAGCTAGGTACATTGCACGCAGATACAGAGAATAATAGAATCACAGAATGGTAGGGGTTGGAAGGGACCTTTAGAGATCATTCCATCCAATCCTCCTGCCTAAGCAAGTCCACCTAGATCAAGTTGCACAGGAACATATCCAGGTGGATCTTGAAGACCTCCAAGGAAGGAGACTCCACACCCTCCCTGGTTAGCCTGTGCCAGGGCTCTGTTTTTTCTTATGTTTAAATGCAACTTATGTTTAAATGCAACTTCTTGTGTTCTAGCTTCTTTCCATTACC
>WBNH01006337.1:265230-413102 GCA_013401255.1 Urocolius indicus | reverse complement strand
GCTTGGCTTATGTTCAGTTTACTATCAACCAGCACTCCCAGCTCTTTCTCTGCAGAGCTGCTCTACAGCAAGTCATTCCCCAGCCTGTAGTGGTGCATGGGGTTGTTCCTTCCAATATGCAGGACTCTGCACTTGTCCTTGTTGAACCTCATGAGGTTCCTCTCTGCCCAACTCTCAAGCTGGTCGAGATCCTGCTGAATGGCAGCACAGCCTTCTGGGGAATCAGCCAGTCCTCCCAGTTTGGTGTCATCAGTGAACTTGCTGAGGGTACACTTTGTCCCCTCATCCAGGTCATTGATGAAGATGTTGAACAGGACTGGCCCTAAAATCAATCCCTGTGTAACTCCACTGGCCACAGGCTGCCAATTTGATTCTGTGCCATTGATCAACACCCTCTGGCCCCTGTCATTCGGCCAGTTCTTGATCCACCTCACCATCTGCTCACCCAGCCCAAGCATCCTGAGATTTCCTAGGAGGATGTTTTGGCAGACAAAGGCCTTGTTGAAGTCAAGGCAGATGACATCCACTGCTGTCCCCTCACCATACTCCAGATAAGTACTGAGGTACATCTCCTGGCCCAGCCTGAACTGATGTGCTGAAGGACACGAGAGGGTTGGAGGAAAGGTGACCTCTGGGCTAGCATTTTCAGCATTTCAGCCACCCTAGGCTGGCGTTCTGTCTGCCCAGCAAAGCACCCTAAAGCCCAGACTAGTGTTGGGATTGGCAGGTCCAAAGTACCAACTAGCTCTGTGGTCTGCAGCACTGGGAATAAAATCAAGTGGTGGGATCTCTGTGGAAGTCTCTGTGCCTCTCTCCTTCAGTCCTTTTGTAAGGGAGGACATGAGTGCAGCAGTGCCTCTGTTGCAGCTGCAGAGGTAAGGTAGTCAGGTTGGCTCAGGCAGGGAAGTCAGCCTTCCTGGAGTTGAGAGCAAGTTTGCTGCAAGTTCATTTACTTTCCATTGCAGGCTATAAAGGTGATGTGACATTTGGCAGTGTTTCAGAGGAAAGCAGGCGATGAAATGCTTTGAAATACATATGCAGTGGTCACAAATGGAGAAACAGGTGAATAAACATCAAGTAAAGAGCCCAAGGAACAGAAAACCTTTTTCCTATCAGTTGAATCACAGTCAGGGGGCCCAGACTAATTCCGTTAGGAATCCCAGAGTACCTGAGAGGCACAGGAAAAATCTGAAACTTAGTAGGAAATCTATTCACACTGAAGCCACTGAGTGAGCTGGTGAGAGAAATTACTCAAAGGCATGGAGCAGAGCCAGAGAAAATAAACAATTGACATGATATTACTGAAGATTCTGGGGATAAGTTGCTCTAAAGAACTGCAGTGCTTTTTAGGACTGGAGTCAATTGTGCTTAAGTATTATTTCTTATGTAAAGCCTTTACAGCCAGCTGCTTGGGAATTTCTTTAGCAACTTTTTAAAGGCTGAGAAATACCAATTGATCAAAGCAAATATTTTGTAAAAAAAAAAAATAAAAAGCATCTGCTTTGAAAAATATCCAGAGGAGCACAAAAAAGGCACTGGAACAGTGAATTCTGCTTTCCCCCCCCAACTTATCTACTAGGCTTAATGTGTAGGATCTGCTGTTGTGGCTGTTCAGCAAAAGAAATGGTCCTGCAGATGCTGAGAGTTTAATTCCTAGGAGCAGACTTAGTCTGTGAGCTACCTCTAAAGTATATGACCCCACAGTTTCCAAAATCCTTTTGCAAAACTGGCATTTGTAGAAGCCTCAACTCGAATGACAATTTTCAGACTCACAGGGAAGCGACTCAGCAAAGGGAGACCTTGAGATACAGCACTCCCCATAACATTTGGGATTCTTCTGTTGCGTATTCACTATGGTGCTCACTACGCTGCATGAAACAAACTCCCAATTTTAGTGTCACTCTTTATAGCATTGACAAATATGGGCATGCCCTCCTTTAATGGAGAGTTTAGTAGCTGTAGCTTTGAAGTACCTTTTAATAAACAAAATTTTCACATTTTTCTGTTCCGAGATCAAAGCATAAGTAATTATTATAAACATTTTATTTGAACCAGCATAAGAAATCAATTTGGCATTTTTTGTATCATTTGCCCCATTCTTATGTAAAAGCCTCCTATTCTGTTTTGTATATAATTTTATTTCAATTACTGTAATTTTGGTTGCAACTAATCCCACACATTAAAAATCAGCTAGCCGTGAATAAATATGAAAAGGCCGACACTCTGTGCTGCTCATTCTTGATAAGTGATGCATTAATGCACATTTTGCTTAAAATGCTTAGTATAAACACAAAGTGCAAATTACAGGGAACCAAGGTTTTCATGGTTCTGCAGAGAGTGGCCTAGTACTTACTAGCTTTAACCCAGGGGCCAATAGGCTACATATAAGCCCTCATTCCTTAATTTATTCCCAGCAAGCGGCTTTCCTGTGGGCAGGGCAGAAGGCTTACTATGTTAACTGGGAGCAACTGGCACTACAAGCAAGACTATATGAACTCAAAAAAGACCCAAATCTTAAGATCTAGTATCTCTCCAACCTGATTCCCAAATAATCCCTCAAGACATGTACACCCTCCCTCTCCACAAACTCATGAGGCCATTTTATTGTTAAACAAGGCTATTTTTTTTCCCCTAAAATTCAGGCAGTAACTGTTTGGTTTTTTGTTTTTTTTTTTTTAAATTATCATTAGACACGGGCCATATTTACAGATTCTGAGCCTTTTTACTTCTCCGAGATGCTTGATCCCCAGCCTACCAGGCAAGGGCTCTGCAGGCTTTGAATCAAGCCTGTGTTTCCCCACCGCAGCCGGCACGGCTCTATAAGACTATGTTCAGAGGCAATCTCTAGATCAGATGCTTAATTGCTACTTGACAATGTTCAACTAGTACACGCAGCAGATGGGCGGGGGAATTTCACGGCTTTAAGATGATTGTGTGGGGGAAAGGAAAAAACAGACTTTGTTCTGCACTTGGCGTGAAAATGATTAATATTTCCTTTATATTATTTTTAAGATGTAACATGGATGGGGAGCGAGAGAGACTTAGATTTTAATCTTTTCACTGAAGTGAAATAATTAAAAGGGTTTCACAGACTCATTTATTTCCACATAAAATATTCTATTTCAGGCATGTTTGAAAAAGTGTTTCAGAAGTTTGCAATTTAAAGCAAGCAGCTGCATACTGGTAACAGGGGAAATATCTCAATGTGTCTTTAGATCACACGAATACGCTCAGCAAAGGAACCAATTTTTCTTTCTGGTTTTGTAACAAGCAAACCCCACTGATTAGAGTGCTAGCCTGAAACACGTGTCTGCTTATTTTGCAAGAGAAACATTACAAAAATGGGTTGAAAGATCTGTAGCTCTCTTAATATCTCATAAACAATAATTTACCATGAAGACAAAAAGCTACTCAATTCTAGGGACAAAAGGTGTGTCACTATTCGTATGGCTATTTTAAGTGCTGACTGGTTATGAACTCTGTGCTTTGCTAGCAAAGTTATTGTCATGAAGGGGCAATTGCAGTGCGTTACCCCAGCGCTCATCAAGCACTCCCGATTTGTGTCTGTTTGTTGCTGATCTCAGAGCAGAGACTCTATCACCATAGATTTCTAATGCAGTATGTGATTGTATGATTTGTTTCTCATGTTATAGTCTGTTCCTGTACCCAAATCCCTAACAGCTCGGTTTTATCAAACGATAAAATATTTGACCATGTGAGTCAATGCTTAGATGTGTTTTGGGAGAACCAGTTATGATTTACAAATCACTTTGTTCAATCTGTTTTTCTGTCCTTGGACTTGTGAAGCAGGAAGACAATAAAATCCTGGCAGCATTTACATTTTATGTTAATCTAGAATCATAGAATCACAGAATCATAGAATTGTTACAGTTGGAAAAGATCTTTAAGATCATTGAGTTCAACTACGAACCTCACACTGCCAAACCCATCACTAAACTAAACCATATCCCTCAGTACTTCATAACTTAACAGGTCAAAGAATTATCGCACTCTGACACCGGGGGTCACCAAAGGGTTTTTTGGACCAAAGAGTGCCAGTAGTGGGCAGACTATCTCTGCTTGAGCTCCTTGATGGCTCATCAGGATAAAACCAGCTTCTCTGTGCTGTGAGAAATTTTCACCTGCAGATGTCTACTGTAACATGTGGGCTCATGAATTTCCTGGCAACTTTTCAAAACTGAGTTTTTCAAAATTATTTCCGTACTCAATAGTTGGATGTTCAGAGTTTGGCAAACCTGTAGAAAAAAGACCTGCAAGGCAATTCAGAGTTCAGAAAGTCACAGTCACGTTATCAGTATTTTAATTTGCTGTGAACTCAGACTTAAGCCCAGAAGGAATCATTAAATGCTGTAATGCTCTGTAGATCAGAGGCTTTCATACAGTTACCCTTTGTTGAGGCCCTGAAAATGTTTGTTTGATTACTCATTTCTTCATGTGAGATTTGATTGTTGATTTGAAGACATCCAGGCATGGAAAGTCCTCCATTTCTCTTCATGGTTTGTTCCAATAGCTAATCACTCTCACTTGTTTCTCAATTAAATCTGTCTGAGCTGGCTTCCGGCCACCTATTCTTTCAATGTCTTTCTTATGAAGTAAGACAGCTTTGGGAAAGTCAGGGTCAGGAACTGGCAAGCTACGTCCGCTCAAGTAAAATGCTGTGCAAGAACTGCTGTTAGCATTTTTAATTATAAAACCTTTAGATATTTATTGAAATGAATTGAAATAAAAAACCCACAGTGAATGAGTGGTTTACACAGCATTTTAAAAGACACTGAGCACTATAGCAGCATATGATTTTATTGAGAATTAGCAAAATTTAGAAAAAAAACCCAAACTCTGATGTACTTGTTCTTCTGCTTTATATAACAAACATCTGCATTCTTGTCTACCACAAATGTCTCTGAAGATAGAGAAATCCACTGCCTAAAGAGCAGGTCAGTGCTATGGCATTCAATAGCTGTATTTTCATTAGCAAGCTGTTTCTTCTCTGCCAGCTCTACCCTAAAATCAGGACGCGCAGAGAAACTGAGGCCTCAAATGGGTAGAAGTAACAGGAATAACTAAAAAATGCAGAAAACACAGTAGAGTGGAGAAGAAAAAAATCTGGGTTTGCATCCATACAAACCTATGGAAGTTTAGTTCTCAATGGTAACGTGTGCTTTACTCCCTCAAAATATTTCTTCTATATAGTCCTCTCAGATTCAAGAACTGTTAATGTCACGCCCTATGTCAATGTCACTTGGCAAGGGTGGGTCCATCTGCCATCTGTTTACAGGCTGGTTTTGGAAAGCTGGCACTGTAAGGATGTACTGAAAACACACACACAATGCTTTTACAAAGCACAACAATGCTCTGTAAATCCACTAACCTTGAAGCCCAAAGAGATCGAGCAGAGAACCCAGGGGCAGGAAAAGTAAAAATATTTAAGAAAACCCTCAACTAACCAACCTGCAAAGTACTACTCCAGAAAGCTACTGTCATCTTTCTAATATGAACTTCCAAGGCTTCTACAAAACAAACTAGCCAAGGTTTATTTTAGCAACTGAGACAATGGTCTAACTTCTTGCTGTTCTCCACCACAGAAGAACACCACTGCACTTAACTAATTGGGGACAAATCGATTACACAATCATCGTTAGTGCAGTTATCTGATTATGCCCTTTCACAGGGCTAAAGGAAATCAAAGACAATCCACTAACACTGATGTGCTGCAGGTTTGCTGCAGGATACTCTGGCATCGCATTAAGAGCTATTTCTAGAGACTGCCTGCAGCAGATTTAAATTCTGCTTGAGTTGAATAAAGGAAAGATAATGTTACTTCAATGTCTTCAAGTCATCTGGGTTTTGTTTTGATCATATTTCAGAGATATTCACATACTTCCCATACATACTGTAAGAGTATTTGTGTAACATGAAGTTCTCTTTTCTAAGGTCATTTATTTTAGTTTCCATACAGCCATGCTGTAAATGGGAGATGAAGGGGCATGAGAACCTACTTCGCTATTTAATCACAAACTCGAAGCTATAAAATGTACTCCCCAAGTACTACGAATAGTTTTGGGCCAAATCTTACATATAGGAAACTCCCATGACTTTTAATTAGCAGAGGCAAGAACTACAAGATTAATCCCTAAGGCCACCTCTATATCCCTTTATTAGGGGTTAGCTGAGGCTGAAGCACTCCTATATCCATATTGAAGCCACTTAGGGCACCCTGTCAGACCCTGAGCATGGGGTGTACCCCCAAACCCTTGCAGTTCTCTCCCAGCTTGTTTACATTACACACAACCAGGGCCCTAGCTATCTGGCCCCACTTAAATGACTCTGTTTGGCTTACATTACTAATTACCACTGCTACTTAACATAAAAAAGGAAGAGGTTGGGAAACCCAGTCCCAAGCTCCCTGCATTAGCCACCGGTAGCCAGAAGCTGGCGTTGAGCAGAGCAGTCAACATGTGCGCTCGCAAGTTTCCCTGCACAAATATTGATTTATTCTATTGCAAACACCAACACCCATTGGTGTTGCCAAAGGTAAAATCATCTCTGCTTCCCTCATTCCCGTGCTTTGCTCTGACCAATGCCACAGGGCTACAGAGAAGCACAGTCTCATGGTCTTGATGCCCTGTGAGATCTGAGTCCAATGTGCAATGTCCTGGAAGTCGCTGTGGAGCCAGGCCTGCTATGAAGGCTGTGGTAAGACTTGGTAGGAGAGACACAAACAAGACTCTCTGTCTTTCTAACAAAGAAAAAGAAAACACGCTGAGCTCAAGTAAACCCACTGCTGGGTGTTTTGTGATAGGGGTGTCACTAAGAGCAAGCCTGAAGGACGGCTCCTTTAAGGAGAAAAGGAGGGGATGAGTAAAAGCTTGAAAATAGAGAAGCTATCTGCTTGTACAGCTGTGCAGGACTATTGATTAGCGTTAGTCACGGATCCAATTTCTCTGTTTTCTTAACAAAATCACAATATAATAGGGCTTGGAAGAGACCTCCAGAGACCATCCAGTTCAACCCCTTGCTAAAGCAAGTTCACCTCAATCAGGTCCCACAGGAACATATCCAGGTTGGTTTTGAAAACCTCCACAACCTCCCTGGGCAGCCTGTGCCAGTGTCCCGTCACAGCAAAGCATTTTTTACTTAAGTGGAACTTCCTGTGTTCATTTTGTGCCCATTACCCCTTGTGCTGTCACTGGGTACTACAGAACAAAAACTCATCCCATCCTTTCGACACCTACTCTTTAGGTATTTGTAAGTGTTGATAAAGTCTTCTCTCATTTTTCTCTTCTCCAGGCTAAACTGCCTTAGGTCTTGCAGCCTTTCCTCATAAAGAGATGATTCAGTCGTCTGATCATCTTGGTAGCCATCTCCTGAACTCTGTCCAAAAATTCTCTGTCCCTCTTGAGGTGGGAAGCCCAAAATTGGACACAGGACTCCAGATAAGGCCTCACCAGGGCAGAGTAGAGGAGGAGGAGAACTTCCCTCAGTCTGCTGCCCACACTCTTCTTGATGCATCATCCCAGGATGCCATTGGCCTTCTTGGCCATGAGGGCACATTGCTGGCTCATGTTTACTTTATTATCAACCAGCATTCCCAGGTCTCTCTCTGCAGAGCTGCTCTCCAGCAGGTCAATCCCCAGCCTGTACTGGTGCACAGAGTTGTTCCTCCTCAGATGCAGGACTCTGCACTTCTGCTTGTTGAACCTCATGAGGTTCTTCTCTGCCCAACTCAAGCCAATTGAGATCCTGCTGAATGGCAGCACAGCCTTCTGGAGGAATCAGCCAGTCCTCTCAGTTTGTTGTCATCAGCCAACTTGCTCAGTCTCCTCATCTACCCAACCAGTTATGTCCTCATAGAAGGATATCAGGTTGGTGAAGCAGAATTTCCCCTTGGTGAATTTATGTGGACTCTCCCTATTAACCGTCTTTTCCTTCACATGTTTAGAGATGACATCTAGGAGGAGCTGTTCTATCATCTTTCCAGGGATGGAGGTGAGGCTGACTGGCCTCTGTTTTCCAGGGCCCTCCTTCTTGCCTTTTTTGAATACTGGAGTGATACTGGCCTTCCTCCAGTCCTCCATAACTGTTCAAAAATGATGGAGAGAGGCTTAGCAATCACAGCAGATAGCTCCCTCAGCACTCATGGGTACATCCCATCAGGACCCATGGATTTGTGTCTATCCAACTTACCTAGTAGATCCCTAACCCAATCCTCTTCCACAAAAGCAAAGTCTTTGTGTCCTCCATGAACTTTCCTGTTAGATGGCTTCTATGTCAACATTAGCTCTGGCCAGGATGGCATGGTTTTGCTGGTATATCAATCACCCCATCTTGGGATGCTACAGGATCACTTTCCAGATTTCCATACACACAACTTGAGGAACACATTTCTTGGCAGTGATCACTGATCACGGAGCATAAAAGCATGTAGGAGCTAGAAGAAAGATGGTAGTGCAGTCAGGGGAAGAGCACCATCCATCTGAAATCAGCAGCACCTTCCCTTCCCACTTCCACTCTGGGAAAATCACTGGTCTAAAGGACAAGTCTCAAGGTCCCTCTCTCAAAGGTCCCTTCAAAGCAAATCTTGGAAGAGTAGACAACTGATAAACTTCTTGGTCATACCTGGTTCTTTGTTTGGGCTGATACAAGTGTGGAAGCCAAGGCAGGAGTGAAAAAACACTGATTAGCGATTTCTGGCTGGGAAACTAAGAAAACATTGGACTGGGGTCAGGCTGTGGGAGAGAATTAGCCTTGTGGGAGAGGCCGTTGCTGTTTGACCTTCTAGGGTGTGCCAGTCTGCTTGGAAATAGGTTTCTGGCATGTTTGTGTTAAAAAAAAGGACGACTTCTGTTAAGAGCTTTTCTGATGTTGTATAAAGCAGTTGTGGGAAGCACTGGTTTGCTCAGAAATGCCCTGGGGGCCGAGTCTGAGAATGGGAGCATGGCAGGTGCCTTCTGCAGCTGCAGGCACAGGAACACTGGGCATACACAGGCCGCATTGCCCTGCCACTTGCTGCTCCTGCTGCTGCTGTTGCTGCTGACAGGGGAGATCTGGGGTCAGGGTCCTTTTATGAAGATGCAACCAGGTGAACAGATGGTGGTAGTGCAGTGGATGTGGTTTATCTTGATTTCAGTAAAATCATTTGCATTTGACACAGCAAAACTGAGAAAGCGTGGGCTGGATGATCAGGCAGTGAGGTGGATTGTTAACTGGCTGAAGGGAAGAAGGCAGAGAGTTGTGATCAATGGGGCAGGGTCTAGTTGGAAGCCTGTATCTAGTGGAGTCTCTCAGGGGTCAGGGCTGGGACCAGTACATCAATTTCATTTGCTGACGATACTAAACTGGGGGGAGTGGCTGCCACACCAGAGGGCTGTGCTGCCATCCAACGAGACCTGGACGGGCTGGAGAGGTAGGTGGGGAGACATCTAATGAAATTCAACAAGGGCAAGTGTAGAGTCTTGCATCTGAGAAGGAGAACCCCACGTACCAGTCCAGGCTGGGGAATTAACTGTTAGACAGTAGTGTAGGGGAAAGGGACCTGGGGGTGCTGGTGGGCAGCAGGGTGAGCATGAGCCAGCAATGTGCCCTCATGGCCAAGTAGGCCAATGGCATCCTGGGCTGTATTAGAAGGGCTGTGGGCAGTAGGTCGAGAGAGGTTCTCCTCCCTCATTACTCTGCCCTTGTGAGACCACATCTGGAATACTGCGTCCAGTTCTGGGCCTCTCAGATCAAGAAGGACAGGGAGCTGCTGGAGAGAGTTCAGTGCAGGGCCATAAGGGGTTGGGGCACCTTCCTTATGATGAAAGGCAGAAGGAGCTGGGGCTCTTTAGCTTGGAGAAGACTGAGGGGTGATCTCATAAATGTTTACAGATACATAAAGGGCAGGTGTCAGGAGGATGGAGCCAGGCTCTTCTCAATGATGGCCAATGACGGGACAAGCAGAAGTGGGTACAAGCTGGAACATAAGAGGTTCCAAAGAAACAGAAGGAAGAATTTCTTCACTGTGTGGGTGACGGCACTGGAACAGGCTGCACAGATGGGTTGTGGAGTCTCTTTCTCTGAAGACATTCAAAACCCACCTGGATGAGTTCCTGTGTGACCTGCTCTAGGTGGCCCTGCTCTGGCACGGGGGTTGGACTAGATGATCTTTCAAGGTCTTTGAGATTCTGTGAATCTTTGAATGCAAGATGGGAGACTCAGGGAAGGAGGAAAGGATCCTGCTGTCTGACCAGGGCTGCAGCTGCATTGTCCTGCCTGGGAGCCTGGCCACCTCGGGGACACTTGCCTGCAGGAGAAGCTGGTCCTGGGCACTGCCTGGCTGGGCTGGCATTCCTGGTCAGAGGGATGCTGGCAAGGGCAGAGACATGCTGCGGCAGGGACACCCCAAGGGAGTGCAGATGTGTGTGACCACCAGGGAACAGAGCAGGAGGAAAAACAGCGAGCAGCACGAAGTAGCAAATCATCATTGCAAATGGGAGTGAGAAAAGACACTGAACGTACCCCAAGAGGCAACAGAAGTTGATGCAGAAAGGACAAGCATAAAAAGTACATGGGCAAATATATGAGCAGAATGCTTATGCTCAAAGTTTCTTTTTAAACCCTTCCCCTCCCACAAGAATAAAAGTTAGAAGGATGAGGTAAAAGAAATCTAATCTGTGTGGCTCTGAATGAAATACCTCAACCTCAAAGGACCAAAACGGCAAAAATAAAGCGTATTTCAAGTCTGGTTAGATTCTCTTTCCAAAAGACACTAGGGTTTGACACTCTGAATGCATTTAATCACATCTGTCCTATTAAGCAAGAGAGAACAGTCTAAACTGTATAGAAATCATTGTTGGCTCAAACATGACTCACCAGGAATGAAAGCCAGACTCACTAATTACTTTCTATAGAGCATTACCAAAAGTGCATTATTCACACTGAAGTTCCAAGCCCATTGCAGTTCATGAGGCAGAGGTGGAAAGAGTCTCATTCACATGCAGGCAGAAAGCTGTGCCTTTGGACTGAGCACGCATGTGACAAAAATGACACAGAATTCAATGACTGATTAATTAGCTCTAATGGAAGTGCTACCATAATCATAAAGGGAGGCATGACTAAATGGACATGGAGTCAAGTGACCTGCAAGCATGAAGTTATGAATTTGGACATTTACCAACCCTCTGTTCCTATCTGTAGCCTGTGCCTCCAACTCTCTCTCTTGTCTGTTCAAGTCTAAGCTCATCAGAACAAGTCTCATATCCAGGGATGCTATGTGACTTCCAGATTTTTGCAGACCTCCTGGGCTTACATGACTGGTATATCCAACAGTGGTAATAAAACCTATCATATCTTAAGGAAACAGTGAGTTACAGCAGAAATGCTTTATCCTGTGTTCACGAAAACAAGAAAAAGACCCACTTTGTGCATTCTATACTAATTTTTTGTTGTTGTCATTGTTAATGAATGTGTTAAGAGGCTGCTGTTATTATTCTGAAGTATTCTGAAAATACTAATCCTGATTATGCAGCAGTAGGCATGTACAGCTGATTTGAAGGAGCTAAACTTTGCATCAAATTTCCCCTGGGTGCTGTGTAAAACAGCACAATAAATGAGTGTTGCTGTAACTTAAACAGATACTGACTCTTCAGAGAAATGAAAATAAAAATGCCGTGGTGTTAAACTGTAGCTCTTACAGGTCCATTACACTCTTCACAGAGTCTGAGTTTTCTTCTAACAGTAGGTGTCAAAAATATTAATGATGCATCCTTCCAATGTCGTTCTCGTTACTGATGTGCAACTCAGTAGGTTCAGAGGAGGTTCCAGCTCGGTGGGTATGTCCTCGGTGTATGGAGGAACAGGCTCAGCTCATCAAGCAGCTTTGCTTTTGTGTATCTTTATCTACTTGATCTACAGAGACTTTCTGTGAGATCTTCCACTCTGTCTTCTCCTTCGCAGTTGTCCAGCAAGACTGCTTTAGATTTCTGCCTTGGGTTCCAAATTCCATGACAGAATAAAAATAGGGGAGTTTTGACTGAAGTTTGTAATTGTGAAGCATAAAACCTGTTTTTCTACAGGACCTTTTACACTTTCCAGTAACATTTAACAAGATCCAGGCAGATGAGAATTTTCCTCCATAAAGACGTGTATCATATCCAAAGTATTGACAAGCCCAGTAACTGTTATGATAAATTCCCACTGGCTTACTGTCACTGAATAACAATGCAGAAAGGAAGTGCCTTGTAGCCTTCTAATTTGGACTCATTTAAAATCAATTAATCTCAGCAGTGGTATGTCAAACATGCAAACCAGTTTTCTAAGGGGAGTGTCTCTATGACTTAACACATCTTCTCCTCCACTACCACCCAGACAGCTCCCCTCAGCTCAGGAAAAGCCTGGGAAAGTTGGTAAAATCAGCATTCTGACCCAAAAGCAGGCAGATTTGTCTCTGCTGCGGAGCACAGGACATAAGGGAGTGCAGTTCAGCACCTCTAGTCCAGCCGGGGCCTCAGATTTAAGCAGATGCACACACGCTGATCGCTGACGGGTACAGGCACATCGAGTATTCCCCAGTATGGGCAAAATCCCAAAACTGATGTGTTTTCCTTTACATCTGAGTGGTGGTGCACATGCCTTGAGTGGACGCTGCTAACATCAACTGATTAATCTCCAAAGGAGAATTAATGAAGATGGATGCTTAGCACCAAGCTAGGGCTGGCCCCATGCCTGTGCATTTCCCATTACTGGAATGCATTTGCTCTCAGCGAAGCGCAGAATTCAGACTTTAGTGTTATTCTTTCTAAATTAAAATAAAACAACCCAGAAACTGCAGGGGTAGAATATCTAATTCATAGTGTGAGACTGAAAAATAACAACCCAAGTTTGGTCTGCAGGACAAAGTGCTCACTCACTTTGTCTGGGTGCCATGGCATTCCTAAAGGAGCTGTGAGATCTGATAAGAACTGAAACGCATTATGTCAGCCTCCAAAGCACCCAGTCTCCCAGAAAACAAAACCTTACAGAACTGACTCTTACTTTCAGCCTCCCTTTCAACAGAAAGAGGACCATAGAAATTTCCTGGTTAACAAATGTTTAGATTTAGGCAGATTTCAGCTCTTTATGATGCTAGTCACGTCCGTTTAAAGGACGCACAGTAAGCTGTGGAAAGCTATCTACTTTACAGAGGGTCTACTTTTCTTCTTTCCCTATTTTTCCCCATTATATTTTTCCCTACTTTTTTTCCACTATATGAATGGTAGAAAAAGAAATTAAGTTAATTTTCTGATGTTTTTTAAATTTAACTTGTAAGATTGAAAACTACACGTTATCATTTTGAATTGTGACTTATCACCCTTTTTTCCCCCCCTATTCAGCAGAGTTTTAATTTTGCTTCATTTACCTCACCTGCTTTGAAACGTCCCAGAGCCGTGCAGCTCCATGTGCGATAAAAAATATTTCTACTGCACAATACAATCAAAAATGTATCACAAAAGGTCAAACAGACATCTGCTTCTATTTCACGGAACAGTTAGAATCATGGTTTCGTCTGGAAGAGGTCTTTGAGATCATCGAGTCCAGCCTTTGTCCCAGCCCTGTCAACCACTAGACCACTTCCCTAAGTGCAACATCCATCTATCTCTTAAACAGCTCCAGGGACGGTGACTCCACCATCTCCCTGGACAGGCTGTATTTCGGAGCTGTAGGTATCTTTTGCTGTACCTCCCAGCGGAACGACCCTTCTTATTTTTATTCTGGGGAGCACTTGGGCACTAAGCAGTCTCAGCTGATTTCCTTGGCGCTGCCTGACGGCTGAGACAGGTGGCCGCCAAGTTTCCAAGACGTGTGTTTATTCTTGCTAAAATATGTGCTGCCATATCACGCATAATTAAGGGAAATGTGCTTTACTGGACTGTGGAAGCTGAAGTGCACACAGCCACGTGCTTTGTATTTATGTTTAGGTTCAACTTTGGATTGCCTACCCGGGTGACCGCTTCAGCTCCCAGGGATGCCTGCGGTGCGCAGAATGGAGGGGTGGGACGGGTAGGCCCTGGCACGCAGGAACAAGACAGTTTTGCCCTCACTGCTACACAGGCAGCACTCACCATCTCATACCACCCAGCCAGGCTGCAAGGCGCAGCTGTTGGCACACTCAGCTAACTTGATTTCTTTGAACAGTAGTCGATGGCTTAACAGCTTTTAATGAAGCTCCTATACTGATGGAGACAGCGCAGTTGAGACCAGCTGAGAGCTTTGGCAGCCTGTTCCCATCGATACAAGCTGGGTTTGGTGTGGTGGCCAAGGGAATTGGCACGACAAAGTGAAAATTATCCCTTGCCCATCACCCCCTGGTACCTGGCAACAGGGGGCTACCAAACACTGCTGAACTGTCTGTACTAGAGCATTTTTCACAGTACACATAATCTGCACATTTTTTAAACATCTGTAACAAAACACAGCTGACATATGGATGTGTGTATGCACACACACCTGCTCACACACAGGCACATGGGTGTGTGTGTGTATATGTACGTTCCCATACATACATACATATATTTACACACATATTGGGCTGCTCTCACACTGGAACAAAGCTGTATCTTCCTAAAAGTCATTATTTGGTCCCAGACGAGGAGCTTCATCCTGCAAGTTCACATGTATTGGCTTCTAATACATTTGAACTGCTCTCACTGGAGCAAGCCTCAATCCCTTTTACCTTTCGGGTTTAATGAGAAATTTGCTGTTACTGTTTTGAACAAGAAAAGAAAAAGCCTAAAATGGTAAGAAGCTACGTGTGTTCCTGACAGAATTGTAAGGTCTTTGGGAACAATTTTCACATATTTTCCAGCAAAGTTAGACTGCTTTGTCCCAGATTCTAATGGTACCCTGGGGAGATTAAGCTGTTCAGAGGTTGCATCAAGTCCTGCACAGATCCCAAGGAAAACATACTCGCTCGTCCTGGCGGCAAATGTTTGGGATAGAGGTTGAGCTGCTGCTCTGTGCTGTCCGTGGGCCGGCAGAACTGTACGGTTTGGCCAAGAGTCTGCACATCGTGTCGTTTCCAGGGCTGGGAGGAATTGTCTCCCTCAACTATAGTACACGAGATGCCACGGAATTCTTCAGCCCACGGCTCTCCGTGAAGCTGGGATGAGCATGTTGATGTAAACCAGCACGCAGCCCAAAGGCCTCAAATTGCTGTATTTACTGAACTACTTTGTGATACAGTGACATAGTACTCTTAGAGGTCTGAATCTGACTATTTTTAAGCCGACTACTAACCACAAGCTGGTACTGAACCAGCACCAGGTAACTAAACAGCAAGCCTCCCTGCTTGCTGTTATATGCATCTATAAAATAATTTGCAAACCTCTACATTCAGATTCAACAGAATGCTTGAGCCTATGCCAATTGAAAGCATGCAAGAAGTCCCTCTGGCTTACATCTGTGACAGCTAGGGAGGAAAAGAACGCTGACAACTTATGAAAATACATGAGAAAAGATCACTCTCTGGAAGTGCACATTTACTAAATAATGTGAACTTGTTACAAATGCTTCAGCTGAGACTTTTGGAATCCTCTGATATAGTGGCCAGTGAATGCTTTCGCAAATATAAATCTGAATGGACTTGGACACAGAATCAGATTATTTGAAAATCAGTGAAAAAGCCATAAACCACTGTAAAACCCAGCACGAGACAGCTCCTGCCAGTTGACCTCTCGCCACTTTCTCATACCTGGGGATTTTTTTAACCATTTACATTTCCACTTGTTCTTGATGAACATATCTGGGGGCAGGTAGAGGGGCCTGTTCCTTTATTCTTGAGAAACTGAGCCTGCAGACATCACATGGGGAAACTCCGGGCGATCCTAGATGTCAAAGGCTCCCATGACAGCTTTGTGAACCTGCCAGAAGTGAGGGTGTTCTGCCCAGAACTGATTATACAGATAAATCATTCTGTGCTCCTGCAGCCCCTCCATGCAATCAGCAAAGGGTAAAGCAGCAGCAAAGGTTCCTTCAGCATCACCAGCTCCTCTGAAGGCAGCTGCAGCACTAATCCTTCCTCCCCCTTAGTGGCATTTCTGCCACTGCTCCTGTAGCCAGCATGTTTCCGCTCGCTACCAACACCTCACTACACAGGTACAAGGAGTGGGTGTGTGAGGTAGAGTAATGGGGTCCTGCCCTACAGCAGAGATGAGGAAGTACTTGGCAATTTATGAATAACTCTACAATTTATTTTGAATGGAAGAAACTGGATCTGCAATAGTTAAATTTTTCTGTATTTTGAATACTATAACAGATAACACAGAATTATGTAAACATTTGAAAATGCAAGAATACTGAAAAATTACTTCTGTTATCGTACAGGGCAAGGTTGGTGAACAGAAGCATTTTAAAATCACTAATAGAAAATACACCAGATGAAGCACTAATTTATCCAGCATAGTGGAAGTTAAACTGCTTTACAGGCTTTTTCATTGAGTGACACAAGTAAAAGATCAATTACATGTAGTCAAACCTATGAAAGAACAACTAACCCCAGCACTTGAAAAGTAGCTTTGTATAACAATTTGCAGACAAAAATGTAACTACAGTGTGATTTCTTGCTAAGTGCATTGCTCTGATTTTTGTAATATTTGCACTTTTTGTATTATGTATGAGAAAATTACATGTTGAAGTGCCCATTTCCCATGAAACACTGTCACCATTAAATTAGAGTTGTGTTAACAGTCACTACTCAAGAAAACAGAACAGAAAGCTGTCATTGTAGTAGTGCAAAACCCTACTTTGAAAAATGAGGTAAATAAAACTATAGGTATTGCACTAGAAACCTAAGAAGGTTTCCATGAAGTGCACAAAGTTCCACTGTACCAATTCCTTTAGGAAAAAAAGCTTTATGAATGCATGTCCAAAGCAAGTGTTAAGCTAGAGCCCTACACCATGAGAGTTCAGGAACTGGTGTGGCATTCTATTCCTATCTTCCAGGTAACACAACAGTATTCACTTAAAAAACAGCTATTATGGGCCAACAATCACATCTATTTGTAACTACATCTTGAATTAGGTCATTGAAGGTACATTTCTGCTGATAAAATTACTCAAAGGGCAGTTATACACATTCAGCATAAACTGATAAAGAATGGAATTACCAGCTACATTTAAAAAATCTTTTACAGAGCACTTTCATTTCTGAAAATGGAAATTCATTAAAAATTATAACAAGTAGTTAAGAAGCTTGAATCAAATCCCCTAAGAAAAAAAAAAAATGCACCATTTGTTTTCTAACCATTTGACTTGACAAGGAAAAGTTATTTAGGAATGTTTTACAGATGAACCAAAGAGGCTCAGACATTTTAGCAGAGAATTAAATCTGATTGTATCATAAAAATACAGCCTTGAAACTTCAAAATAACTTGGAAAAATTATTAGGTGCACCGGCAAGTAATAGGACAGACATAGTGTGACTCAGAAACTAAGCAGTTAGCTAAATTTTCAAATTACTTGGAGGCTTATTAACCTGAACTGTCTGGAAAAGTTGTCAATACAAGGATTCACTTGACTTTAAGTATTTAACACTCAGCTTTTCATCCACGGATTCACTTGCCTGTAAGCACTTAATCCTGAGTTTTTCATCCAGAAGCAGGTACTGATGATGTGAAACACAGCAAAATTCACAAAACTCAGAGATCCTCAAGTATATTAATGCCCTCTAGGGAACCTGAATGGAAGAAAACACAGAAAGAGTTTAGATCACCAAACAAAATGAAAACCAACTCAGAACTGTATGGTTAATACACAACAAAACCCTCCAAACTGCACTTTCACATCTGTATTGGCATTCTGTTTACAAAGTTTTCTATTTATATATTACTTTAAAAGGTACCATGTTAGCTTAATACTTCACATCAAGAAGGCATCTGAAAAATGCTTTTGTTGAAATTTCTGTAGCATAGTCTAACTAGAAGCTAAATTCCTAAAAGTTGGCTTGGGGAAATTCACCATTTAGACGAATCAGCCCAAGAGATCTCTAGACCTTGTACACAAAACTGCTGAGAATTTTTACTTTATTCCAGTTGTGTACATCCCCTGCTTTCCTTTTGTGTTCATGCAATATCCTTACAGTAATAGCAGCAAATACTTTCATGTAAAATTATACTAGTACTACTGTATGTAATCAATTTGTAGCTGCTCATTTGCTAAATGAAATTTGGCAACTAAAACCAAAGATCAGTATCCTATGACAACGCAGGAGCAGAGCAACAGGAACAGTTGTGCACATCAGTGGAAAAGGCTTGGGGACTTCAGTCATGCTATTTTGAATATGTCTGTTCTAGCACCAACATTTGTAATGATACAAATCCTTCTTTTAAAAGGATCTGCATAAGTATTTACTCCCCTTCAGAAGCTCTGCTCTTCTGATTGGTCATAGTAGCCAAACTTCCCTTTCACGGTAGTTTTTGGCCTTGAAAATGATACGATTACTTCGGTTAATAAAAGATTAAGCATGGACACTTTTTAAAAAATTTGACAGCAAATATAAAATAGCATAAAAGAATCTATAAACCTCTTCTGAAAACTCTGTAATCATGCAGGTCTTTACTTAAACTGAATAACTTTTTAAGCCCGACTCTTAGGATAGTTTTGAGTTCCAGACATATCACCTACATTTAGCTGACTATATATGTGTTAGATGTCAAAACTCCTATTACATTCAGTGAAAATCTAGTAGATATGCCCAACAGACCGAACAGCAGATGTCTTGTCTGCATGCTGTGGGCTGGGTACCTCAATTGCCTTGGATGTTCCACTGACCCAATCTGCACAGCCTTGAAAAGAACATTGTACCCATATCTAGCTTAATCCAGACCTTTAAATGTGGGAGCAGGAGAGGGGTATCTTAAACTCTAGCTACTCTTTTTGTCACAGAAAAATCTGAGTCTTTCCCCAGAGAGTGAAGGATTGTCTGAGTAAAACCAGAATGAATGAGAACGATTTGGTATTAAAATCCAGTCTTCAGTGTCCTGCTATGTTAAATACTTCCGTCATGTTGCTTTACTAACATACCTACTATTTTTACCAGCAAAACAAAGAAGAAAAATAGGATTATGCTGTGATTTCCTAAGAGGACAAGCTAAGAGGCTGTGCAGCTTGGCATGTTGGTCATAGAAACTGACCTTCTTTACAAGATAATTGTAAAAAAAATGTTGGTACTGTCGTGAATTTTAGATCCAAGTCCTTGTTGATGAAATCATTGAATTCCACTCTAAGACCCTGCCACCCATAAATCTTGCTACACAGTATATTTGAAAACTTACAAGTAATTCTCAAGTGTTCAAATGAAAACATGCCCTCTGAATGCATGTGCAGTAATACGTAATAAATAAATTCACAGCAAAGCTTTTCAGAATCAAAATTGTAGGAACCGATCCAAGAGCAGAAGTTATTTGACCTCTAGTTTTCTTTTTAAATCATCAACACCAATGAAGAACCCATACCAATGGGATTCTTAAAAAAATCATATTTTAAACACCTTTTCTACTCCAGGGTTTAAGCGTCGCCTACCATGATCAACTCAACCTTGTGGCCTTTAACTCATAAATAAGAAAAAAAAAAAAAAGAAGGATTTTTAAAAAAATTCACTAAAAAAGTAAAGTTCTGACCATTCTGAGACACACCGTTTCTGTTCGTAAGTCCTCAGTGAAAGTCACGGTCTTTGGACCTACACATATTTATGCTGAATTGCTAAAACACATCACCTCTGAAGACGGACCGTGCCTGAACTGTCTGACTTGAAGCAGAAGAGATGAAATGCTAGTCTCAGGAACAGGATATCCTGAACACTGAAGTAAGAAGGCCCTGTATGAAAAGCTTCCATCCATGCAATGGACCTTCTTTAGGGAAAGCAAACAACTGATATGGATGTTCACTGGAACAAATTTATCCATGCAAAGAAAGGAAGGACATAAAGTGCATCTCTGTGACCAGATGCACATTTGGCTACTAATCCTTTATGTTGAAGCCAAAAGCCGTACTAAAAATTGTACAGTTTATATTTTTTCTTTTTTATTGCTATTTTTTTTTTCTGTTTTGTACAACCTGCATTTTTGTGCTGTTGTGTCTGTGGGACCATCTTGCTTGTACCAATATTTTCATTTGAATAAATGTACTTCTATTTATCTCTGAAACAGTCAAGTGCATAGGCTACTCCTTCCTGCACCTTTTACTACAAATAACGTGGGACAGGCACTAGGTCAATAAGACTCATGATTTTCCAATTTATACATATCCTTAATATTCAAATGAATAGTCAAAGGAAAGGCTTGTTCTATCCTGTAAGACTACTATCGACAGCCACCCACAAGGTGGGTTGAAGCATCTAGTTACAAAACTAAATTTATTCATTTTGTATGACACATCACTTTGTCTTTCGGTTAGATCTTAGCACCATAATGGCATTTATCCAGAGCTTCCCTTTAATGCTTTGTGGTTTTAACTTCAGCTCAGATTCAAATGAAACTCAGCAGCATAAAAAACCCAGATTTATTCTAGTCTGAAAGAAAATGAGCCAATCAAAATACAAATTTAAGCCAAATTTGAAGTTCTATTAAGTATAAAATACCTATGTATTTAATATTTCTTGTTTCACATTAAAAAAAAGGGGGGAAGCTTTCTTTGCTAGTTCAAATAAACCCAAGAATTTTAGCTTCTGTTACCTTGTTATTTTGCTCTAGAAGCATTTATTTAGTAAAGTGATTCCTTTGGAGAAAGCTGATATCATCATAACGATCCAAAACAGTAGGAACTATTATAGACGTGATATTATTTTAATAAAGGAAATATTTAATGTAATGAACATACCCAGTTTTCTTTCGGTACTCCAGAAATCCTAAAGAGAAGGCTTACTTCTTTTGGCTCTCTTTAACTTTGAAGAACTTTCTTCTTTCTGTTAAAAAAAACCAAACAAAAGGCAAAAATGGTAAAGCAAACAAAGCAGTAATAACTAAGCTGACAGGTCAATTAAAAGGCAACTCCTGAGTGAAATGCTTATTTACATCATATACAAAGTAATCATATTCGAATCATATAAGAAGTTTCTGTTTTTGAATGCAAATGTAAAGTATGTTTATATGTTCACTGGGTAAATAACTAAATCCAGAGATATTTTCAAAATACCCTTTCACATGCTGTCAGCCAAGACTTACAAAACCAAACCAATCATTTCTCATATCCAAACTTGAGATAATGGCAATGCTTACTGTTCAGAAGTGTTTAGCAGTGTCCCTAGTCAGCACAATTGTATTTTAATCTGGAGAGAGGAGGAATCAGACTAATGAGCATTGGAGAGTCCTGTCCTATCCCAGTTAACAGACTCTCTCCTCTTCCAGAGCCTACAGCTGCTCATGGATCTCACTTGGCTGTAGCAGTGGCCGTGCTGCACTGGCAGCGTGGCAGGCAGACAGTGAGAACTTGCTGTCCCAAAAGTAGCTTGCAGGGCTCAGGCTGATAGCCATGTCACACAGCCTGTCTGGAGAGGCAGGAATGGCATGGGGCACTTTTGAGTCATGACAGGGACAGGACAGTGCCCTTTCCCCACCCCAGCAGCGCTGCCAGACCAGCTGCAAGCTTTCTTCTTGTCCAGTCTGCCCACGCTGTAGAGCCAGCTCCACCTCCACAAGCCCTAGCATGGCTGAGTCATTCTCAGCAGCAGGGAAAGGACTTCATATCATGGTGGAAGTTTCCCTTCAGTACTCAGACCCCTGGGGTTGTTATTCTAATAACCACAGTTATTTTTAGTCACTGTTTTTCCTCCTTCTTTGCATACTGACTCTTTATTGCTGTAGCGTTGCAGTGTTGGGATGGCAACTAGGGGCTCAGTTGTGGCTCCATAGAAGGGCCTTTCCCAGCTGCAGTTGGATGGGCCAGCTCAGAGCAGCTGGGCTGGCGTTTCCCACATCAACTCCCCTCTTCCCTACTGCAGCCTGAGCTCTAGGGTGTGCATGTGTTCCTGCGGAGGCCCCTGAGACTGCTCTACTGGCCCTTTCTGAACTGCACGCATAGCACAGACTGTGCTCTTTTACTTACTAGTAAAAGTTACTGAATGATCTGGCATTTGGCTTTAAAAGTATAACAAACCAAAAAGACGACAGATAAAATTTAATGTTCAGAAATGCAAATTAAATGGAAGAATCTGAATTATGGATACATGCTCTTCAGTTCTTAATTAATAGTTAATGAGTATATTGACAAGGTAAGTTTATATATTGCAACATGTGACCAGGCAAAGGCAATTCACAGCAAGCGTGGGTAATGCCATCTCAAACAATCACACTTGAAATGAAATACAAAAGGCAAGGGAACCTGGGTGAAAAGAAACTAAAATGCATGTAACTTTTCCTCCTGGTTTGTTCTGTGAAGTTATTGCACAGTATTTTGACTATTAGCAGAAATAATATGTATATATCTACGTAAGAAAATATGTTGGAGATTTGGCACCTGTTCCTTCCAATGGGCCTAATTTCTAGGTAGTAAAAACATACAGAATGTTCTAAGGAAAAGGAGATGGAAGATCCAACTGAGTTTTAAAGAACTGATATTTAGAAGCAGAAGCGTAGTCCAGGAGCAGGTAAAAATGATAATTAAGAATCATGAGAAAATATCTTGAATAGGACTGTAAAGTATACAACACTATCACTAAAGCAGTATCCACAGGGAAAAAAGTATATAAACCCAAAAATAATTCTAGGAACTTACCTAATTGCTGCTGACCTTAATAATGACCTACATATATTAAATAACTAAGATAATATAACTTTTAAAAAAATGGAACTAATTACAAATAGCCTTTTGAAACTCATTTCTATGGCATTTTGCTGAATTCAAGCATGTAAGACGGGAAGCTTTCAGAGTCCTTAAGAATGCTCATAGTTAACACTGGCCAGGATGAAATTGTTCTCTGTAGAATCAGAAAATCTGATTCGGAAACGTATTTATATTAAGTTGTTTATATTAAATAACAGCATTAAACATTTTCATTTTAGTAATATCTTTTGCAGGAGACAAACATTTTAAATGCACACTTGAAGTAACTGCAACACAACCAATAGAGATGGTTCATTTTATCCTGGTTAAGGTCAGTTTTATCCAGAACGGGCTCAATAAGGCTTCTTGGTTTCACCATTTTAACTGGAACATGCTACAATTTTTAAAAATAAAAATTTCTTTTTTTCTGCCTTAATTTGGGTTCTTGTAGACCGGGTAAAGAGTGTATGTGTGGGGGGTTTTTACCTGTCTTCTTCTGGCACAACCTTTCTTTACACATGCTTCCGTGTCGTTCTCCTTGACTGAGGAAGTCGGTTTTGAGGTCAGTGTTTCACGTGTCAGATACTCATTCCCTGTAATCATCTTGAAGTAGAAAAGTTTATACCTTCATTAGCAAAAAGAAAACCCCAGTGTTTTTCTGTTAAAATGACCTACTTTTTCAACATGCTCTCGTAACATAAAGTTCAAATAATCTACCAAATTACATTTTATCTGTGAAAAAAGTGGCAAGCACAACACATTTCATCCATGTGTCTAATCTGTGGGATACCATCCTCATAAAAAATGCTCTGAAGTCAGCTCCACTATTTATTTTATTGAAATGCAGACGGAATCATACAAAGATGAGGTTGTGAAGTGCCTCTAGCAGTCAGCTAATCCTAACTTTCACTCAAAACAGAGCAAACTTCAAACTGGGTAACAACTCTACAAACTCTCTGTGCAACTTGTTCCAGTACTAAGCTACTCTCACTCTGAAGATTATGACCAGTAGGAATTTTTCCTGTTGCAACTTGTGCTTTTAGTGAAATTGTGTCTAAATTTGGGAATTCTGTAAAATTTGTAAATGCTGTCTAACAGCACAATGCCTTACACACACCGCAGTCAGCACTACACAACTGATGAATCTTGAGAGTCCTTCCAGGAGCTGTTCATTACTACAAACAATTCTTCATATGAAGACAGACTGAACACCGTAAATTTCACCGTGTTAACCTCACACAAGTCTTGATAAACAGATAAACTCTCTGAAGAAAGGAAAACTAATTATACCACCTTAAAAGTCCCAAATAAAAAAAATCTCTGACAACACAGCAGATCATCTTTCATTTCAGCAAAAAAAAATAAGAGCAGCAGTGGGTGACAACATAAACTTATCTACAAGAAATTTTAAAAAACTATACTGAGAATGAAGGCAAGACATGATGAAAGTCATGCTCTTCTTTGCTTAACGTTGTTTTAGGACATATTGAATTTGTGAGAACCAGTGAGAATGAGCCCTGTTATTCACTGTACCTGTTCAAAGTTAGATTTGGAATGTTGACTGTTTGTCTTCACAACATGGTCCTTAGAATGGCATGCTGCTTTATTTTCTTCATTTCTGGCAATGCACATTGTACTGTTGAAGACAGACTCGTGAATATTTAACCTTGCTCCTTCATTTGATCTCTGTCCTCGTTGCTGTGGTAACTCCAAATTTGTCAATTCATTGTCTAATTTACAGATCTGCAGAGGCACTTCCTTTGACTGGTGGCATTTCTCAAGAACTTGCACAGCGTTTTGACTTGCAAACTTTTTTCCTCTTCTTGTACTGGAAGTAGGAGATGAATATGTATCCAGGTTCAGATTGATGTTCGATTTCTGAAGCACTGACCCATCATTCTTAAGAAAAGAACGAGAATTTGCCTTTTTGTGACTGACTTCAGTTGAATTCCCACCTGAAGTTGAGTTATCAGAAAAATCAGAATTTGTCATTTGTTTGACAGACTCTGTTTTCCATCGAAATACAGGTATATCTTGTTTTGTGTATGCTTTGGCATTCATCATCTGAAGTTTGTTGCTGTGGGGGGAGTTTTTGACAGATGAAACACCCATAACATTTACTGGTGAACGACTCTCGGTATTTTCTCGTTTCTTCCCATCCATTTGATTTGTGGTCTTTCTGTTCATTTCCATTAACTTTCCTTTGAAAATTGGTATAATTTTGCCGACTTTTTTGGGGGGAGGTTCAAAGGCAGAATTTACAGGTGTTCCTAAAGATTTAAAAACTGGTAACTCTGGTACTGCTGATAGTTGCCCACTATTCACCGATTTCTCTGCTGCGTCAGTGCAACCCTTTGCTGTACCCTTACGGCTGCTCAAGGAAGCGTGCGCTACTGGCTCTTTAATCAAACGCTCCATCCAGTGGCTGTCTTTCGTACTGCACGATGAAGAACTTCCAGGAAAAGTCTGTTTTCTTGGAGAAGCCTGGGTTAGAGATACTACACAAACCATTTCGCCGGCCAGTTTCACATGCTTAGATTTTATTTCCTGCAATACAAAATTGAATAAGCTGGATTTAAAAGTCTGACAGTGCCACTCAATGCATTGTTGTATGATACCAAACTAATATACATCACAATTTATAACCATATCTTTTCCTGTTTTGAATGAGAACAAACTACCTTTTAAAACAATATTTTGCCATCACTATAAATGAAGATTTGTTTTCTCCTTCCATCGGTTTTTTGTTTATAAACTATACTGGAATATCATATTTTTAGAAGAAAAGACTTAAATGACAGTCACTATCCTGGTTCAACACATTCCAACTAGGTAATGCCTAGTCCTTTTGAGGAAGTCTGAAGAGAGTTTGACTGACAGGACTCTATCTCTGAAGACTTCTAAGGGCACCCGTATTCTGAGCAAAAGACAATTTGCGTGTCTATAAAAACTTTAAATGACAAAGGGGAGCCATTCTATCTTTGATCACTGAAGAGACATAAACAGGAACTGCTTTCTGAAAGAGGATAATAGTATTTCAGAACCTCTGCAATTTCTGTCACTGTTCTTTGTTCAGAATTAATTACTTCATCTCTTCTTTCACACACTACTGCTAAAGAAATCTGAGTGTCTGCCTTTGTCACAACCTCAAATTAAAGGAGTTTTGATTGCTCGCCTCCTTGCCATAACCTGCAATCTGGTGGAGTGAATCTTACACTTTGAGTATTTTTCAATGCTAAAGTCCACAGAAATTTATATTTTTGGGGGTTTATTAATAATAACCGTAGTGGTTGGGACCTCCTTCGTTGTTGTTGTTATTGTAGGAGGAGTATGAGAAGGTTCTGGATATCCAACAATAAAGTAAGGTCTATACAACTGCAAATATTGACAGCAACCTAACACTATGTCCAATTTTTTAATGCTTTTGCGGCAGAAGCACCACCACAACAGCATATTAGTTGCATGACTGATAGTTGTATACTGTGAAAAGCGTGGTTTTACACTCTTACCATGTTCTGAATATGATAAAGACCACTTCATAACATGGACAAAGTACATGCTGTAAACATATTGTAGAACAAAGAGCTAACACATACCGCAGCCCTGGAAAGTTCCTGTGTAGCATAAAGGGCTTTACTTGTCATTTTTACTGGAAATCCACATAGATGTGAAAGGCTGTGCTTCATGTCAGAAACAAAAGAGTTCAACACACTTTCTGAATCTGTTCTGGGGAAATACTGCGCTGGCTGACTTCGAATGCAACTTAAAGGATACCTGAGTAAGTGTTTAGAGAAGCATAACAAGTTTCTTTATATGTCAACAACTATAAATCATGTTTGCTGAGAAGAAAGCATGGACATGTCTAAAGCTTTGTCAAAAAGGTCAGGAAAAGCACTTACTTTCTTAAGGGAGTTAAAAAGCTCATAAAGTTACAGGACCTCAACGGTATTATACCATACTAACCTACCACAGTGGAGATTATTCACTGTAAGCTATCCTTAGTCTAGTCTTTCTCAGCAGGAATATTCTATTAAAAATAAATCTTTGTTGGCCGTATTTTCACAGGAATTAAACTCTTCCTTTCACGTTACTGTTCGGCATGGCATTACGTTTACCAAAGCTGTGAAGCAAACTGATCTATTTGACTTACTGTTATTTAATAATAGAACAAAGAGACTTGACTGAACATTTTGTTCCAATTTGTCTAATGAAATAACTGTCCACTGACTTCCATATGGAAATATGGAAGACGAAAACGTGGCATGATCAAAAATGAAAATTAGATCTTCAGTACAAGTGTAGCAGAGGAAATGCAAAGAAAACATTCTGAAAGGATACGTGAAGAGCCTCTCCCCTATTGGCTTGAAGTAAACACTTAAGTATATTTTTTTTTCTTCAAGATCCTCTGGAAGAATATATCCATACTGGGAAAAAAAAAAACAAACCCCACACATGTATTTTACAAATATACATAGGGACAAAAAATGGGAGGGAGACTCAAGAGCAGTGTATATGGTTTCTTACCAGATTCTTCCAGTGCGTCTGAAATTGTTCATATGAACGGAAAGGAGATTCTGCAGGAATTACGTGGCTAATGTTTACGATCTGACCCATTTTCATGCTGCAGAGAGGTAAAGAAGGGATGCTTAGAAAGCGTGTCGTAAAACTCAACCGAAAAACACACTGGGACTTTGAGGAAAAGTGAATCTAACTTTTGGCATTGGAATATTTTTGGATTATTTTCACATTTTGAGGACTAGTATATTCAGGTCATAGTTTATGACAGAACAACAGCAGTATTTTCCGAGGTATGGAAAAGAACTTAGCAGCACCTACAAGTCTGTTTTCTCTTATCTGTAATGCCCACTGCCAGTGAACGTAGAACATTCACATACATCACTACTTCTCTCCTTTTCATGATGAAAATCACAGGTGAAAATGCAGTTTGTGGCAAAGGTGCAAATATGGTTTTTCTTTACATTGACACTTTCTGCAAAAATTTTATTTCATAAAAATCAATGCTTTGGCATATCAAAGAAGTAGCAGAGAGATTATTGAAATTGTCATAATATTTAATCGTGTGGTTTATGATTCATTGATTATTCTGACTTTCTACAATGAGACCACAAAAGTGAAAAAGAAAGATTCAAGAATGTAAACACCCTGCAAAACAGAAGTGATCCTATTACTAGTATCAAATTCACTATTTTTATGGCAAACATTCCAGGAAATGTCTGTTTCTGCTGAAACATAAACAGATTCCTACCTTGGCAAAACATAGCACCAGTTATTTAATATGGAATGTTGGTGAATAACTGTATTTTCATCGCTGTCAAACATCTTCAAGGTGTTTGCTGAAATATCAAAATCTCCCAGCTTAAAACAGAAAAGAAAAACTTATTTGCAAATATTTCTACAGCAGTACACAATTTTTTTAAAAATAACCATGTATCACAATACACTGAAGCTTATCCATTAATTCTTTTTATCAGCTCTCACAGAGTGATTTCAGAAGATATTCCCATTATCCATGTCTACACACACTTTCTTATAAAAGCATAGAAACATAGAATTGTTTTGGTTAGAAAAAACCTTTAAGATCGAGTCCAATTAGTAACCTAACACTGCCAAGCCCGCCACTAAACCATGTCCCTCAGCACTTCAACTACATGGCTTTTAGGTATCTCCAGGGATAGTGACTCCACCACCTCCCTGGGCTGTCTGTTATGTTATGTTAGGGCCTATACCTCCAAAAGTCATGTAAGCACAAGGTTTAAGGGTCATTTAAATCAGTGAGATTTAAGCTTCAAATGTTTTAATAAGTAAGAGTACAGAAGAAATTCCTAAAACTAAGAACTGTCTCACTTCCAGGCACAGTTTTTCAAGTTCAAATCAGAAAGCTGTGTTTGACAGTCCATTAACTGTGAGTGCCACCTTCCCTAATTTAGTGCAGAGATGCCAGCAACAGAATTAATGGGACATAAAATTTTATCCTATGAAGTAAAAAACCACCAGACATTTTCCCAATGTGAAAATATTTGACTGGAGGGGGTCAATCAAACAGAGAGATTTGAGAAATATTTTCTTTCTCTATGGTCAACCAGGGTTTGCATTTATTCACTGTAAAAGAAAAATCTGGCCATTCCTGTTTTAGAAAAGCATTAAAGTGATGCAATTGATAATGATGCCAAATCACGATTGCTTCTATCATTGCTTTGTGTCATCTTGGAACCAAATTCTCATATAGCTTTAATGTTTATGCTATCCACGGAAGAAATCCTATGACATTGTTCTAAGAAAGAAGAGTTTTGATAAGAACATCTTATTTAGGAAGAAACCAGCAAGCCTGACAAAAATGCCCCTATATGTATGGACACGTTCAACAAAGGTCACATGGCTGTCAGAAAGGATGGTAACTGTTGAACATCAATCACGATTTCTTAAAAGACTACTTAATTATGCTGACAAGCAGCAGCACCCAGGCTGCTCCTGTCTTTTGGAAGCTGCATAGAAAATGAAGCAGATTCCAGAATAAATAAATAAATAGGGACTTAAACGTAGTGGAGACAACTTACCTATAGGTTTACTTCTAAGATGTTACTAAAAACTGTGTATTACAGTGATACTGTCAAAGTCTTCTAGAAAACAGTGCTAGAAGGAAATCTAGAATCCTAAAGACACTTCCATACTACATTTCGCTAGCAGTTTTCTGAAAGGTCTCTGAGACTAGAATCTCAAGTGTACAATGCCTGTGAGAATGCATCAATACAGCTGTAACATGGATGTTATGCACACAGATGCAGATAGTCAACAAACACGGTCACTGCCATAATGCAACCAGAAATAAGCACTTCTATCCCCATCATGCTAACTGCAAGCCACCTAACAGAAAAGAAGGTAAAGATTAACAGTCACAAGTGATAGGAAAAATACCTCAGGGGGTGGCAACCGAATTGAGCAAGCCTCCACGCTGATGCAAAGCTGCCTCTCTGACACATTGAGGTCTATAACTAAAATAAAAACAATGCACAAAGCTCTGTGTTGAACTACAGTTCAACTGTTAGACAGAAAGCTAAACCAAATGTTTATTTGAAGTAGTTGTTAGTCAAAATGCTGCATTTGAAAATTAAAGGGCTAAACTTCCTCAGCACGGAAATAAATTAAGAGCATTTTGACTGTGAAAAATTAAAATAACAATTAATTACTATTGATACATTACACCTCCCTAGGAGCTCATGGCTGTCCATACAGCTGAGTGCTTGATAAATAACTAATTACTACTGATACAGTACACCTCCCTCAGAAGTCACGTCTGTCTGTGCAGGTGGGGTCCTTGACACTCATATCCTTGATACACAAACACCCATCCTCAAAGCAAATATAGTTCTTATAACTACTGGCTGCACTCAGTCATCTAGCCCAGTACTGCATCACATCCAGAAGTGATCAATAGGAAAGACAACTGCAGCAAGGCACATCTCCAAAACACTCACTCAGCTCTGACTAAGCTGTAGCACAGGGACTGGATGTATTATGCTCCTCAGCATATGTCCCTGTTACAACTTTAGGCTCTGACAGCCCCAAATGTAACCTTCAACTTTCGTACTGAAACAAAAATATTTGGGTTTTTTTTGCAATAGCTAAAAAAAATGTGACTCCATTTTTGTGAACAGCAAATGTAGTATGTACAGGACAGTCACTGTAGCTCGACTTCCTCATTCTATTATTACAGAATTTTCACATCACTTGCCAGACTCAGAATTTGAGGCAAGTGCATTAAATTGCAATAAGCACAACTTTTAAACGGTAAATTTCAATCCATGGCTGTAGATTAATAGTATTAAAAAAAACCAAAACAAAACAACCCTTTTTGGTGGATAATATTTCAAAGGTGCAGATGAGCTGATATATAGAGCATCATGTGTCATAAAGTGTATTTTGGTAGGGATTAATTCACGACGAAAACCAAAAAGACACTATGTTGGCAATACCAAGATCATGTCAGTATGAAAGCACATAACTATACCCTGCTCTCATAAGTTTACCATTAATAGAATATTGTACTTACCAACAGCATTTTGCCTTCCTGAACGAGATAAAAAGTCTTTTCCTTAAGAAATGAAATACACAAACGTTATTTTCTAAACAATATGCCTAATGTCATCATGAAAAAAGAAAGAAGTCCCACTGTTTTGTTTGTATGTGTCAAGAATGCTGACAGGTTTGTTACTTTTAAGGAGTGAAAAACTCTTCTGTCAGTTGATTTTCACTGATTCACTAACATTTTATAAAAAGAAAGAGAAATGAAAGCATATTAGCGGAGAGCAATTTATAAATCTTTTTTCGTCCCAATAAAGAATTTGTTCATAAAGCTATTTTTAATTAACAGTTAACACATTTCTCAGGTTCAGAAGCAAATCTGTATAGTATTACTACTTGTTTTACTGTTTATCATCACTTTTGCCAAGCTTTAGCACCATATATGATTAGACAAGCTACATATACCCAAGTCACATTGATGTTACTGAGCGTCTTTAGTTGAAATCAATTTTCTGTCAGTTACCATCTAACCCTCTACTTCTAGTTGCTGTTCCTGAATGAGTTGATTTAATTTAGAGAGTTCTACTTTTTGAAGACACTGACACAAAAATACTTTTAATATTGCGGTTGGAAAGGAGACAGTAACATATCCATTTGTCTCCGTGTTTGCTTAGAATGATCTTTACAACTTCACAGTTAATAAGAGCACACCACAGCATGTGAAATATAAATCAAGTTTTCCATAATTAGGTAATTCACACTTATCCTACACAGGAGTTAGCAAAGAGATGTCAGGCAAAGGAACCACCTTTTGAAAAGACAGAGTTTTGCAGAAGATGGGCTGACAGAAAACCACTTCTGTATTAGAAAAGCATGCAAACCATGTGCAGAAGTGCCACTGATGAAAGGATGAATCTGAAAAAATCAGCCAAATTTCTGGAAGGTATTTATTGTCCAACATTATTTGGTTTGGAAATTGCTCATCTGTTGTGTTGCGTTCAGTTGAAATAATTATTCAATGTATTACAAAGACGAAGGCGAAAAAGCACATGATATGTCCATTCAGATGGCTAAATTCAATAATTGAACTTGGATAAAGGAATAATAATAATGCAATCAAAGAAAAAAAACATAGGATAAATGAAAAAATAATATAATACCTTAAGTAATAATGGAAAACCATTAATGATGGGAATTAAATTATGGAAAATAAATGCAATAATAAAGAATCAAAAACTAAATGTTTGATCCCTACCCAGATGAGTCAAATACCTTGCACCAAGAGATGACCAGCCTTGTTCCATCTAGGTGCAAGTCTGGTTGTAAGTGTGTAGGAGAGACAGGTCTGGAGAAGGGCCAGACTAACTGGTTGTGGTGCTTCCAGCTAATAACATGAGAAAAGGAAAATACTTCATTAATATTTTCACAGATTTTTTGTAAAGGCTTCAGTAAAAATTTATTCTGCTACTGCTACTGCCTCTTGGAGCTAAATCCTAATGCATTTTACACGTTTACTTTTCATCTACATAGCTACAAGATGAAGTCAGTACAATACTTAATGGAGGCATTTACATTCCACGCATCACCGAAGTAAGGTGCAGTACAATTAATTTCATGTTTTCACAAGGATGATAATAGACTTGGGGAAAAAAATAATTGAGCTATAAGGAGTACTTTGCTATATATGCAAGTCTTTCCAGATAACAAGCAAAACATCTAAAATTTATCTGCATTACCCTGCTGTCAAACTCAAGACCAGAGATATCTTCTTGCAGTTGCAAGAACAATATATAAAATATAGTTTTGTTCATCCAGCAGTACTACTTGCCTCACTGCTTGCCTGTCTTGCATACTGATCTGTTGACAGCATTAGTCAAGAAAAACAAGCTAATTAAAATGAGCTTTAAAAGAGTTAACTAACACACCTCCAGGAGGATGTTTCTAATGAGATCCTGCAAGGATCTGCTTGCAGCTTATGGTTATGAAATAAACTTCATTATACTAATCCGCCACTGTCGGAAAATCTAAAAGATGACAGGTCAGTTACATGTATCTTCATGCAGTTTTGTAAGGTTAGCATACGTGGAGAGTGGAAGCCTTTACTAATCCAGATACTCATTTATACTTCACAGAATCACAGAATCCTAGAATGGTAGGGGTTGGAAGGGAACTCTAGAGATCATCCAGTCCAACCCCTTGCCAAAAAAGGTCCACCTAAATCAGGTTGCACCGGAACATGTCCAGGCGGGTTCTGAAAGCGTCCAGAGAAGTAGACTCCACACCCTCTCTCTGCAGCCTGTGCCAGGGCTCCCTCACTCTCATAGCAAAGAATTTCCTCTTCATGTTCAAGTGGAACTTCCTCTGTTCAGCTTCTGTCTGTTTTCCCTTGTCCTGTCACTGGGCACTACAGAAAAAAGACTGGCCCCATTCTCTTGACACTCGCCATTTAGGTATAAATTTATAAGCGTTGATAAAATCCACTCTGACTCTTCTCCAGGCTGAACTGCCCCAGATCCTGCAGCCTTTCCTCATAAGAAAGCTGTTCCAGCCCCATGATCATCCTGGTAGCTCTCTATTGAACTCTCTCCAGAAGTGCTCTATCAAGCTTGAGCTGGGGAGCCCAGAACTGGGCATAGGACTCCAGAGGAGATCTCACCAGGGCAGAGGAGAGGGGGAGCAGAATTTCACTCAACCTGCTGGCCACACTCTTCTTGATGCTTCCCAGGATGCCATTGGCCTTCTTGGTCATGAGGGCACATTGCTGGCTAATGGTTAGTTTATTGTCAACCAGAACCCTCAGGTTTCTCTCCGCAGACCTGCTCAATGCCCAGCCTGTACTGGTGCATGGGGTTGTTCCTCCTCAAATGCAGGACTCTGCACGTGTCCTTGGTAAACCTCATGAAGTTCCTCTCTGCCCAACTCTCAAGCCAGTCAAGATCCTGCTGAACGGCAGCACAGCCTTCTGGGGAATCAGCCAGTCCTCCCAGTTTGGTGTCATCAGGTAACCTGCTGAAGGTACACTCTGTCCCCTCATCCAAGTTGCTGATAAAGATGTTGAATAAAACTGGCCCCAGAACTGACCCCTGTGGAACTTCATTTGCCACAGGCTTCCAACTCAACTCTGTGCTCAACTCTCTGGCCCCTGTAACTCAGCCAGTTCTTGGTCCACCTTACCATCCACTCATCCAACCCACACTGCCTAAGGTTTCTGATGAGGATGTTATGGAAGACAGTCTCAAAGGCCTTGCTTAAATCAAGGTAGAAGGCATCCGCTCTTTCCCTTCATCTGCTCAGTCAGTCATGCCATCATAGATGGCTATCGGGTTGGTGAAGCAGAATTTCCCCTTGGTGAATCCGTGTTGACTCCCCCTGATAACCATCTTTTCCTGCATGTGTTTAGAGATGGCTTCCAGGATGAGTTGTTCCATCACCTTTCCAGGGATGGAGAGGAGGGTGACTAGCCTGTTTTCCAGGGTCCTCCTTCTTGCCTTTTTTGAAGACTGGAGTGACATTGGCCTTCCTCCATTCCTCAGGCACCTCAGCTGTGCTCCACCATCATTCAAAAATGATGGAGAGCAGCTTAGCAATAACACCAGACAGCTCCCTCAGCACTCATGGGTGCATCCCATCAGGACCCATTGGTTTGTGGGTGTCCAGCTTGCCTAACACGATTCTTCTCAAGCAAGGGTAAGTCTTCCTTTTTTCTGGACCTTCTCTCTATCTTCCCAGGGATTCCCATGGGCTGGCCTTTGGAGTAAAGACTGAGGCGAAGAAGGTATTCAGTAGTTACATCTTCTCAGTATCCTGTGTCACCAGGGTATTCACCTCATTCAGCAGCGGGTTCACATTCTCCCTACTCTTCCTATTGCTGGGCATGTACTTGAAAAAAGTCTTTCTTGTTCTCCTTTAGGACCTTTGCCAGATTTTATTTCAAGAGGACTTTAGCCTTCCTTGTTTTGTCCCTGTACACTCTGATGACATTCCTATACTCTTCCCAAGTAACCAGTTTGTTTTTCCATATTTCATAGATTTCCTTCTTTTACTTCAGTTGTTTCAGGGCCGCTGCTCATCCAAGCAGGCCTCTTCTTGGAAGAAATAAAAAATTTAGCCAACTGGCTGTGCAGATGAATCACAGGAGCTACTGGCTTTGATTACAACCAGTCTTGACTCAGCAATTTCAGTGCTTCCACACATGCATTCATAAAACCCACAAACTTTGCTTACTAGAAGATCACAAAGCAGATGCATAATGGCCTAAAAATATATTATCTATTAAGCTCATGCGTTTCATTTCTTCTCCATGTTTTTGTTTTCATTTTCTGAGATTGTCTTGTATAGGCTAGATAAATCCAAAATGTGAATGAGGAGAGAGTTTGGCAGTCTTAACATCCCCATCTGTCACTGCCTCAAGGTCAAACCCCAATGTCCCTGAGCAGGATCAGGATCCCACTGCAGAAGAGAAGTCTAGTGAAACAGCTCAAGAACTTCTTAAAACTTTTGACTCTGACAAACTGTACTTATTAAACAGATTCCTAAGAGTCATTTTATCTATGGGACAGAGTTTTATCCTGAAACTTGGTTTCTTAGTGCAAATTGCATGTCTTACAAAAAATACTCATCTCTTGCAACAGCAACTGCAGACAAGTGCCACAGTCTTAAGAAATGACACCTTTCAGCACTTACAGTAGCTCCTTGTTTCTCCACGTAAACTTGACATATTCCTGATTTGTAAAATGGCATCTAAAAAATAAAAAGTAATCGTAATTCCAATGTCTGAAAATAAAGAGTGTTTCAAGAAATTATAAATTGAATTCTGCCCCATCAGTGACTTTGCCGAAGAAAAACACGTTAAGGAATAGTTCAAGCAAACACAATATCCTGCATTTACAAGGAGAACGATAATAAGTTCAGACATTTGGCATAGTGCAATCTCATTTCCAACTAAAGATACAGTAACAAGCAAGCAAAAGAGTAAAAGATATCGCCTGTCACCTACGCTACTAATGCACAAAAATCAAAGTTCGCTTTAAATGATATAATTTGCTTATCCTTGATCCTCAGAAAAAGACACTTCTTCGAGAAATGTGCATGAATGTGTGACAGATACACTTGACTCCTAGCCGTAGTTTGGTTCAGGCTGACTGAGTTGCAACAGGACTCATACCCTTGAGGTGAACTTGTGACTGCAAAGCCCCTGGCTCATGTACAAGCGGTTGAAGACGCCTTGAAAAATATTTTGAAAGGTGGTTTCGAAACCCAAAAGCATGGAGCAAGATATTAGAGCTAAACCAAAGACATTTGTCTTTGTCTATGCTATTGATCGGCAGCCAACTATTTCACCCTATAAATATTAAAATCAGGGTGTGCCCAATTTGAGCTCTCCCTGAATGGCAGCCAGCCTGCATGCTAACTGACTCACCCCTTGAGCAGTGATGCCTCTCAAAGTTAGAGAATCCTTACCTGAGACTGAGAGCCTTCCTTACAAGGCACAGAGATCCCTTAGCTGTGACAGATATTCAGTAAGTGACTGACAGCATGCAGAATTAACACTATGAAGCACTACAAGTCCATATAGCTGTTCATTATTATAAACACTGTATGGATAATTCCTTTAGACATGAATCGTTGACTAAGTCTGAGACTAAGATTGGATCCAGCCACAGCTAGGCTCTAAAAAGGAGTTCAGAAAGCAAGGGGATCCACTCAACCTCATGACTCCATACGTGAGTCATTCTAACTCAGTCTTCCTTTGTGTGTTTCTTCCATTAAGTGATTAATAAGGCAAACTTTGTCGTCAAACTTACTGAACCTTGTCAAACCACGCTTAAAACTTTGTTAAATTCCACCAAACTTACTGAACTCCATTAAATTCTCATTTTACCTCAATGAAACATATCACTGCTTCTGTCTTTCAAGTGAGGTTCATTCTGCTCATCCACAACACTAAGTAACGACACTTATTTATTTACACAGTGATACTGACCGCCATGACAACTGAAATTTGATTTAGTGTTCCCATAACAGGCGCAGAGAGGATGTCTTGGTGCAGGAATAATAACTGTCTATTAAAACAAAAAGTTAGGGGGAAAAAAAAAAATCAAAATTATTTTCCATACTTGACTTTCTCATCCTAAACTTATTTTCCTCACTTTCTGCAAACATAATACATTCCACTTTTCATAATTTTCCAGTGGTTCAGTAAAATATGTTGGACTAGTTCAAGTTACTTGCTCTTAACCCTCATCCACAGTGGTCTAAGAGGCCTTTTGGCACATGAACAGAACTCTCAAGAAGTATTTCTTTTGTCTGCATTTCTCATTTCTCTCCTTCCCTACTAAATGGAATGACATAATGCTTGTTGACACTAAGGAGCACACATATGCTTTCTGAGTATTCTGCATTTCAATAAGTCAAAAGATGTACCTAAAGCAGACGAATTTTAACTATTAATTCAAAGTCATTGGCCTTGTTAGCTTTAGCTGATGATGTTCAAAACATAATGGAAAAGTGGAGTTTTTTATCCCAACAGTCAGCAAGTCCCTCCCCCACCCCTCCAAAAAAACCACCAAAAACAACCAAAACACCAAAACTCCCAACTATTTTGTTTATCCTGGTTGCTGCTGATAGGGAATTTGCTGATTTTCTTACAGTTCATTCCAGTACTGCTAATCAAATCTTTGAACAACAACTACCAACAGCTTCTGAAAAGAATAACCTTCAGAATTCTTTACCTACAAATCTTTATCTGTGTACTCCTTGTCTCAGTTTCTGGTATCTGAGAACTCAGTGTTACCGTAGTGGCACAGAGTTTTTGTAGCTCCGGCAGATTGATGAAGAACAGAGACTGGTGCCTAGTGTCATTCATGTTATATTCTTGATTGCCCTAAAGGAGCAATTAGGTCTTAAAAAGGGGAGAAAAAAAGATTCACTTTTATAAAGCAGGTATTTGTTTGCAGAAGTTTCTAACTACATGGTGTCAGGTAGATGAATAATCAGTTATCTTCTGATTAAGATTAGGTAGGCAATACAACATAACTGGTAAACTAAAACAACTCAATATACTTCTGCTCTAAATACCTCATTATATTTGAAAACAATATTTACAGAAGTCAAATTATTCAGAGTAAGGACAAGGACAAAAGCATCCCTTCTCTCTTCTTCTCGGTGTGTGTTGGAGATGGGATTTATCTAGGATCCAAGAGCTAAGGAATCCTTCTGTGATGCTGGACTGCTGTTGTCTGGCAAAAACAGGAGCTCAACAGAGACCTGGTCACCAGGTCAAAGACTGTGGCCAGACTGTTGGAGAGAATGAAAACCACAAAGGCACACTGGAAATATTTTCCTTTTTCCCTACTCCAGGCTCCCTTTACATTGTTACAGGGAACTTGCTTAAATACATCTGTCTTCTCAAGTGACATGTGAACACCGTATTCTAACCTTTGCAGAACTGAGTACAGTCTTACACTAGACTGAAAGCTGTACTCATCCAGAATCACATTCAGCTACATGATTAATACTGAACACTGACAATTTGTTTTTCCATTCTTGTTCTCAAGGGAGAAATGTGTGATGAACAACATTTTGTCTTGGTGGGAATAAGTACACTTACCAAAAGGTGAAAAAAGCATAGCTGATATTTGGAGTGGCATGTGATCAGGCATATAGTGGTTCTACCAAAGCCATCTCTCACATCCTAAATCTTTACCATATAATAGAAATGACTGTCTATATTTTGTGTTCAAGAGTATAAGGCAGTTTTGGCTCTCACTACAGTCATTACACAGAAGCGCACATGACCTGGTATTTCACATTAAAGTAGAACATAGCACACATGAATGTTCACTGCCCTGCCACTGAGCAGGTATCACAGAACCATAGAATAAATGTTCTGCAGCTCCATCATTTTTGGAGCTTTCTAAAAAGCACCTACAAGAAGAACCAAAAGAACCTAAATTTCAGACTGAGAATGTGATCCTTTGACACAGTGCTAACAAATTTCACGTGAGTCAGAGTAACAAAAAGTTATGGCTGTTACTCAGCCTGCTGAGTGCCTGTTGCATACTACTCTCTATGCAGCACAGGCCAAGCTCAGCCTAAAGGAACCAGAATATTTATGTCAAAAAAGAGCATCTAATGTTTCAGTATTTAAAGAAAATAGACCTTTTAATTATAGTACCTTTCACAATCAAAGTGTCTCAAAGGAAAACGGGCAGGTAGAAAGTCTGTTGTTACGAAAGTCTGCAGATAAGAAAAGGCTGTTTTAATAGTTCTCCTCCCACCAAAACATAAAACCATTTCCCTTTTGGGAAATGGTCTTACCTGTGCAGCAAAGACATCAATAAATATTTTGTTTCCAAATTTTATGAAGTCACCAAGTATTCATCTGAACAGCAATTTTGCAAATCGTCATCAAAAAAATGATGAACTGGAAACATTTTTTGAAGACCAATGGCAAAGATAACTGCTGTTCTGATTTTGCTTTGACTTACTTACAGTATAACACATTAAAAAGATTAACTTCAGTCATATCCTAGAAAAACCACAAGGTCAGTGTTTCATAACTGTCATTCAGAAGAAAGAAAAAGTTTCCTTTTTCCTCATTTCTTAGCCTTAAAGGAAACATTTCATACCCTTAAAAGAACATTTTTAGGTTTTTTGTAGCAATTGTGAAACATAGATTTTTTTAAAAGTGACATCCAAGACTATCACTTCATCAGAGAATTCCAAAAGCTACATGTTAGGGCAAAGGACCATTTTAAACAAATGAGAAAAAAATCTTGCGGGCAAACATGGAAAAAAAAAGGCTGGGTCCTCAGCTGGGGAATTTTATGGCAAAGATGTTGTAAAACACATATTGCAATGCTCCAGTGATCCGCAGCTTGTTTGAGGCCAACTCCCCTGTGGGAACTACATATTCAGCTTAAGTTAAATCTTCCTGATCATCTTAAAAGCTAATGGGACAGAGTGCTTGCAAAGGGCTTCTCCCTTCAGGGGAGAGAAGTACCAGTTAACACAGAACTACCAGTTACAAATCACGGGAAATAAACCCAGTTGCTTTCTGTACAAGTAGGAGAGCTTAACATGTGTGTGAGAAATGATGTCTTTAGATGATGATAATCACAACACGTGAACTTGAAACCACCGCCGGAGCTATTGCTAAGCTGAAAAAGACATCGCTTGGAGAATGGCAGTTGCTGATTTTCTGTCAGAACAGACAGGTAAAACACACATCTTGGCTGTGATATTTGTCATTTTCAGTAATGACACGGCAGATGGAACAAAGACTCTCCTTATTAAATCTAAGAGCAACACCAAGTTCTGTGAGGCAGTAGCCACACTTCTTACGATGATGAGTGGGATCTTCAGATGATGCTGGCACTCAACAAGGCACCACGAAGCTGCCCAGCACACAACCAATGCCGCAGGCACAGGCTACAAAACAACTACCCAAGCACCAACTTCGAGCTCAACAGGTCACTCTGGGTAAATTTTACGCCACTGAAGTTACGCTGTAAGCAAACCCTACCAAAACCCCTGACCTGTAATCGCTCAGGAGCGTTTGCATGTGGCCATTGCTGCCGAGGAACCAAAGCGGCGTAGGGGCACTAAGTAACACAGCCCGCGGTGTGGCTGTGTCAGGGACAGGGGGGCCCGTGCTGGCCCAGCAAGCTAACAAAGCCATCGGATACGTCTGAGGCCACAGCGAAGAAACCGGGCTTTCCCTTAAACAAAAGGAGAACAGCGGTGGCAGGCGGGTGAAATGACGCTGCCAAGAGAAGGAGAGCGCGCCGTTGCCCGTGCCCTCAGCCCACGTGGCAGCCAGGCCGGAGGCGCCGGCGGGCGTCGCAAGGACACCTCTGCTGAAGGGCCGCGGCGGGGCTGTCCCAGGGCAGGGCGGGGCGCTGGCGGCTTCACAGCGGCTGTGGGGACGCTCCGGTACGGCGCCCTCACGGGCTCCCCGGGCCACCGGCGCTCCCGGCCGCAGGCACGGGCGCCCTCAGGCGGCGGCTCGATCCCCTGCCGCTGGGACACGGCGGCAGCCGGCGCCCCGCAGGCTCTCGGGGGCAGCCGGGGTGGCGAGAGGAGGCGCGCGTGGGCTCGGCTTGGTGGGAAACTGTGCAGGGGAGGGCGGCGTGCCCGGCAGCCGCACCTTGCGGGCACCAGCGGCGGCAGCCGCCGGGCGAATGGAAGTGCCGGATGCTGCTGCCGCGGGGCGGGAGGCGGCCCTGCTTAGCGCAGCGTTCCGCCCGCGGCGGGAAACGCGCCGCCTTTGCCCGAGGCGGGACCCTGGGGACGCTCCCCACGGGTGACACCGGGCGGCAACGGCGCCGGACAGCGCTCGGAAACAGCTGCGCTCGCTTTCCATTACCGCAGCTGCCTGCCCTTGCGCGTGACGACGCGCCGCGAGCAAGGAGCCCACAGCCAAGGGAGCGGCCAGCCCCGCTCCGTCGCGGCGCCGGGAGCCTGCGCTCACGTTTCGGGCAACGCCGCAGGTTAAACGACCCGCTCGCTCGGCCTTGGCTCCGCCGCGGAGCTGAAAGCTGCGGCCCCGCGCTGCGCGTGACCGGCAGCGGATCACGCGGAGGACGCGGGGAGGGGAGAGATGGGGCGGGGTAGGAGGCGACCCCACGGGTCCCGCCCCCGAGGCCTCGCGTGTCGCCCGCAGGACGCCTGATTGTGAAGGGCGCGGCCCTCTGCCGCTCAGGCGCCGAGAGGGGGCGGGGCGGGCAGCGATAGGCGGGCAGCGATAGGCGGGCAGCCATAGGCTGGCGGCCATAGGCTGGCGGCGATAGGCGAGCTGCGATAGGCTGGCGGCCATAGGCGGGCGGCCGTAGGCTGGCGGCGATAGGCGGGCTGCGATAGGCTGGCGGCCATAGGCTGGCGGCCATAGGCGGGTGGCCGTAGGCTGGCGGCGATAGGCGGGCTGCGATAGGCTGGCGGCCGGGCCGCGCTGCGCTCGGCGTGCGCGCGGGGCTGCGGTTCGAGTCCCGGCTGCGGAGCTGCCGGCAGCGGCGTCGTGTGGTGGGGACCATGGCGGGCACCAGCGAGGCCGGAGGCGAGTCCTGGCGGGGCCGGTACTACCGGCTGGAGGACGTGCAGAAGCACAATAACAGCCAGAGCACCTGGATCATCCTGCACAACCGCATCTACGACGTCACCAAGTTTCTGGACGAGGTGTGTTGCTGGGTGAGGGAGAGGCGCGGAGCCCGCTGAGCCCCGCGGGGCCGGCTCCANGGCCGCAGCGGGCGCGGTGCCGGCCTCGGCCCTGCTGCCGTAGCGCTGCGGAGAAGCGGCCGCGCGGCGGCCCCGCGCCGAGGCCGTGGCGCCCGTGGGTCCGGGCGGGCTGGGGCAGGTTGTGCCGAGCTGCGGGCTCTGGGCGCCCCTCTCGGACAAGACAAACCGCGTGTGTCGAGCACGCTGGCGCTCGCGGTCCCGTGCGACCTGTTGCTGGGAGCGGCTCTCTCCCTTCTCCCGCCTTCAGGCTTCTTGCCAGGGTAGAAACCGCGGTTCCCCGAGGCTTTGGGCTGTTTCTGCTCTGCCGGCACCCTCAGCGTGGACACGCTCCAGCTCTTAGAGCACCGCAGTGTTGTGGGGCTCTTTCCGCAGTTAGCGCTCGACATTCTCGATCGCTTGCTGCTGCTGAGCAATTGGTGTAGTTGCTGATATTGCCCTAGTTACTAAAGAAACGTTTTAGTTATATGACTAAAACATTAATCTCTGGGGGTGCAGAACTGTAACTAACTACTGAACAACTTTTTAGTATTAAATGTAGCTAGGATTTATTGGTGATGCTTTGAGTTTTCCATCTTGTTCCAGTTACTCCCAATCTGCAAAGATCCAATTAAAACGTGTTCTCGTACACATACATTGAGTTCTTGGAGAATACGGTTCAGACTGGTAGAGACATGATGGAATTAATGCCTCAGTAGATGTGTAGCCCTTTTCTTGATTTTTGTGGCTGTAACCACTTGTGATTCAAAGTATAAATTGAGCGTTTGAGCATTTTGCAATAAGGTGTTGACAAACAATTTTTCAAAGGCGTTGTTGACGCAGATGGTGTTTCCTTCTTAAGCTGTGTGCCCACAGAAATTGTTTGGCAAGGCAAATTGTGGAACTGCTCTGTTGACTCTACCTTGACTGTTTATCTCTGTCCCTGGTTCATCCCTTTGGTTAGGGAAATGTTTGGTTATGTGGGCAAGGCTAATTTAATTATAGAATCCCTAGAGAAAAAGGTGGTGTTTTTTTTTTTATCCGGCCTGGGTAATTGCAGTAGCTGTTCTTGGAAACTTCTTTGGTTTTGATTGATGCTTAATTGCAAAAGCACTTCCAGATTTTTTTGGGGAATGTGGTGTGTGAAAAACCCCACAGCCTCTTCCCCTTTTCCAACCTCCACTCGCTGCCAAACATAATGCATAAGAAAAAAAAAAACCCACAGTGGAGAAAAAAAAAACAACTCCAAGATTTAACAGGCTTTAGATTTAAGTTAGTGGCACACTTTTTAACCTTTTCTTTGAGTGGTTTTGAGAGCTGGTTAATTTATCAAGTAATGTACCAATTCCTTAAACACTGTCAAGACACCCTGAGGCATTTGCATGTGACCGATAGGGAGAAATTGGAATTAGCCTCTTGTTGGTACATTCCAGAGTACAGTAAATGCTTTTCAGTCAAAAGAAGGTTAACTGTTTCAATAGCATTGTTAGTCAAACTCAGTTTTACTTCCTGCAGTTCCTTGCAGGAGTAGAAAAGCTTGACAAATGTAAAGAATTACATGTAGATTACTAAAATAAGGCCAGTAGTACTAGAAGGGGATACAATTCTAAAGCACGACCTTATTCCTGCTTTTCCCAAGTAGTAAAGAAGTAAAAATATCCGTTTATTATGAAGTGAAAAACTGGAAAGCACACTTCACCAGACTCATCTCTTGATTTGACAAGCAATCTTTCCAGACAATGCTTTAACATATGGAAATATTTTCATATTGAAGTTGAAAGCTTTACAGTACTTCAGGGCTAAAGGCCTCCAGCATGCTCTCATGTCTAATAAGTGAAATGATGCTGCTGCCTTTCACTCCATTACAATGCCTAAAGGGTGTATTTCCTCTGTCTATGAAGGAGCATAACAGAAGAAATGTTATCTGTTATCTCTTGGTAAGTCTTGTAGATGTTAGGTGAAACCTGCTTGGTTTTAGGGCCTCTGTGAACACTGGATTGAAGTTAAATAGCAAGTGGAGAGATGATCGTGATGTGAATGGACGGTAAGTGGTAAGGCTGCAAAGGAGTGTAGACATCACAATGTGTGGGCATCTTAGCATGGTTTCCTAAGGACAAGGCTTAGAGATCATTTGAAATACGGATGATGTGCTGGAGAGGGAAGGGATTGTGTACTTTGACATTGTATCCTAGGGGTGACTGAAGATTAAGATTGCAGCAACCATTATTTAAGTACATTTTTTTAGTGGCAGATCTTAGGGAAACTTTTTGAGTATCTACTTCTGCATTTCCTTTGACTATCAAAGCATATTCTCTAGGAGAAAAAAATCAAGAGACTTTCGCTTTTGCAGCTCAGTCTGTGAAAGCTCTTGGCCTGAAAGACTCTTCTTGAGACCAGAAGCTTGTATACATCTGCTTTCATTCAAAGGCAACATGTCGGACCTGGATTATGGATAATTTGGGAAAGCTTTTCATAGTTTCAGGTCATATGTCCTTAAGGGTAAGTAGCTACTGGAAACGCACATGTGCGCACAGCAGGATCTTTACGGCTGTATTACAGATAATGATGTGTGAATAATATTAAGTGTAAGTTAATGGATTGTGTTGATAATGCTCAATAGTATTTCTCAAAAGCTTCATAAACCAATCCCACTAGTCAAGCTTTGACATTAATCTAATGAGCTAAACAGGAGTAGCTGGGCCTATAAAAACAAGAATGAAACAATCCATGTCTGAATCTTCTTCCCACTGGAATGAGAATCCACCATATAGCTGTTGTGAGAACTTGGTTGCATTCTCTAAACTAGGCAAAGAAGTTAACAAGAATAGGAATGTCTCTGCCTTAAAGAGATTCTTCTGGAAAACAAGTATGGTATGTATTCACTATCTCTTATACAGGCTTTGTTTAAGTTAGTCCAGTTAGTGATGGTCTCAAAATTCAGCAGAAGCATAAATGACCAATAAAAATGGTTTACCATAAGGTGTGAACTTGTGGTTTCATAGCACCGTTGCTAAATGGGAAGGACAGCTCCCACAATGTGTTTTGGAATGCTGATAAAATAAAATGCAGAAAATTATTGGTTTACTTTGTCAGAATGAAAGATGTTCTCTCTGCTACATGGTGATAAGTTACATTTATTCAGTATGATGGTATTGTGAGAAGTAGCATAATACCTTCCATATTTAAAGTAATGAATGGAATGGAAAGGTGCTGGTGCTTCGTGTTTTGAAGTCTGTTACAACCGTGTGAATTTCTATTGCTGAACCTTGCAATCTGAGGATTAAAACCAGTGTTATCACTTGTTTATGTTCTGAAGCTTGCAGGAGGATTTGCACATGCTTTGAAAAATAGCACCTCTAAGCACTCTTATGCAAGACGCTGCAAGTTGTAATTGTTTTCTAAGTGGGGAAATAGACATACAGCTACTGGGCATTTCTTTGGCACTTCATCTAAAGCACTAGTGAACACTAATGATAGTTTTCAAAAATACTTTCTCATAGAGACCTACTCTTCTAGGCTCTTAAAAGCTTAAATCACACAGAATTTCTGTCCTGTAACATAAATAGGTGATGGAAATAATTTGGAGAACTCTCTTCAGACCACTTGAAAGCGCCGTTAAAACAGACAAGTGTTAATCTGCCTGTCTTGCACGATAAAGCTGAGGTTCTCTATTTCTTTCTAGCTCTCACTGGTCCTTTCTGCTTTTCATTCCCTGTAGTGCAGAAGGCAAACTTAAATTTATAAGACTGTCAATAGTGGAGACCTTAGCCAGTCTCTCAAAGTTAAATTGGTCTCTAGACTTGATATCCTCCAGTATGGGAAGGGGGAGTGGCAGGAGTTGTGAATTAGGTTAGTTATATGATAACAGAATCTTGAATTGTGACACAGAGGGTTGAATGACTAGCAGGGGAGAGGTGATAGGCATTCCTGATGAAGTAATCAGGCTTCTGACCCACATGAGAGCAGTGAATTTTCTGATTTGCTGTATCTAGAACTTTCTGAGGTGCTGCTGTTAGAAATTACTGTATGCTCTGTACCAGTACTGGCTTTGTGCAGACTACTCTTACACATGTAACTTCAATATCTATATTATTTTATTGAGAATGTTCTGGGAATGAACTAGACTAGGTTAATTTATCAGCAAAAGCTTTTTAATTCCCCTTGAACCACAACTTGACCTGAAAAATCTCTTCAGTTATTTCTATCAGCAGGGTTTTGGTTTAGGAGTTGCTGTCTATATAGATTTGTGGGCTTTCCAGTTCTAGGATCTGTCCAGAGGACCTTGATTAAAGTAGACTTTCTGGTAGCAAGCTTTGTTTGCCAGGCAGGAGAGTAGTGTGAACAAAGGCCCTGTGTAAGCAAACTCTGAGAAACTCATTAAACTGTGGAGTGTGTTAAGCTTTTAATAGAAAAAAATGCTTCTTGCTCTTTGAGACATTGCAGGTGCTCAGTTTCATTAGGGGATGTGGAGTCTCTTCATTAATTGCTTATATTGCATGATAACTGTTTGCAGAGGGTTTAAGTTGGCATTGCTAAGCAAAGGTGCCATCTGAAAGAAGTGTCTAGTTTCAAAGAACTTTTATGTGTATCTAGTAGGTTACTAGTAATGTTATCTGCTAGATGGCTCAAGTTGTGAACCCAGCATGAGAGTCTCTCTACTTTGGTCTTGCCATTGTGAGGTGGTGGCAGGTCAGAGTGAGTTTGTCCCCTTCAGCTGATGGGTGATAGCCACTGAGCAGGTTAGTTGCAGTCACTATGACACTAGTATCATGGTTTTGTAGACGGGGATCAGTTACTAATTAGGCCAAAGCCTAATTCCACATAGGAAATCTGGAGTTCGGTGAAACTGCCCATATAGCTACACAATTGCTTTGTAGTGGCCCCAGGGAAGGATTTGGTGACTAATATGATGGATCTGTAGTCAGCAGCCTGCAGGGAGTTTAAGTGTTCTGTGAAAGTTTCAATGTAGATGCAATTATACACGGAGGTATCCGCTTTTTTTGGTTGGTGAATTTTTTTTTGTGGAACTAATGTAAGCCACGTGATCTTAACAACTTGCTGGAGTAACTAGTGTGTTACCTACTTGTAAAAGTAGGAGTTGGTTTTATTGCGATGAGTCTGTGTGCACACACATTACTAGTGCTTTATGAATTGTTTAACTTCGGTGCTTTTTACTGCTCGTTGATATCTTGTTTGTTAAGCATGTTTTCTGAGGAGTTTTGCAAAGCTTTCAGCTGAAGGTGTGACATGTCTTTTTTTTATTTTGGGGAAGGCAATTCTTTAGCATAGTATTAAAAAAACAAACCACCACCTCCCCCTCAAACCCCACATCGATGAAGTTGTTTGAAAGCTTAGTTGTGGCCTATTAGACTCAAGTTCAGCTACTTAAGTGTCGTAACAAGGTACTGAACTCGAGTGATCCCTCAACTTTTGTCTTGTCCTTTCCCTGAATACTTATCAGAATGGATTCAAGGGCAGGGTTTTGGTTGAGCATGCTCTGTTTGTGCATCTGCTTGCATAATCTTTACTCTGCATGCACTCTTTAACCTTTTTTTTTGGCTAGCTGCTGTGCGTAGTCTCTATCAATTGCTTAATCTTGCTTTTGCTTAGTCATGGCAGGGATCTCTTACCCTTCCTCCTGTGGCTCTTTAAAAAAAAAAATTAGGTTATGCTTTTTGTGGCTAGGATGGGTTTTTTTTTTAAACACTTATTCTTCATGTATTATGTATTATTCTTCATGTAATATGGTGGGTTTGAAGTAAATACGAAGCTGAAATGCCTAGACTAGTGGGAATATTTGTTTCTTTTTAATTTACTGTCTAAGCATTGCCTTTTGGTTCAGCTGTGCACCAGGCAAGATTATCCTAAGCAGTAGAAATTGTGCCTATTTTCATAACTTGAAATCCTGTAGTCGGAATCACTGGAAATAGGAATCAAGGCTTTGAAGCCTCAGTTCTCAGTTACTGATGAAGTGTTAGAGTTTATTTCATGGTCACTTTAATCCAAGGCAGTAGTACTAAAGTGTTTCTAACTTGCTTACCTAAACATTTCCAGTGTTTAAATAGCAGTTGTCTGCTTAAAAGTTGAGTGGTGAATTTTTATGGTGTATTAATAATCTATTATGTGAATGAGTAACTTGAAGCTAAAAATTTACTGAACTAGATGTGATATATCTTGCAGTGCATACAGAGTTATTTGATGTATGGAAACATGAAACTGCATGTGGTTCCAAAAGTGAATCCCACAAGTCAGTGTTGAACAGGGATTTGTGGGAATTGTGATGGGTTGAGATATCTTAAGAGATACTCAGAGACAGCTTCTGTGTATATCAGGGGTTTCATCAACAAGATGCATTTGGGATTCTGTAGCCTGCTGAAAACAAATTGGTATTCTAGTGTCTGTATGAGCTTTCAGTTGTGCTTAAACAGTTTCAAAGTAGCTGGCTTACTAGATAACCATACAGTAATTTTCTTTTGCAAAGGATCTTTGAAGGTTATCTGGTCCAGCCCCCCAGCTCAAACTAGGATTGACTTTGAAGATCAGGTTCCTTAGTGCCTTGTGTAGGCAATACCAAAGACTGGAGATTCTGCATGCTTGCTTGACAGTTTGTTTCAGTGTTTGATTGCTCTTCTGATGAATAGCTTTCGTTATATCTGCCTGTAAGGTTCTTGCTGCAATTTACACCTTTTGGCTGTAAAATATAAAGAAGTATTGTTTGGATAAATATATGCATTTTGTGCAGATGCGAGAACATAGAAAGTAACTTCAGATAATAGTTGAGCTATCAAAAGACTTTTCCCCTCAATGTTCCAAATGCTTTAGGTGCTAGGGATAATGCCTCTTACTGCTCTATCACTGATGCGGTAGAGACTTAAGATTCCTTGGTTTTGGCTTCAGAGAGGCTTTTGCTCTAAAGTCTAGCAGCTGATTGTTCAAGGACATATTTTTTAGAAATGTAGAAAGGAAGAATTAATTTTTTTTTAGGCCGTGGAAGAGCTTTCAGTAACAAATGCAAACTCCTGAAATTGCAGCACCCAGGTGGTGAAGAAGTGCTCAGGGAGCAAGCTGGGGGAGATGCAACTGAGAACTTTGAAGATGTTGGCCATTCCACAGATGCAAGGACACTGTCAGAAACCTTTATTATTGGGGAACTTCATCCGGTAAGTATGTGACAGTACCAGTACTTGCTGTTTACTATAGTGGTTTTGCATCTAGCTATTTCTCTGGTATCTTCAAAATAAAGGAGAGCTGCTACTTTGATTGGGTGCTGCTGCAGCTGCTTATGGATGGACCTGGGCTGAAGATCAGTTCCCTTCATGTTGAGGGAACCTATTAGTGTAGCCTGAACAAGGTTACATCTAAATGATTGCCGCTGTGAGATTTTTTTACAGCATAGTTCTTGAATAAACTGAATGCCATTTCTTCTGTGAGCTTTGTAATGAGACTATAACCTCTGAAGGTGATTGTCAGAATGTCTAGACCACTTGTTACATTAATATGCAGAGTGACTACTAACAACTGCTTTCATTGTTTTAAATACATATACCAGACATCCATCCTGGCTCTTTGTGTTTAGAGAAGAGCTATTGTAAGCACTGTACCTTTAGTCTGATGTTCTGTCTTCCTCCTTTCTATCTCTCCATAGTTTTCAGCTTCATTGGTGCTGCCTATTTGTAGTTTTTCAGGATTGTTTATAATCAGTTTCCACTGGGTCATCTGTTGCTTCTCCTCTTTCTATGTTGTCCTTACCACTTCTTGTACTTTAGCAAGCACCTTTTTGCTGCCTCACATTTTGAAGAGCTGCTGCCTTGGATTCCTTCAGATAGGCCCTTGTAAGCTCTTTTGTATCTTAATAGTTGGAGCCCATCTGATCTACCGTCTCTACCTCTCTTTCTCTACTATCTGTTTGTATACATTTCTTTTTCTTGCATTCGAGTACAACTGTCATGAGTAGCATATTTAACTGTAAGATTCATCATTTCTTATCTGTCTTAGGTCCTGTCTTGATAAATACTAAGTGTAGCTTCTCCTAATACAAAATAATTTGGCTCTGATGCCCATCTGTAACCTTACAGGCTTGTAATCTATTTCAGATGGCAGTTGAAACCAGTACCTGGCTGCTGGTCCAGTTCTTCCTTGTTTGTTTCATATCACATTACAGTGTCAAGACTATGCTTTTTTGTAATGAATGTGACTTAAGACTTTGAGTTCATGAAAGATACATAGAATTTTTGACCTTTGCACTGGAGGTTGGTTGGACTGAACACAAGTAGATGACTGCCTGTGGTAGTTTAAGTACGCTAGATAGAAGTAACCTACTATGATTGCAATCCATGCATAAGCTAAGGTTATATGTACCGTTTAGAGACAAAGGAGATGAAAAAGATGAGAACAAGAAATAGAAAAATGTTTTAGACCATTGAAAGTCTTACGAAAATTATATTGTTTATGGTATCTTAAAATCATACACGGACATCTGCTTTTTGCAAGTCTTTTTCCTAGGTAAAAATAGGTACACATTAACAGACTGAATTGCAATCTGAATTTAGTTATAAATAGGGTTTTTGAATGCTTTGGATTTCTGTCTAAATGCTGCTTGTTTGTTTTCCTGCAGGATGATAGAGCGAAGCTTCAGAAACCAACAGTAAGTATTTCTTGAAATACGACATTTTTCTTAGGTATTAGGGGCAGTGTCTGTCAGTAAATATTATGCCTTCAGAGGCAAAAATAATTTGTGTAATGTTTTGTCATAAATATCTTAAACCTGTTGATTTGACTTCAAATTACTCTTTCTGTTAGCTGTTCTTTAACCTATGTGGTTTTGATCCAAGAGGTTAGTAAGTGCATTACACTGTAGCAAAAAGATGAGTCTAGAAGCCGCCAGTGGTTTTCCTAATACTCAGTTTAAGAAAAAGAGCTATTTATAGGCAGAATGGATTAAAAAGAGTTTGTGGGGCAAAAAATGGGAATCTTAATGATATGTTCTTAACTCTGATAGAGAATGTAGAAGCATCTGATTGCTGTTTTACAGATCAGTTAATTTGCAACTGAACTTATTTCAAGGGGAAAATACTGTTTAAATCCTGTTTGTGATTTTTAGTAAATCTTGACAAGTGCCCTGTCAATGCATTATTGCACTAATTTTTTGTTTTCCTGTATTTGATAGTTGAGTGCCAACACAACTTTATTGAACTTGTAAAATTCAGAAGGCTCATAAAGGAGCAAGTGCATCAAATTCACCTATACTGTTGCTATACATGTACAGGGTGTTTAGGAAATAGTTGAAGATTAAATGAACTGTAGTAGGAACAGGATCTTACTTTTGCTGTTTCAGGGAACTTGTAAGAATTTTTTTAAAGATTTTCCAGTGATATGAGTAAGTTAAAGGAAAGAAAGCATATGTACACTGAAATGTTCTCAATGGCAAGTATTACTGTTATTATTAAGACCTGGAACTAGTTTACTAAAGAAATTAAGTGGTGACTGGAGTTCAGAGCTTCCTCCCACCAACAATATCTGCTATTCAGATTTCCTTTGAAATTACGGGCAGCTTACATTTGAGCTGTAAGAGCAGCAACTGTAACTGCAGCTGAGAAACGGACTGCCCAGCACAAGCTGTAGTATGCAGTTCCTTGTTTAGGCTCACAGGAATTTGCTAAATTGAAACACCTTTAATATTAACTTGGACAAAATGTGGTCAGCTGAGAGTTAAAATGTATCAAAATTACTTTTTAGTACACTCCTATTTGTTTTATTCCTTTTGTTTTAGGGCTGGGCATAGTTATCTAGACTACATGTGTGTTCTGTGCTGATAAGAAAATTTGCATTGTGCCCTGGATGGGTAGAGGGCAGGTTAGGCCCTGTGCCTTGTCTTTCTAGGAGCTATCAGAAAGCTTTATGCTTTCAGGTAGCTCTCTCATTTCTTGCACTGTATTTAAACCTGCAGAGTACAAGTACTATGTTATAGATCAGTTAATTTGCAACTGAACTTTTTTCAAGGTGAAAATACTGTGGTTTTGATGAGCTGGGAAAATTTCTCCTACTGTCTTGGTGTGTGAGGGGGAACTGTCTTGAGGCCCTGTATATGGGAAGTCTGTTGTAGAGTGGCAGCAAAAAAACCAGCAAAAGCTGTTCCGTGCTGTTTGGCTTTGAGATTAAATTTTTATGGAGAAATTAACATATGTTCAGAATATAACTGTAGTCACTGAGTCTTACTATTTTAAATATGGTATTTCTCACATGTAAAACTGATGTTTTGGGTGCTTGCAAAAGTAGCCTGTTTGAACCTATGAGAGGCAGTTTGAATATTTTTTTTTTCTCTTTAAGTGGGTTGTAAATAATCTGATACTACAGCAAATACTTTTTCATTGATGGATCTTGTACCACTAAATTTAGGTAGAGTTTTAATGCTTGAATCTTTTAAATGCACTTAGAGCCATGTGCAATTATTATATTAGTATAGGAATTAATAAGTCTTTATATAAATTGTGCACATGCATCTAATTGGTATTTGATCTTCTAGTGCTTATTTTTCTATGGAAACAGACAAAGAAGTCCAAATCAGTATCAGAAATACCTATAATAATTTGACTGACTCCTACACAATCTAAAACACCATATTAAAAACCTGAGTTTAAGATGCCTTGTGGATATAAATTAGTAGCTTTCTTCATGTAGGCTCAATATAAGAAATATTTGTGTACTAATTGAGAATATTTTCAGACAGATTTTGGGCAAGTAAGAAATCTGTCTTATAGGCCACAAACTTTAGAAATGTAACTTTGATTTGAAGTTATTTTGCTGCAAGTTTTCCATGAAACTTCCTAGTGATAACATTTTAAATAACTTTGCCATGTTGACTGTAAGAACTGCTGCTAGCTAGCTTCTAATACAACAAACTGTTATAGGAACTCTGAGAAAATGCTTTCAAATGCAGTGCACTGAGTTGTTTTTAAAATAGTCCAACTTAATGAATTTTGAGAAATTTGAGAGCTAGATAAGGTGGAGAGGGCTATCTGTCTGATGTAAGCATCTCTTTATTCTTTGCTTTCCAGGAAACTCTTATTACCACTACTCAGTCTAATTCCAGGTATAGTATGACTCCTGATGTCTAATTTGGATGTTCCTTATGATTTTGTTTCTGAAGCTTAGACAGCTGAATAGCTTCTGTCTGCCAGAAGCGTAGATGTCAAGAGGGTGGTGTGTGGAAATTTCTCTTCTATGTAAAGTCCAAGTTGGCATCTGTGTACCACTTTACAAGCATGTTAGCTTACTAGCTTTACTTTTTTTCACACTGATATGTATCACTATGTACCAAGTGATTTGTTACACAAACCTTCATATTTGACGACTGAGGTAAACAGAAGACACTTGGTGCTGTTGCTGACTTTTTTACTGATGTGGATGCCATACTTTTAAAACTTGGGAGCAAGGGGGGTGAGTGGGAAACCACTTCAGAATACTGTGGAATCAGACTTCATAAAGTTACACCCTTCTTAAAATTGCCTGTTGCCGAAAACCTCAAAGGACTGCTCCATGCCCCTCTGAGTGGGGATCCTGGGTGGCTGAAAGTGTCACGTGATACTGCTTCTTAAATGTCTTTTGAGTGAGTGATATTTTGGGCAGCACACCATGAATTCAAATGTGGCTGAAGAGTCTCACCCTTCTCTAATAAACTCAGCTGTTAAGATCTAGTATGAAGCTTTAGCAGTAGAAGCTTTTTTACTTGCCTAGAATATTACTAGGTAGCCCAGATAACCAGTTCAAGTCTTTGTTGGAGTAGGGAGGAAGGACTTCTCTAAACAGTATTTTTTTTTTTTTTTCTGAAAGTGGCTGGTTGTCTCTTCCTAAACTGCTCTTTCAAACTTTGTTCTAGTTCGTGGTCCAACTGGGTGATCCCGGCAGTAGTGGCAGTTATCGTGGCCCTCATGTATCGTTCCTACATGTCAGAGTAAGCGCCTTACTGAGAACTAATGCAAGATGAGACTGATCTGGGAGAGAACATAAGCAGTCCTAACCCAATGTGTTTCCAGACAAAAGCCTGATGTCTGAAGAAAAAAATCATCTTTTTCAGAAACAATTACCTTCTGCTGTGCACTTTTCTTAATGTTGCCTTCTTATTTGCTGATCTGTAGTGATAAAAAGGCAGCATTTCTCTTTGTTATAACAATTTTATTCTCTAATGAATTACTTGATAACTGTATTGGTGTCTGTGTTAGAATACTGTTTGGTGTGTAACCCTCTGATTCTGGTTATTTCTCGTTAATCTGTAATGGGGTCCATAGGACTCTTTACATATAAACTTTACAGCTTTAAATGACTACCAAAACTATGTACATGTGTTTGTCCATGTACACAACTTTGCTTAACTTAAAAAATAATGTTGTGGTTCTGTTGAAAATGTTTTGTTGAAATGCTAGTTAAATGTAATGGAGAAAGCAGAGTGGAGTGGTATAAGCAGTCAGGCCCTATCAGTCAGGCTATAATGAGCTAACTCTTTTCTTTCTTGACATCTGCTCTTATAGTTGTTGTAGATACTCTTACTAGCAAACTTTCTATTTGGCTCCCATTGGAAAATTCAGGAGAAATATGAAGTAATGTTTGGCCCAATTGTCTCAGTTCTGTGGAAATACTGTTCCTGCCAAGCACTCAGGTGACTCTAGAATTTGTTTTGGAACTTTTAAACTTTTATAAAATCAACTTTGTCATATTCATTGTGAAGGTAAAAACTGATACATGGAATCTGTTTCTGACTTCTGTTGATGTGCTCCTTGGTGCTTTAGTATGAAGAGATGACTATTTTCACTGCTAAATACAATATAACTGAAAGTTTGCATTTTGTGGTGAACATTTTTAGTCATATGTAAATGATCACAAATAAAAGTGTAATTGCTTACTCTTGCTGGCTCACATTCATTTCAGACTTTTTCAAAGCTCTTAGAAGGGATGCTTGTGCGTATTGGGATACTTCTCAGAAGTATCTGCTTGGTGCATGCTGAAAGTCAAGGTATGTGCTGTATGTGGGGAAGTTCCATCTAAAAAGTGGGAGTGTATTATGAAGCAGTTAGCACAGATAAATATTTTTATCACCATGACCTCAACACCAGCTCCTGACTTTACAGTGCTTTGGCCCTGACATCCATCAGGACTTGAAACGGTAGCACCAGGGAAGAAGATGCATGCAGTGTAGGTCCTGTGTCAAGCTTAGATTGAAATACAATACACTGTAAACATGAGCTTTAAAACAAAAGTGAGAGGAGAAATGCTGTGACTTCAGGAGACTATCTTGTCCATATGTTGGAATATGTCTAATGAGATTCCTTTTGTGGGATTTTTTTTTTATAGCAAATAAGGATGTATCACACAGCTTCAACTGTGAAAGTGTTTAATGTTTCTTACACTGGTATGTTCTAGTCGGACTTGCTTTACAGATGCAGATATGCTGCACTTACAGTAGATCATGTCAGTTTCTTTACCTTGGAAACTTTAGCCTGCAGTATAAATGGTAGTGCTTGTGTCTGTGTATAGCACTAACTTATTTTGTCCTGCATTTACCCCAGCTTTTCCTCAAATGTGGTTGAAATGGAGTTTAAAAATGTGTTTCATTGAGGTGTTGTGGGGTTTTGTTTGGTTTTTTTTTTACAGAACTTTTATAGGATATATTAACTCTGAGTTGGTATTCGGAGTCATAGATCAAGTTTGAACTAAAAACTGAGTACTTGATTTTTAAGATATAAATTAGGTTCACATGTCTAGATTATGCAAAAACACCCAAACCACATCAACTTTAGGAAGCTTAACCTTTCATAAGTTTAAAAGAAACTTTTATGAGAATATCTGAGTGATAATTATGCCTGCAGCAGTAGACAGGGTAGTGCTACAAAGTGGATCCATAATGGAAAGCACTTGCTGTCAAAGACCTTTTTCCATACTCTACATGTTTCGGAGCTGTGTGGAACAGCTGTGTTTGGGCCCTGTGTATAGGATGTTTGTTTGTAGTTCTCTAACGTACCTATGAGAGCTTAGTCCTATCTAAAAGCAGTGGAGCTGATGTGTGCAGGAGATTTCCACTATGTGAAGTAAAAGCTAGTGCATGGAGTTGAATAGGCAATGCTTCAAAAACTAATGCAGGTTAAAATACTAATGTAGATGTACAGAGCGCAGTGTGGTTGGTCTGTTCTAAGGTTTTCCTTGGAGGTGGACGTGACTCAGTTTTTAAATGTAAACTGATAAACCTGATCTTTTTTCTTTTTTTTAGTTGTTTTATGATTTTCCTTTTAATACCCTAAGGTTAGAGCTGCTTTCCATGGGGATTCATACGTGAGCTTTTGTGACTTCAGATTTTGATTATGAATGTGAGAGGAAGAGAAAAGGTATATGGGTGTGGAAAGAGTGAATATGTTACTGAAAAACTAGTCAATTAAAAGTAGTTAATATTTTTTACAGTCTGGTGTCGAAAAGAGGGAACAAAACCTACTTTCTCAGAAAAAAAATCCTTTATTCTAAGACCTGATCTGAAAGTACTTGCTCTAATTGCCAGTTAACTTTAATACTAATTTTTGTTTGGAGAGGCTGGTTTTGGCTTCTTTAAAGAGATGGCATGTTTTAGTATCTACTAGTACTACATCACACTCATTATACTGCCTTAAATTACTTGAGCATTGCCTTTTGGCCTTCATTTGCCTAGCCTCTTGTTCAGAAGAAGGCATAGGAGCAGAGAGCTCCCTTAAACAGAGATGGTCTTGGCTCCTTAGCGTCTGTGGAATAAAGCCAGCACAACTTGTTCACTTGCTCTTTTTGCTATAATGAGGAAAAAAATACTATACTGTCTCTTTCTCTGGCACACTTGCTTCGACACAGTAGTCCAATGCATTCCTCTAGTTCTGAATCCTGTGCTGCAGTCAGACTTTTGCAAAAAAGAATGAGAGAAACTGGCAGGGGGAGGAAAAGGCAAATGAAAGCTGGTTGCGGACTTTCTTCAGAGGCAAGAAAATAAAAGTAAACTTGCAGTTGTTTTTGTTTTCTGAATGTTTGACTCCTGCAGGCAAATGAGTGCTCATACATTCTTGGCCATTTTAAACAAAACTGTTTCTGTATTTTCCACAAGACTGGTGGTGAAGATTATTAACTGAAACTCGAATGATTGAGCTGTATCAAAGTATCATACAGAATATGTAAAACAGTAGTAGTATTACTGTCTTCTGAGTACAAAAGAGGTTTTCAGAAACAGCAGAGAAGGAGCAGGAGGAAGTTCATGCTGCTGAAAGCTCAGCTGTAATGCCTGACCAGATCTTAAGTGAAGCTAGTAATTAATGGATCATATATTTGGATCTTACTTTCCTTTCATAATACATTACCTTTCTTCTTGTGATTAATTCATTGTGTGTTGAAATATGAGTTTTGAATGACCTGACTTATAATGAATTAGTAAAAAATGTTGGAACACTGGATCTCAGTAGATGATTAATGCTGGATTTTCTGTTCTCTCTGAAAACTAGTTAGACTTGTTCTTCTTACATGTCAGAATGTGCATAAAACAATCCTTGAAGTTTTCTTTGCCAGCTTTCTAAAATTGGAGATATCCAACATGACTGAGTCTGTACTAATAGCCACTAAACAAGCTCAGAATGAAATCAGTTGCACTGCAGAGTCTCATGTAGAAGGAATAGATTTTAACTTTTATCTTTTGTAGTATAATTTTTGTGTTTGTGTCTTAGTTTACTGCGCTTAGGCAGGCAGCATACTGCCAAGAGGTGCAAGTTGTGTACACTGAAAGGAAAGCAGCACTGTCAAGCAAGAGGAGTTATACACAGGGAAACCTTAGGGGGAAGGGCTTTTGGTATCTTGGGAGATACACCACAGAACTCCAGAGACCCCCCTTAGGCTGGGAACTCTATCCAATAGCACAATTGCCATAGGAATCTTGCCTTTTTCCTCAGACTCTGTATGGGAACATAATGGAAGATTGGCGAGGAGGATTGTAAATATGCTCATGTGACCCACAGCTGGAGTGTTGAAAAAGACGTATGTCAAGGATGCTAATTGTGGCTTAGCCCTGTGTGCTTGACAAGTAGAACATCCTTGTTTAGATAACACAGGCCTGTGATGAGCTCGGAGGCACCTATCAGACGTTCTTGAGATTCCTGCCTTGCTGTGGGAAAGATCAAAGCACAATGGAAAATAACACCTGAAAAACAAGCCCCGATGTTTTTGTGGCAAAAATCAGCAGATTCAAAGTCTTTACTTTTCTGCTGTGCTGCTGGCAGGAGCGATCTCCACGGTGCTATGTCCCCACTTATGTGTTCTGCCTGGGTGCAGTTTCAGAGAGTCCCTGGATCATGAAGTATTGGGAGTAAATTTGCTCTTGGCATTTCGTCAGTGGTTCTGTAGTTGTTCCTGTGTGTCCTGGCTGTGTCAGTTCACCCACTTTGCTCTATGAATAAAGCTGGTTGACTGATCCTATTGCAGGGTGAGAGCACTCTGAAGTTCTGCCTACTTAGGTCCTGGATAAATGCAGCCTTGAATTGTTCAAAGTTACTACATTTTTAGCTGTCAGCTAGGGAAAATGTCTCTTCAAATAGACTGTGTTCTGGAAACTGCTTCTAGGTCTAGGAGGGGCTGGTTAGAGAGCAAAAGGTAAGCCAAGCAAGGGGAGTGCTTTCCTAAATGACTTCTTGAAAATAAGGAAAGATTATTCTTCTACCACATCCAACTGTCACGGATTTCTGAAGCCACTTATGTTTTTAGTGTCACTCATCTGGTCTTACTATGGCTTGCAGGGTTACCTATAAAAGCATGATAGATATGTTACATACATGGGTGTTGAGGGTCGACATGAAATAAAAGCTTAGCTTGCATCTTGGAAGCCTGTAGGATGGTGGACTGGCAACTGTAAATAAGGCAATACATATTTTCAATTTAAAACAACAAATTCCCAACTTGTATTTATTTTGTTTCATTTTCAGAATAATGCTGCGGTGAGTAACATTCTCTGCATCAGTCTGAAAGGGACACGAGATTTACGAATAGTAAAGGGGTTTTGTATTTGAGCAGTCACAGTTTCTGGGATTATTGTGAGGTGATTCTGTAAAACTACTTTTTGACCTTATTGAAGAAACAAAAACATTTCAGTTATACAAGTTGTATACTTTGTTGTCATAGGGAGGAGCTCTTCAGACCTGGGGATATGAGTGAATGTTAATAGAATACAGGCTACTCACAGGCAGCTTCTGGTGGTGGGCTGCTCTCATTCTTAGTTGCATGCAAGATCATTTATTGCATATTTGTTGAACATATGATCACACACTTGAGAAGCTCAACACCTAGTAGGTGTGCAAGTCTGACCGAACAAGACCTTCCTGTCTCAAGGTCCCATGAGAGTATTGATCCAGGATGGTGTCTCATGACATTTAGCACACATCAACAGGATCAGATTCTTCACAACAAATTATGCTTTTTCATACAGTAAGTTGGTGTCTGCAAATAGGTGTCAGCAGGTGGGAGACAGCAGGAATAGTTGCTGGAGAAAAGAGAAGTAGCCTGTGAGGCAAGGACTGTCATCTGGGATTTTCTTTGTGAGCTTTATGCTCTAACTGCTAAGCTGCAGAGTATTTTACTCTCTCCACTGTGAATCCGTCATTGTTTTTTCTACTGGAACAGACAAACTGCTTGAATATTTACCTTGATTCTTGGACCAAGTTTTACAGCCTCAGTGAACTCTGGCCCAGTTTAGCGTGAGCTTGGTTGCATCTGCATCATTCATGTAGGCGTAACTGTACTGGTTTCAGCTGGGCCTCACTTCTGGTTTGCATGAAGCGTGAGACTGCAGCTCCAGACTTGTCACACACTTCCACATAAGAAACTTTCAGTTTATTTGGAAGTTGGCATGAGCGCATTATGAATCCCTTAAAAATAGGTGCTCTTTCAATTGCTAAGATTAATTAAAAAAAAATTCACAACATACAGTTAACATTACTAACAAATCACCAAACTACAGTATTTATGTGCTTTAAAAATCCACATATTCTAAAGCCATTGATGCAGGGGCTTCTTTCTCATATGTAAAATACCTACTGCAACCAGATTCTGATCTTGTTTGGCATAGCTGAGTTGTTTAGGTAATGCTGCTGAAAAGAGTATCAGCAATGGGGCTTGCAGGCAACCTGATGATTCTAATTTCCTTTAAAAATACAAGTCGGGGTTAGATTTTTTTTGTTTGTTTACCGTGTAAACCACCAGAAGAATTAAAGATCTGAAGTATGGAATGAATTAAGACTACAGCATTTGTCTTGAAACTGAGCACAAAATAAGACACCACGTATGAACAGTGTGATAAATTGTAGTAATGTGCTATGCCATAGAGTATTACTTAAAAGTAAGCAAGGTGATTGCATACTTCACTCAGCATTATACTTCTTCTGGCATACTGCCCTATAGTCATTCTGTCTTTTGGGTAAACCTTAAAAATCTCATCTTGAAGCTACTCGTAAAATGCATAAAGAAGTCTAAATTCACCTTAATACTTATTTTATCAACACAACAGAAAAAGACATTTAGATTTTTGAAGTGTTATTTAAGTGTTAGGAGTTCTAGGACTCATTGCTTATATCCTGGCTGTGATGTTACCGTTAGAGGTCAGTGACCACAAAGGTGTAGAAGAAAACAGGATTTCTGCAGAAATTAGATTGCTATATCATAAAAGTCCTTTCTTTTTTAATTTAAAACTTTAGATAAATTTTAAACTGAGGCAGCCATTTTTAGAGGGATCAACTCAGTCTGTTCAACAAATTGCTGTCAAAATGCTCTGGAATATAGACAGCCTTCTTCCAGAAGCTTCACTTAGGCATACGTATTTTTTAGCGTCTTGTTGCATGAATCAGCTGTATAGACCAAAAATCTATTCAAGCAGCTGCTCAGCATAAGACAAATTGTCTCCTATGAGGATAACACCTATTTTGTTATCTTTCTTTATGTTTTGCATTGCAAACAATATAAGTAGTAACATAAAATCATAGAATCATTAGAGATAAATTCATCAAGTCCAGCCACTAACCTTACCCTGCCAAGCCCATCACTAAACTAAACCCTATCCCTCAGCACCTCATCTATGTGCCTTTTGAATCTCTCTAAGGATGGTGACTCCACCAACCCCCTGGGCTGTCCATTCCAGTGCTTAATAACTTTCTCAGGGAAAAATTTCTTCCTAAAGTCCAACGTAAATCTCCCCTGGTGCAACTTAAATCCATTTCCTTGTGTTCTGGTATTTGTTACTGGAGAGAAGAGATTGACCCTTACCTCCCTACAACTCTCCTTCAGGTAGCTGTAGAGAGTGATCAGGTCTCCTCTCAGCCTTCTCTAGGCTAAATGTCCCCAGCTCCCTCAGCTGCTCCTCATAACACTTATTCTCTAGACATTTCACCAGCTTTGTTGTCCGTCTCTGGACACACTCCAGCACCTCCATGTTTTTCTTGTAGTGAGGGCCTCAGAAATGAACACAGTACTCGAAATGCAGCCTCAGCAGCACCGAGTATAGGGGCACAATCACCCTGGCCCTCCTGGCCACACTATTTCTGATTCAAGCAATGTTGCCATTGGCCTTCTTGGCCACCTGGGCACACTGCTGGCTCATATTCAGCCGGCTGTCAATTAACACCCCCAGGTCCTTTCAGCAAGACAGTTCTCAAACCACTCATCCCAAGCCTATTTTAGTGGCTGTTGACATTAAGATATACTGTGTACCCTGGCTATTATCTTCCTCCCTATTTTTCCATTTCATTAAATAGTTTGAGTCTTAGTATTACAATTTAATGTGCCCAAGCCAGAGTGTAGGTGTTTAATATCTCTGCCGTAGTAACGAACTTCTCAGAGGGTACATTCAAGGACTGCACAAGTTCAGAACTTGATTTGATTTCTACTCCAAAAGACAAATAAGTTCATCATCGTATTACATTACTTTTTTGTTGTTTTAAACGAAAGTACTCTAAATACTGAAGTTTGCATCCAAAAGTTTCTCCAGTTTCTAATGATACTGTGAATTGCCACATTACCAAGCAGTTCAGAGGTTAAAAATATCATAGCAAAATAGCAATATAATACATAACTCATCATGGTTCTTTAAATTGTTAGCAATTGAGAAGAATGATGAAGGTTAAGTGCAAGTTTGTCAAGTTTTAATTGGTGAAGTAAAAGCATGGGTTGCTTCAGGCAGTAAGCATCAAAGACAGCACATAGGTTTGAAAACTCCAAGAAACCTTCTGATTGTCCTGCAACACCTCACTGGTACCCACAGGATTTCTAGAGTTATCTTTGTGTAGCAAACAGCCTTCCTGCCTTGCTCATTGCATTCTGTAGCCAGAACTCTCCTCAGGTGTCAGAGGGTACCCTTACTCCAGAGCATTTTGGCAGTGCTTTGTTGAATTGATGAGGCTGAACCCTGTAAGACGGCCACTGTTGCCTCAGTTTGAAGATAGTTTGTACCAGTGAAGCTGCATTCATGAAAGGGCTTGTGCTTGGTAAAACAAGGCCACACTCACCTACTTGTTCCATCTATACTCCATGCTTGTTGCAACCTAGGGCTGAGGTAGCTGTGCTTCTCAGAGGCAAAACCAGGAGGAAGACATAGCGTATTTATCTGAAACACTTGAGCAAAGCAATCAGATTTACTGAGCTAAGGTAAATAGTAAGGTTGCTTAATGCCAAAATCTAGTTAAATTGTTGTTCTATGCTGCTGAAAGGACCTAGGTATCTTCCTAATTGTTTATCTAGCTGCATATATGTAGATACATGTTAACAATGGGAAAAGGGAAAATGCTTATTAAAAAAGAAAAATTCTCAGTCTTCTCTGCTCATCCGTGAGAACTGAGCACTGACAAGGGCTTTTCTTTTTGAAAACTGCTGTTCAGATTTTGCTTAAGAATGAATAGCTCTCTTCCACCTTCTCTCTTGAGTCCCTAATGCCTTCTTCTATGGGGTAAAACCTATGTCTGGATTTTGTAGCTGTGCCAAAATGTAACTGTGGCACAGGACTCAGCCGAAGCACAGAGTTGCCAGATTACATGACCAGTGATGAACAAAAGATTTTCTAAGATATTAAGGTGATGGACTTTTTTACCTTGTCAAGATAAAATTACAGAAATATGTACCATAGAGGGTTACCTGGCTTTTGTAAGTGCTGCTGCTGTGTTTTCTTCCTTCACAGCTTTTGCCTCCCCAGAGTGGGTGATGCAGAGTATGCCACAGGCAGGGTTGCCTGGGGAATCACTATTAATACCCCACTCAGTCCCACTCCCTCAGTTTGCTATGCCTTTAATTGAAAGTTAGGCAGAGGCAGAAGAAAATTCAGTGCCTTTAAAAAATTGTTGGGCCAAATGCTGCTTGACTGTAAGTTCAGGCTAACTTCCACTGACCTTGCTGAAACAACGGGGCTCTGTTATTTCATGTTGTGGAGGTGCTTTGTTTGTGCCCAGGGAATGTTTTAGATGATTCCCTTGTTCTTAGGGGATTTTTTGGTTTGTTTTTTTTAAGTACTGAAGGTTCAGGGAAGGAAGAAGTACTGCGCACCCACCACAGGAGATTTTATATTCATCTGTGTTTTCTCAAAGCTTGACAGTGACGGGTTGCTGGCTGAAGGCTCTTGCTGGCTCCCTCTGTGGCCAAGAGTTTAATTAGATACAGCTGAGAGTTTTTAGACAAACGTCTGGCTATAGAGGATTGGGTTGTAAAGGTGAGGTTTTAGGGCTGCCTAGTATGTTTCCATAATTCTTTCTTTCCTTTTAGCATGGCTTTATTTGTAGGACTCGTTTCACAGGCACCTCTGAAGGCTGCTAAACTCTGTGAAGCAAACATTTCTCTGGGGGTTTGCTAGAGAAGTTTCTTTTGAAGGTGTGCCAGTATCAGCGGTGTCACGCAAGTGCACGCTAATGAAAAGAAACTTAGTGACCCTAGAAACAAGCATCGTAAGTTGCACTAAGGGTACTGCATGTGCTGGGGTGCTTTCAGGAATCTTGTTACTTTCATTAACTGTCAAAAAAGTTTTATACCGTGATAAAGAATACAGTTATGTCAGGCTGTGGGCTTGAGAGACATAATGAAGCTGACATTCTGAATGAGAGTAATGTTGTCTTTTCTTCTGTAAAGATTACCATTTGCTAGAACACCCAAAGCTGAAAGATGAGAGGAAAAAAACACCAAAACCCTAACAATCTATTTATTTATTTTTCCAGGGTAATAATAGGTCAAAATATTTCTGGATTTTATTATTTGTAAATATGAAGTGTATAAACAGAAAATAATATAAGGTGATTTTTTTGTAAGTAAGTGTCATGGTTTGACATGGAGTTGTGTCAAACCATGACAGTAAGCACGGTCTTTATGTTTGGGTTTTATTTCTTTTAAAAATTAAGGAAAATTATTAAAAGCTTTTCCCTCCTATTCGTTCAGTAAATTCTTTAACTTGATGTCTATGCGTAGAATAATTTTCATATAAATAAATGTGGGAAAAGCTTTGTTCCTGATGTTTTTTTCTATTTTTTTGTCACTGCAAAAACCTCTTATCCTCTGTCATTGCCCTACACTAGTAACAACAATCAATCTTTTTATGATTATCCAGGCAGTTTAAGTTATCTTTTCTTTCCAGTTGCCCAGGCAGGTCACTAATCTTTTATTTGCTTGAACTTTGACTGTGTCCTTCTGGACTATGTAGAGGCAACAGTCCTGGGATGGAGTCCAAGACAAAAGAGTTAAATTGACCCTGTTACATGACAGCTCCATTCAGGGGTTCACTGCTTAATTAACTATTCCTGTTACCTAAGAGCTCTTGTCGTGGTCCAGTATCCAAACTGGAGGGAAAAACGTTGAAATTATTGCATTCCCTGAGACCTAAGCCAAGTCCAGAAACACTAGAGAGCAGGAATCCCAAGGGAAAGGTGATGCTGTCTCGGGGACAGTGAGGCTCTCTGTGGATAGCCTGTCTCTTTTCCCTTCCACTTCTGTTGACACATCATGACCCTTTGCCAAGCTTCAAGCCCTCAGATTCAGGCAGCAGCAGTAGAAGAGGCAGAGAGCTGCAAGAGTGCTGGCAGTGCCAGCTAGACTCACCTCTCACTCCCTCATGGGTGTATGCAGGCCCATAACCTGCCTGCAGCCAGGATTTTGGATACACCAAGGGAACTAATAGGTTAAAAAAGGTGGTTGCAGGTTAAGCTGTCAGCTGATGTCTCCATGTGTCACTGAGATCTGCCTCTGTACAGGGTCACTGAGCAAGGGTTGATGCTTTTATTGGGAGTTACGGATGCCTGCAAAAATGTATCTGCAGATGTGAAGGAATTGCAGTGACTGACATTGGTTTATCTCAGCCACACCTGAGAGACCTTTTGTAGCCCAAGCTCTATGCTTTCAGTAAAAGCCTCTGCAACCTGAGCTATGAATCCAACCTTAAACTAAACTCTGACCCAGCCTTAGCCAGAGTCTGGCAACCCATGCACCCTTTGCCTTGATACATCTGTGCTTGTATAAGCCTAGTAGCATTCAAAATCTTGTTAGGGAGAAAGGGCAGGAGACACTGAGAAATTAGTGTTGGTGTAACCGAAGTCTTGGCAATCTAATTAAAAAGTTGTTATTCTTCAGATCAATTTTAGTTTGTTTTTCAAAACAGAAGTGTCAAAGAAATAGGAATATTGTTTACAGAAAGCCTCAGTATTAATTCAGTCAGAACTCTTACATGTGTACTGTTTAGGCTCTACCTCTTTGCCCTGGTGTCCCACTCACCACTCCTGGGTCAACGGCTTTAGCTTGGGGGGAGCAGGTGTGGCAAGGTAACAGTATGCTGAGTCTTTTGCTGGCATGAGTATGGTGGTGGTAGTTTCTTCATCCTCTTCTAGGATCCACTTGAGGACATATTCATGTTTCTCAGCACCTTTTGTGCTTTGTTCTTTCTTTATCAGTCTGCAATTCAACGTTACCTCTAAACTTACTATATATGGTGCATTTTTTCTGTGTTAGAAACTTGTTCTTTATTATTTTTGTTACTTCTAAGTCAGGTTTTACAGAATCACAGAATCTTAAGGATTGGAAGGGACCTCGAAAGATCATCTAGTCCAACCTGCCTGCCACCCCGTTTTGTTCAGCTCCCAGGTCTGTACTACTCTTACTGACCACTGGTGTGTGGGTTATAGCCCTGCAGCCCTCAGCGTGTGTCCATCATCCTACGTCTGTACTCCTCTATGCCAACTCTTGGGAGCCCACTTCCAGGGCCTCCTCTGTCATACCAGGCCTCTGCTAAGGTCATAAATATTTCACTCCATGTAGAACAGTGGTGTGTTATTCCTATCTGGATAAAAGTTTTGGTTTTACTGTAGGAAAATCAGCAAAGCAAGTTAGGAGTAGCTACCTGGCCATTAGAAAAATGTCTGTTACAGCAACAAATCCAACCAAATTCAGGCAACGCAGAGCTGACAAACCTCCATCCCAAGGCACTGCAAAGTGAAAGCAAAGCCTGTGTTTTGTTATTTGCAACAGCTGTGATGTCTTTACAAGGCTGCAGCTTGCAGTGTGTCCTGGGCAACCTCTATTTTAACGTGGGTGCTCATGCTGTCCTGAAAAGTTATCACAAACCTAATTCTGGTCTAGGCATCCTGTGTAGCCTCAAGTGCTGAAACATCGTGGTGCTGAACATGGAGTGTAGCTCTCACTTCAGCCCAGCAAGCCTGGGAGTAAAGGGAGAAGGAATGGGGAGTTTCTTCCTCATTTGAGAAGAAGTGTTCTAATGTTGTGTTGCTCAGCCTAATAGCTCCGACAAGAAATGCAGTGGTGAATTTACCCCTGTTCTGCTGAAGGCCTCGGCTCTGTGCAGTGGCAGATGGTATATAACTCAGTTTACAGATCAGCATATTAGAACAAGCCCTTCTTCACAGGGGAGAGGTTTTCAGTGGCCATGACTGTGACAGATGAAGAATGGAGACATGGATGGGCTCAGCAACTTTCAGCAGCAAAGAGATACCTTCAGCAGGGTCAAGGACGTCCAAAAGGACTTTGGCTTAAACTACAGCAGTCTTGTTTTCTAGTCTGGTCTTGTATTTCACCTGGGTCCTACCTAGCTAAAAAATTTAATTAAGCTGTTCAATATTTTGTGTACTTAAAACAACGTAATTATATTTTATAATGCAAAATTTTGCTTAGACTTTCAAGATAGATGTGGAACACATGAAATGCCACAGCACTTTGAAAATGCCACAGCGCTTTGAAAATTATCTTGAAATGAACTCATATTTTTGCCAGTGTGTTTTATTATTTTGTGTGCTGACAACTCTGAGCTGGTGAAAAGGACTTTTTTTTTTTTTCCTCAGGTAATTTATTAAAAAGCCTAACAGTATTTTTATAGCTCTTTCAAAAGGCTTATCATCTCTAAAGAGCAAAAGAGTTCAGTTCTGCCAGTAAAACTTTGGACTTTTTGATTGCCAGATGTCTATTAATCAGTAAAGGAATTTCTTCAGAGTTTGTGGGTGAGGGAGAACCTACAAGGAAACATCTCAATACAATTTTTATTTTAGCCTGTATACAATATAATTACATTTTTCCCCTAAAGGAAAAATTACCCATGGCTTCAGTGATATTGGGGTGAGAGTAAAACACTGAAATTGGAAAAGTGAAATTAATCACAGAACAGTAGGTTATGACTCAAGCCCAGATCTGAGTCTGGTGAATGGGGTAAAGTATCTTTCATATGATCCCTTCTGTTAGTGTTCTTATTTTTCAGAAAAACCCCAAAAGGTGAAGTCCTTGAGCTGCCTGTGCTCTGGATCTAAGCTACTTGTTTATTGTGGAAAAAGCATGAATCTCTATCCTTGGAGATAACCAGAACTTGACTAGACGTGTCCCTGAACAATCTGATCTAATTTTATCGTTGACTCTAAATTCAAGGTTGGCCCTGCTTTAAGCAGGGGTCGCACTAGATGAGATCAGGAGTACTCTTCCAACTGAGGTTTTTCTGTGTGATTCTCTGTATATCTGTGTATGCAAACAAGTAGTAAAAGAAGGTTACTCCTTGGCTCCAGCCTAAGGATATAATTTTCCCTGAAAACATCAATACGAAATTTGTCATAAAGCATTCTGGCCAAATCAGTGAATAAAGAAAATGATCGTAATTTATCTTGCTATTCTAAAGTATATAGGTATGGAAAATCACTTATAGGGCAACCAACCTGTGTGAGTAAGTAGCTATCTATGGTCTTTCACAAGTTAAGGGTTTTTTTCCCAAGACATTGGTTTCTTCAGTAAAAAAAAAAAAAAAAAAAAAAAAAAAATTAAAAAAATTTAGAAACGGGTTGAAATCCGGGGNAAAAAAAAAAAAAAATTAAAAAAATCTAGAAACAGGCTTGAATCCTGGGTGTTTTGGCATTTCTGGCTCCAAAGCAGGCAAATCTAGAAGTCCTCCCCTTCTGCACATCAAAAATTGACCTACAGCAACATGACTGTGGAGTCTTCTTCCTTGGAGGTCTTCAAGACCCACCTGGACACGTTCCTATGTGACCTGATCTAGGTGGACCTGCTTCTGCAGGGGAGTTGGACTATAGATGATCTCTAAAGGTCCCTTCCAACCCCACCATTCATGATTCTATGACAGAGGCAGTGGACTATGACAGGGTAGAGGCAAGCTGCTGGTGTCCACCAGCTTGTTTTGATCAACCTTTGCTGATAAACTGTTTGTGAATTCCCTATTTTTTTTCTTTTCCATCCTCTAGTCCTGCCCTCATTCAACTTTTTCTGACATTTTATATTATCTAGAAATAGCACTTAAATCACATATAAGTTCTTTTTAAATGTCCGTAATACGTGTGCTAAAATCTATGTTCATAGGAGAAGAAAATACGTTTAAGAGAAATATTATGTATTACTCTGTCTTGATTTTTCAATATACAAACACAGAGCTACTCCAGGTTTTGGAAGAGAATTAGAAGCTTCAAAAGTTAAATGGATTTTGCTAGCTGTTCAAAACTAGAAGTATTTCTTGAGTCAGATCTCTGAGGGTTTGGTTATTCTTAGGTTCAGGCATTTATCTGTGGAACCTGAAAATCTTGTAATCTAACACTCAGCTGCATTCAGAGAGAACTGTGTAAAGATGGAAATAATTTTGCAGTGGGTTAAAGGAACAATATAATTATTAATTATATAGAAATTATATAGAAGGCTGATCAGATTATAGGGCGTTGCCAATATAAGTCAACGTAACTGTCAATCTAAAGATTTACTCTGTTTTTCAGCATCTGTGTGCAGGAGGCCCAGAGCAGCAGTTACTAGCATATATCACTGCAATGGAGTGGAAACCTGTCATGGTTTACCAAGGAGCTGCTTTTGTTTGGTAACAGGGGGAGCAGGTTGCACTGAAGACATGGTAAAGAGTTTTTGGACTCTGCCGCAGCTCCTGAGTTCAGACCCACCTCGAGCCTGGCTGGGCCAATCTGGCGCCTCTGCGATCACTATTTAGCGATGGGAATTTGAAGTGCTTGGCAGGAGGTGTAAGGGTGGTACAAGATGGAGGTGACCACATGGACCCCACAGACAGAGAAAGAGGAAGGAAGGAGGAGCACCAGACCAGAGACCTCTCTGAAAGCTGTGGTGAGAACGCAGGTTGTACCACTGCAACCTATGGACAGCAACGGCAGAACTGAGAGTGCACCCAGACGGGTGAGAGACTGTGTGAGGAGGTGACCATGGCACAGGACATGCTGGAGAGCCTGTGCGCCGCAGAGCAGACCCACACAAACAGCAGAAAGGAGCGGCAACTTTTGGGATAAATGCACATCAGAACAGCTCGTGCAGGGCTGCCATGTGTGTGAGGTACCCCACGGACTTGCAGGGAGGACTGGTGCAGAGCCTACCTGCCCTGAGGAGAGACAACTGGCAGAAGCCATCAGGAATAGACTGACTGAAACCCCCATTCCCTGCCGCCTGAGCCGTTCAGGGGAGGAGGAGGTAAAAACACTGAGATCAGGGCTCTGAGCCTGGGAAGAGGGGAGGGGTGAGGAGAAGGTGGTCTTAAAGGGCTGGTCGGACTCTTCATTGTTGCACCACTCTATTGTTTTATTTTGGTTATGGTTTGGGGGTTTATGCTTTAGTTGGTATTGCATTAAATTATTTTCTGTTTTCTTCTCCAAGCCGCGTAGCCTGGTCTGTTTTGTCCTGGACCTTAAGCAGCAATTAAGCTCTCCCTGCCCTTTAGCAATCCTCACGTCTTTGATACTAGAGGCTAATCGTGGTCTTTTGTTCCCTGATGGTCTTAAACTACGACAAAACCAAAAGAAAGATAAAACATGGATGGCAAATTGAGGATCTATCTATCAAGAAATCACTCAGAAATCTCTTTATTATTTCTTTCATTCATAGCAGGAAGTTCAGGGTTTAAAATGTCCTGATATTTAGATGCAATATGTGAATGGTGAGGAACATAACACTATTTAAAAAGGAAAATAAAAGTAGTTTGAATTTAATTGTGGCACTTGTGTTTCATTAAAAATGAGGCTGTGATTAAAAGGGTAATTAATGCAAAGCTTTTCATATCCAGCATGTTCATGTCCCGAAAGCATGCAGTACATGTAGCAGACAGGGAGCAAGTACAGGAATTAACATAAGGTGTCATCAAATCTATGAGGCAGAGTGCAGTAAATTTGCCTTCACTATCTCTCTGTGTGCCGTGCTTTTCATTTATGACCATTAATTTCCAAATTGGCTTTTTGGTCCCAGGCATTTAAAACTGGACAGAACAAGGTGTCTTCAATATCTTGTTTGACAGTCAGCAGCAACATGAGCTCTGGTGTGAGACGGAGACTTAGCTAGGGAAAGAGCAGTTAGAAGTGGGGTTTTTAAGTGTCTCAAAATGCTGCTGTTTCTTTGGTTTAAAGGCTAGTGGTGCAAACAGGCTTTACTGTCTGCTTTCCTGTGCTCTCATAGGGGTGATATTTTCTGTCCTGGTTTTGGCATGGAAACACTGCTGTGGGATGACTGGACTGCCCATGTTGTCCCAGATTTCCCGAGAACACTTGTGCTCCAGCCTTTCCCTTCTTATTTTCTGGTGTGATTTGATGAGGGGACAATCTCCCTGGGCACCCTTGTGAGAAAGGGAAAAATTCCCTATGTCATACTTGGTTGCCACACCTTTTGCATCCAAACTCAAGCCTCTTGCACACTTTGCAGCTCTGGAAAATAGCGTGTCTACCAGCATTACTGAGAAGAGCACTGTAATGGATTTCCCTCTAGTGATGAAATGTGTCAACTACAGATTATTCTGAAGTACTGTCACAGTAGGAGTAGTTATTGCTCCCTTCCTTTCAAACAGCCACCTTGGGAAGAAAAGAGAATCAGAATTTTATTGGATCTGGAGTACTATGGAGTCAAAGTGTAAAAAATAGGACTATACCATAAAACCCATAAGGAACAACAACAAAAAAAACCCACCAAAACACCGCAACTTTTTCAAATTAGAAACAAAATTTTTCCCTAAACATGCCTTCACACCAGATTTGTTATTCGGATAAAAAAATTACTACCTCTTAAAGCAAGATGAGTTTTGTAATGTATTTTCTAGTGGAACAGGTAACTTGTTCATCAATGCTTTTCTTAGTGTTTAGAAAACATCTCATCCTTTCCAGGCCTAAGACTGTCACTATGGTTGTTATCCTATGCCAGGATTTTTAAATTATAGCAGAGATAGGTGCAGATTCATCTAATCTTGCTCAGGAAATGAAGAAATTATTTACTTAATGTAAGCACAAAATGCATTAACTCATCTTTTGTAATTATTTTCTGAAGAACTGTCACTTTTGGAATAAAAAATGTTCATTATTTGCCCTCAATAATTTTGAGATTATTGGCTATTGTCAAATAAATTTGGCAGTGGGAAAAAGATTCTGGAGATATTAAGTTTGACACTACTCGTAAAAATAGCTAGCCAGCTACAAAGAAAAAGCATTAACACATGCCCTGAAGGACAGCAATGTAGGAGCAGAGTCTGTGTGGACACAGAGTGCCCCTGGGAGGGTGATGTGGAAAGTATCCAATCACACCTTCACTGGTGGCTCATGCTGGATTAGAGCACATGTAATTTACACCTTTTCCAAGGTTTCTTTTGTGTGGATTTTCTCGGATACAAGAAGGTGTGAACACAAGGGAACAAGGTGAGAATTAAAAAATTTCGAGAAACTTGAAATAGGGATCATTTCTACCATGGTGATGAAAGAGAGGTGGTACAGCTGGGCAGGAGTCACTCAGTACTATCACTGCACAGGAAAGGATATTTGGGACTTGCAGGTGCAACAGTGCTTGAAGCGAGACCTAGACTAGCTGGCCTCTTGTGATCTTTTACTGCCTTATGACTACATGAATGCTGTTTCCTATGGTTAAATGGTAACGACTGATGCCTGAGGAAGAGGTGTTGGCATTGTGATCCCAAGAGGGATTCATATAGTCAGTCAAAACCTAAACGTAAGTAAATGAGAGATCTCTCATCCTGGTTAATTTGATAAATGCAGAGAACTGAGTGATTAAATGATTAAGTATCAGAATTTTTAATGAGTTAAGATTAGTCACAAGTTACGAAATGTTGAAACACTGGATAGGTAGCCTAATTTGCACAAGTGGCTTGTATCTAGATTGTATTATCTTTGCTTCTGTAGGAAAGACTTGGTGCAAAGTGTTAAAGTGGGGTTAGCTGTGAACAAATTTTTGATTGATCCTTACTTGTACAGTCACCTGCCACTGGCTGAACCCTGCCCTGTCTCTGTGTCTATCAGATGATCTGAGAGATGGGCTGAGGTGAGGCAAAAAGGATAATGAACTTTCAGAGAGACATCCGAGATGTACCAGAGTTCTGGAGGGTTGCATTGCCATAATGTGCAGCTTTGGTAAGGGAGGTCCATGCTCAACCTGTCCCTGAGACATCCTGCTGCTTGGAGGTGAGAGCATCCCACTACCTCTAGCCTTTGGGTTGTGGCAGCAGGGCTGAGATGTGGTATGGGCAGGGCAGCTGATGCAGTTTAAGCATCCTGGTTTTGGCAATCCTTGAAGGTTTTCAAAGACCTAGTTGGACAAAGCCCTCAGCAACCAGGTCTCACCTCAGAGCTGTGAGCAAGAGGTTGGGCTGGGATCTACTGAGCTCCCTTCCAGCCTGTAAGCCTGTGTCTAGGTGTAGGGCTACTCTGAAAGTAGCTCCAGAATACACTGCATACCTTATCATCCTTTAACCTATCCTTTCATTTTTCCTTTCTTGATTATCTTTTTAGCTGCCCTTTTACATTTCTTTCTCCACCTTCTATCTCCACCCAGACAAAGAGCCTGCCACTAATCAGTTTTTCCTCATGGCTCAGTTTTGCTGCATGCCACATCAATTTTGCAATTTGTGATACCCTCAGCCTTGGAAGGGCATTACTGATCTGGCCTGGTGATCTTTACAAGGCACAATGTGCCCAGAAGTCCCCTGTGCAGCCTTCAGCTGTCATGTTTGGCCCTTGTTCACACATCTTCCCCTTAGGCCCTCTCCTGGCACTCCCCCTAACTTTTGCTATTTTCTCCCACTGCCACCTGTCATCTCCAGCAATTTTTGGTGTCACATCCAGCAATTTCTCCATGTCTTGCTGAGTGTGGTGGTTTAGCCTTGGCTGGGTGCCAGGTGCCCAGCAAGTCGTAATATCACTCCCCCTCCTAAACTGGACAGAGGAGAGAGAAAGAAATATGACAAGCAGTTTGTGTGTCAAGACAAGGACAAGGAGATTGCTCAGCAATCTACATCACAGGCAAAACAGACTCAACTTGGGGAGAAAAAAAGTTTGATTTATTAATAAACTATAAGAACAGGGAGATGAAAAATAAAACTGCATCTTAAAACACCTCCCTCCACCCCTCCCTCCACCAGGACTCTCCTTTCTTCCCTGCTAGTGGTGCAGGGGATGTGGGATGAGGGGTTGTGGTCAGTTCATTGCAGATAAACTTTGCTGCTGCGTCTTCTCAGGGGGAGCGGTGTGGGTTCTGCAACAGTGTGGGGTCTCTCCCACGGGAGACAGTCCCTCACAAACTTCTCCAATGTGAGTCCTTCCCATGGGATACAGTTCTTTATGAACTGCCCCAGCATGAGGCCTCTCATGGGGGCAGCTCCTCACACCCTGCCCCACTGTGGGTCATCCACTGGGAGAACAGTCCTTCAGGTATGACTGCTCCAGCCTGGGTCCCTCACAGGATCACGAGTCCTGACAGCAAACCTGCTCTGGCATGGGCTCCTCTCTTCCCAAGGACTTCCAAGTCCTGCCAGGCACTTGCTCCAGGGTGAGCTTCCCACAGTCACAGCCTCCTTCAGGCATCCACCCGCTCCGGCATGGGCTCCTCCATGGGCTGTGAGTGGATCTCTGCTCCCTGGTGGCCTCCATGGACTGCAGGGGCACAGCTGCCTCACCGTGGTCCTCACCACAGGTCACAGGGGAATCTTTCATCCAGTGCCTAAGCACCTTCCTCCCCCTCCTTCTCCACTGACCTTGGTGTCTGCGGAGATATTTTCACATTCTCACTCCCTGTTGCTGCTGCAGTTCAGCAACTGTGCAGCAACTTCTTCCCCTTCTCAAATATGTTATTCACAGAGGTGTTACCTCAGTCACTAATTGGCCAGACCTGCGTCAGCTGTGGGGTCCATCTTAGAATTGACTGGCTCTAAGCCCTGTCAGCTACAGGGAAAGCTTCTGGCAGATCTTGGTTTAAAGAAGCCACTTCTGTATCCCCCTGCCCCTGCTAGCAAAAACCTGGCCCAGGCAAAACCGCTACACTGAGGTAGATATAATCATTGTGGGCCAGAGATCAGCTGCCTGCCTGCAGCCATGGTACGTGTAGTACCTCTCATTATATTTCTCCTGTCCAGTTTAGGAGGGGGAGTGATACTATGACTTGGTGAGCATCTGGCACCCAGCCAGGGCTTAACCACCACAATAGATCACCTCATTTCTTCTTTCCAGCTTCTTCCTTTGGTGATCTGCTTCTCCCTCAGTCCTTGTCTCTCTCCTCACACACTATACTTTTATTATTTAATATGGTTTTATCCACACAGTAGTTGTCTTGTGCAGAAAGTTGGGTTTAAAAAATATTTAGGGAGTTTCCACTTAATTTTTTTAATGTATTTTTGCAAACCCTGTATGCGGAGGTGGGAGGAGGGACATTTTAGTTGCCAGATACTGTGCACATCCTGTGCACTGTCATCATTACAATTAGAAGAAAACCCCACCTCCCTGGTATTCTTAAATTTCCGTCTCAATGGTCATGAAATATTTATACAAATACATAACACTAACAGCAAAAAAATCACTCAAAGCTAGAAGGGTGCAGAATCTGAAAAATAACCAGCATCACTCTAGTAAGACATGACAATAATTGAATATTTAATCTAGTCTTTCTGAGGGTTTTAATTATATTTAAAGAGCAATTCTTCTCTTGCACATGACAAGAAGACTGGTGTCTTCTGTGTTGGTAATTTTGCATCCAGGCTATGTGTAAAGTCAATTATGCATATTTTAGAAATTAAAATAAATTATTTCTGTCTTTTAGAGTTGTTAGCATCACACTACTGATGTAAAAAGACTCATCTGTAATTAGGTCTTTTTCATCCTCTCTAATGATATCACATCTTCAAATGTTAATTTTGGATATATTACCATACAAAACTTCAAGGCAACTCAGATTTCTTTCAGCAATACATTAAGTATGTATCTTCTCAGGTTTACTTGCAATAACTGATGATTTTTGTGTAAGAAAATCCCTAATGTAGGCACATCTCATAAGCTAAGAGCTCATAACAAATTATTTTTCTTCTGCAAGTGCATGCGGGACCAGAACTGATATTATTTGCAATCAGGAACCCAGTCAAAAAGTCTCAGGCTACTATATAGTTTTCAGCATAGGTTAAATAGCTTAACAAAGAGTGGGATATAATTGTACTGCTGGAACATGGGAACCTTCTCTCCTGTGAGACCTTAATTAATGAAGATTAAAAAAAAAAAAAAAAAGAAAAAACTCCTAATTTGACAGCTCTCTGGCAGGCTTTGCAGGGCTGAGTATGTAAGAACTGTTTGACTTTGTAAACTCAGCAGATTCAAAATGCATCTGAAAGACAGTGTAGATGTGTAGGTACCCAACCTCATTCCCACACTTTCTTAAAAGCTGTCTGTTCAAAACAAATTTACATCTTCAGGTATACATAGACTTTCATTAAAAAAAAATAAAAAGAGGTTTTAATTGCATAGATGTCCTGATTTTTTTATGGGATACAGTTAATTTTCTTTCTAGTAGCTGGTATAGGACTGTGTTTTGGATTTGTGCTGAGAACACAGTGTTGATAACACAGGGATGTTTTGGTTATTGCTGAGCAGCGTTTGCGCACTGCTTTGGTGATTTGCTTCTCCCTCAGTCCTTGTCTCTCTCCTCACACACTATACTTTCATTATTTAACGTGTCAAGGCCTGTTCTGCTCCTCACTCTTCCCTAACAGTTGGTAGCAAAGGAAAGAGACTATTAACTTTCTGCTGGTAGCATACAAAGGAGTAATATATTTCTGTGCCCCAAATTACCAAATAGATAAATGAGCCAGAAATTCTTTTACTTTGAAATTTATTCTTGCTCCCATTATTTACAGGTAACAGACTACTATCCCAAGCCTTGGTGGGAGCTAGGAGTGAAGTGGGGCAACCTACCACCTCTGAGGGACACGTCTGAGGGAAATGCTATAGTTCTTTCTTTGCTGTATGGTAGTAGATAGGGCAGCAGTTCAGTCCCATAAGTGGAGGATCTGTAAGCTGCTGATCAATACAAGTTAACAGCAAATTTGAAAGAGCATTTTCTCTCAAACCCAGGTGAAAAAAAAAAGCCTTTAACTGCATCTGAAAAAATATTAAGGTAACAGCAATACAAATACATGGATTTTGCCGCCTGAATGTATTGCCTCAAACATTGGGATTTAATTTCAATAAAGAAGCAGCATTTTGGTAAGCATTTTTTACTAGATCAGAAGCAAGCAAAGTGAGCTCATTCACATTTGCACAAGATGGATTCTGAGATAGCTATTCCACACAGTGTATGTCCTAGAGAGGGTACCAAACAGCACAATTGCTGTGCAGTTCCCATCAGGATTCCTGGCAGGACCTCTCTTGTCATCTTCATAAGTACTTATTTTACAACACTGCTTGCGGCTTTTGCTATAGCAGTGATGAATTGTAAATCAGTAGCATTTCTAAGCTCTAATGCCCCTTTTCCTGTTCAACATGTCAGTTCCATCTGGAATAACCTTGTGGTCTCAAATGGCTTTTTTTTTTTTTCCCATGTGAGAGCATTCATCCATTTATTCAGTTACTATGTAATGCTAATTTTTGTAAGGGTACCTTACAGTCACCTGCATTCAGTGGTTGTTTAAGAACTTTCTCACTGTTTATGAAAATTATTTTAATTAAATCACTTCTAGTGACCGTCTAGTGTATGTCAGGTATAAGAATCCCCTAACATTTATCTGCCCTTGTTTATTAGTTTCTTCAGGGAGAAAGTGATCCTGTTTTACATTTCTGGAAAGTCTCTGGCTGTTGCTACAAACATACTGCAGAGTTTCCATTTCATTTATTTGAATTTACAGTTTGTTTGGATATTGATAGTGCTGGTTGTGGGATGTGTAAGCTTCAAATCACTTTCATAAGAGTTGTGTGTCTCTTCCATGACTTCTCAGATCTAAAAGCACATTTTGCAATTTTGTGATACAGTTGAAGCTGAAAGGGTGGGTCTGTGTGCATGAGCTTTCTGCAACCAATACTTTGTTGTGCAAGTACACCAAAAGGTCTTTGGATTTTAGATCCTTGGCAACTTGTGAAGCTAAATACATCCTGAGAGCAACTGCTCCAAAGAGACTGAGTATTTGCCATGGCTGTTGTCTGCAAAGGGAGAGGAAGCCTTAGTGAGGGGGTAGAGAAGAGGGCCGGCTGCTGGGTGTGCTCCCTGCCCTGTGCAAAAATGACAGATCCCACACAGAGTCAGTAGGGGCTTTTGGGTAAAGCTAGAGGAAAGCTTTTGAGCACACTTTCTGTGCATGATGATGACTTATTAAACTGAAGTCCATTTTGATTTTATCTGAACTTTTGTCTGCACTGCACAGCCCAGTTCTGGGCTGAGAGAGCATGATACCTGGCCTGAGCCACACTATGAAGCAAAACTGCCATTGTCTTATCTACTGCAGATATGTTCCCAGCACTGTGTTGCACAGTGAAGACATATCCTTAGTTTCACGTTCTGCCACAATACTCCTGGAGGTAAAAGCTTTCAGCATAGATATGCCTTGTGTTCATCTTAAATCCTTTTTGGATGTACAGAAGTGAGGCTGGCTGGTTTCAGTACCTGCTTGTTGCAACTTTCTGCACAAACAGGCAGAATGTGGATTGGCCAAACACTCTGCTCCCATGTTCAAGTAGCAAACATTTAATCATAAAGGAGTAGAGTATTTCCAGGATATTACTGCTTTGGAAAATAGGCATAAAACATCAGCCACAGTTATAAATAATACATCAAACGTTATGCACAAAAGTAATCAGATGCCTGTTCAGTAACTGGTAGTGTAGACATCTCATTTATTCCAACTGCCAGGCAGGAGTTGAGGTGAAAATCTTAATTAAAGTGAGTCCCTTAGTAGTGAACCCTCACTACTTTTTTTTATATAAAGCTGACATCTGACAAACTTCACTCTGTATGTTTATACAATGCTCGTCTAAAGACTTAAAGGACAAGAGAACTTTGAATATCTTTCCTTTGCTCTTCTTTGTGTAAGATGGAAGATCATGAAGCTGTACTCCCAGTTCAGTGCTACACAATGATCCCTGTGCCTCGGGTGGTACGAACAGCAGCAGGAGACCAAGTGCTTCACCTGCCTGGCTGTAAACTCCCTCTTCCCTCAGCCATGCAGATACACAGCACTGCAGATAAGAGCAGGTGACTGCTGCCAGCATGACTTTATTGTAAGAAAAAATAGTAGCAAAAGTTGTGGGTGAAAAATAGAGTTGTGTTGGTGACAATACTGTTGCTTTAATAATGTATTTACTCGTTGAAAGAATGGGTGACTGCATTTCATAAACTTTGCAAAGGATTATACAAGTGCTATAAACCACAGCAACTTCATTTAATCGTCCTAAGATTTTCTCCTTACTAAGAGTTACACTAAGGACTGTTTCTTAGATTGTATGTTCAGTATATGGCCAGGTAAGAGTTTGCACTTTCTCTTGAATGTTGCCATGATACACTAAAACTTTTTGCACCTACACTGGAAAAAAAAGGAATGTGTTTTGAACTACTAGGCTGCTTCTGCTGTAATGGCAGCACAACAGAGAAGCATTAAAAGTGACTGTTTTTCAATATAGTAACTATGGATTCATGGATGTGGTCTTGATGTTTATTGTGCCATACAACTCATTTCAATTATTGTGTTTGCAGTACCTATCATGTACTGCATAGCCAATGGAGGTATTTCAAATTCCTTCTTCCTGTCTTATTCAGGATCAGTGCCTGCTGATTTGGCAGAATGAATTTCAGGAAAATCTGCAGTTAAATGTCTGGGAAGACCTGTCTCGTCAGAGGTAGTTCAGCTAAGTCAGTAGGAACTTTGTCATTGACTTACTGACTCTGAGGTACTACTTATGGACTCTGAAAGACATTTCTTCAGTTCTCAGGAACCATTAGGTGTATCTAACCCAACATCTCATTCCTGTCCCTGCTGTGGCCTCTTTGTCTCAATGTTAAACTCAGCTATAACAGAGGAATTGTGCTGAATCGATTTCTTGTTTATACACAAAAACTTTGAGTTATTTGGCTTTAGACAGAATTAACACTATCCTCTTAGGGCCTACATGAATTTGGTATGAGACACAGTTTGGTGAGATATAGCATAGAAAGAAAAATACTAAAGGTCTAGCCAAGTCTGCTGGTCATTAGGAAAACTTTGTTAACTTTTCCCATTTTACAGTATGTAACAGTAGCTATGTAAAAAGTGATGCTTAATGTAGACAAAAGCACTATGAAATCCTATAACTGCTTTTTGTAAAGATCAACTGAACAAATTAGGTTATGAATAGAGAAAAAATACTGGTGGTGTTCAGAAAAAAAAAACCCAAAGAAACTGCATTTCCAGCCACCTTTCATCTATTTTTCATTCATGATAAAGTGCCCAACATTGCAACACTGTGATGTAACGTGAAGCATTAGTTAATGACAAAAGAGTTTCAACGCAAAGACATAATTCACAGACCTGATTTTTATGTGGTGATGAATCCTCAAAAATGGAGCTTCAGCAGATCTGAGGCAGCAGACATCACCGCGTGGAGTGAGTTGATGTGAATCCTCCTACTGTCAATAAATGTCAAGATTTCTTTTGCACGTCATAAATTCTAAAGAAATCACCAAAGGGAAGAGATTTTTCCATTTCTAGAGAAGAAATGAACTGAAGAAATTTTCTGTACTTCTGTAAGAAGGAAACAAACTAGCTCTACTTTAGCAATTGCCATATGATTTTCACTGCTGTATGCAGGCTCAAAGACACTCATGTTCCATGGCCGACACATATGATTAAGCATTCTTGGTGGAACAAAACCAATGAAGATCAAACAATTAAAGTATACTTTCAGTTATAAGTAATCCTCAACTTGTCTACCAAGAATTCTTCTATCAAAAAGACAGGATATAGCCTACTTTTCCTACTTTATTTTCTTGTCTACTCCTTAAATTTTGTTGAAATTGGGTGATAAAAATTAACTTTTCTCGCCTTTTTGTTTATAGACTTTTACTTGCAGTGCTACTCTTTGTTTGAAGTGATGTGCATGAAAATACTTTTTCTTGAGCCAAGTAATTTTTTCCAAGATTCTCAGTTTAGAGGTTTGTAGGCTCTGTGCCTATAATGAAAATCAGAGCTTATTAAAAGTTAATTAGAGCCTAACGAGATAAATAAGGAAAATAAAAGAGATGTTTTTCAAGAGGCTTGATTAATGATTTGTGAGTAGACAGTGTTAGCATCAGTTTAGTTGTGACAAATCGAAACAATCACTTCATAAAGCCTATGTTGGAAAAAAACCTCCGTTTTCTTTAAAGTGTAATATTTTTTCAAAGCTTCAAGATTTTTGCAAACCCTGTGTTTGCAAAATCTGGAAATGCTCTTTGAAACATAATGTATTCCTTATGGAGAATCTTTTTCAGAGTTTGCAGCCAAACAACTGAAAACAAGGAGAGTTCTTACAAGAATCATGAAGAATTTGAAAAGACATCAAGGCTCCAAGAAAGACAGAAAGATCTACAGAGACACATAGATGAGGCTAGACCTAAGAATTATTCTCACATTCTCTGAGAAGACTGTAAAACCATTTACTTTTCCAAAGAGGCTGCTGAATTACTGGTCTTCCATAGTAGGTAGTAGATAATAGAACAGTTTAGAAATGTTATGTTTCACCGCTCTTCACTAAACTCTGAAATGTTAGAGAGAATAACTGTAAAAATAATGATGTCATGATTCATAATTTGAATAACTGTTAAGAATATTACTTACAGAAGGCTGAAAAGAAGTTGACATAGGCCACTGAAGTTCAGGTAGCAGCAGAGAGACAGTTATATCACCAAAATCCTTAATGAACACACATGTGAGTACATTAGGTGCTGAATATTGCCATTGACGACTCAGGTAGGCAAACCTGTCTCTTTCCAGTTCTGCATGGAAGTGGTAACAAGGCAAGTCAGAGCAGAAGACAGAAGAGTGGGAAAGCCAGTTTCTTGGGGGATATGCTAGGCTATTTTGAATTTACAGTGAAAATTGCTCATTGTTTTCACCATTGTTGGGTTAGAAAATTAGTAGTACATACAGCATACAACTGCTGCTTCTCACGAGGGATAAATGCTGAAGATGACTGAACCTGTTTCCAGTAAAGCAATAAGCTGTATTTTTTGTTCATCGCTCAGTTGTAGACTGGCATCAAGAGGATCAAAAAGACATGGAGCGTGACAGAATTTGACATGTGGGATAAAAAGTCTCATTATTTACTCTTAAGTAACTTCTCACTAATATCTGTACTTGAGCATCTTGCTGCTACTGGCTCCTCTCTGATGGATGTCATTTTCTGACATTTGCTTTATAGCTGCTCAGCACTTTTACTTCCCTACCTTCTGTTCTAAACAGTTAAAGACGCTTTTTTTCTCCATTTTTTCTTCAGGGATATGGAAGAGACATCTGTCTCCAAACACTTTAAACCTTCAAAAATATGCATTTGCAAATTATTTATGCAAAATAATTCAGATACATTTTCAGTAGGATTTACAGTTGCTTGACAAAATAATTTGCTTACACCTTTAAATAAAACATTGTTGCACTCTGCCATACTATGCCAACATGGAAAACTGCTCACTTTGTGTAAGAAATTTAATAAAGTCAGGCTTGAAATCAGCAGTTGTTAACCCAAATCCTTGGCTTTAAACATGTTCTTAAGTATTTTCCTGAATAAGGACCCTTAAATAACTTTGTATTGCCATTTTTGAATCTGTACCCTGAATGGTGCTAAATCTGCAGAATGCATTTTACCAAGACTTTCAATCACAAAGCTCTGTGTAAACACTGATTAATCCAGTTACCACATTGGGAAGTCTGAAGCGGAAAAAGAGACTTGTTAAAGGCATCAGAGTGGATTTACTGAGTCTGAGCTCGGTTTAAAACTAAGGAGTTTCAGTTGTTAGGCTATGGAAATAAATCCTCTCCTGGCTCAAGTGAATCAAGGGAAGAGATGATGGATCTCAGTGAGCTCTCACTGCTCCCTCCAGGCAGCCACTTCCTGGACATACCCTCAGAACACAATTTGTAAGAGTTAAACTGTTTGTAGAGGTGATCTAAGACAAGTCAGTAATGTTTTTCAGATTTTTCAGTTGCTAGTAGTGCATGGTTGTTCGTGAACACTTGATGAGATCCATTGCTGAATGCCTTGTTAAAAACATCTTCCATTGCTATTCACCTTTGCCTATCACCTTTCCCATGACAACAGGAAAAACCTCAGTACTTATGGACATGACTGGGTGTAAATGAGACATGGTGGCTGAACCATAGAATGGTAAGGGACTTCTAGAGATTATCCAGTCCAGCCCACCTCAATCAGGTCACGCAGGAATGCATCCAGGCAAGTTTTGAAAACTTCCAGAGAATACTCCACAACCTCCCCTAACAAAGGACACTCCTGGCTGAAGGAGCCACCTGTTCCCAGGTTGAGGTGGGATATGCTAATTAAACCAGATTTGCCAGTCCCTGCCCCTGCCTGCCAGGGCTGCTGCAATTACTGAGGATTGGGTTGGTGCTCTCAACATACAGGGATATAAAAAAGAACAAATCCCCACCAGAATAATTTTCTATGTAAGATTTTTTTTTTGTTATTTATATTCATTTCTATATCAAAATCTAACAGCTCTGCTTTAATCAGAAGTCATTCCTTTGCTGCTCAAGCAGGGATCCTAGGCTCTCAGCAACAGCTGTGTTAGGTCTGACGAATGGACTTTGCAGCTGCACCTCTCTGATTCAGCAGTGAGCTGAAGGCTTCACCTTCTGAAGCATGAAGGACACAAGGATTTGTCAGCACACAGAAGAGTTTCAGGCAAGAATAAGTAAGATGTTACCTTTCAAATATATGATGAAAAAGTTTTCCAAGAAAGGTTACTTACCATAAATCTTGTAGGAATGGTTACGATGCTGGGAAAAAAAAGCTGTTTGCTAGGCACCAGGGGATTTCCTGCACCCCTGTGGGATATCTGCACAGATACCACCACACAGCCATGGCGGGGGTGGGGGGGGTATGGTCACTCTGGGGTGCCTGGGCATCCCAAGGAATTTGGTGGTGCCATGATGCAGGAAGTGCTGCCCCATCTGGTTACTGGGGGACAACGTCAGGCAGAGAGCATTGGCCTTGGTCCTGGGAAGCAGACAAGGGTAACTATTACTTTTTTTGTTTGGGTTTGGTTTTTTTTTTTTTTTGTTTGTTTGTTTGGGTTTTTTTTGTATTGGCAAAGTTTGTCTGGATTTTCATGCGAATAAAAGGGTGAATTTCTGCCACAGAAGCTGTCTGCAGGCAAATTTAAAACCCCTGCTTCAAACTGGAGATGGCTGGAGCTGCCATGTATTTTTTGACATTTTACATACCAAATTGTAAAATGGAGCATGTCCAGAGCCAGACAACAAAACTGGTGAAGGGTCTAGAACACAAGTCTTAGGAAAAGTGGCTGATTGAGCTAGGATTGTTTAGTCTGGAGAAGAGGAGGCTGCAGGAGATCTTATCACTCCCTACAACTACCTGAAAGGAGGTTGTGGTGAGGTAAAGGTTTGTCTCTTCTCTCAAGTTAGAAGAGGAAATGGCCGCAAGTTGTGCCAGGAGAGGTTTAGATTGGATACTAGGAAAGATTTCTTTTGCTGAAGGGGTTATTAAATACTATAATGGGCTGCGCAGGGAGGTATCCCTGGAGGTATTTAAAATTGCATAGATCAGGTGTCGAGGGACATGGTTTAACAACGGGCTTGGCAATGTTAGGTTAGTGGTTGGACTCAATGATCTTAAAGGTCTTTTTTGAACTGAGATGATTCTATGATTCTACATTAGGCAGAGGAGGAATAGGAGACGGTTTTTTGTGCAGCTTTGGCCCCAGAATCTTGGCTGAAGCTTTTGGTGAACGGGTATGGGGGAAAATTGTCTGATAACAGATGCTCCTTGTGTAAAATTTTATTTCAAGTTGTTAAAGAACTGTAAACAGGACTTTTCTAGCTTTTATAGTTAGTACTATGATTTTGTATTCATCAAACAATAATTGCTAATACTGTGTGCCTTCTGTTCTCTCTGTATGCCCTACATTCTATTCAAATTTCTAACTACAGAGCAATGCCATCAAATTTGAAGTGCAGCAGCTGGAGCCAAAGAAAGTGTCCTTCATAGCATGATTTTCATGCAAATACCATGCTCATGGAGCTAATTTCAAAGTTCACTTACCTGAAAAACAGAAATCTGCTTGGGAGACAAATGTCTTGCCGGGCCAGTACATCTGAGGTAGAAATATCTTACTGCCCACAATACTTTGACTGACTTACAGTCAGTCATTCATGAGGGAAGATAGATCACACTGAAGAAAATTATCAAATCAAAATGACTGAGTCTGTGGCTCCTGCTTGTGGGCAGCTCACAGACCTTTCTCCAGGACTCTCTTTCACAAGGTCCCAGGTGCTGCTTTCCTCTTTGTGTGGGCAGCTGAGCCGTGTCCTTTGCCAGTACCAGCAATGACTGTGGGTGATGGAGAAGAAGGTGGAGAATTACCACCAGCACAAGGCAGCTGCCTGCATGGCTGGCTGAACTTTCCAAGACTGTGGCTTTTGATGGACTGGAGTTGTAAAGGGCTTGCTGTCCAATGCTGACACATCAGAGATATCTGCTGGCTCATCTACAGCGCTACAGTGCCTTACAAAGAGAAGTCAGAGTCTGCCAAAATCAATTTAATGAACCAGGTATATAAACATTATGACTGGAAAATTGCATGATGCTTAAATCTTCCCCATGGCTTTTCCAACTAAACTACCTGGCCCAAAACTGTAGCTGGTCTGGATCTGATGCTGAGAAATCTGTGAGGAGTTTTAGAGATAGCAAGAAGGGGTCTGAGAAGGTCTGGAGAGTCAAGAGAAGTACAGACATCCAAAAACGATTTCCCTGCTAAATAGGAGTCAATATGTTTACACTGGGCAAGTCTGTATGATAACCAGTAAGTTCTGCAAGTGTACATATCATATATGATTGAAAGAACTCTCTGATATAGTACATTTGCTGTGCAAACTCTGAGTGCAGTTAAAGTAAAATCCAAATTGTAATGGAATCATCAGAAATATGTGCCCTGTGGGCATGCACATCTGTTTGTGCAGTTGTGTCTATCGAGTAACGATGTCTGAAGAAATATTTATAGGTTNTGTTTACTATTACACACTGTTGTGATAATCTTCAAACTAGCTGAAAATGCAGTCCAAACAAACTAAGGATATTAATTGAAAAGGCAAGAATTAAACTGCAGTACACAGTATTGTTGTGGACACCATTAGCCAGAATGACAGGGTCCTTAACTCAATCTGCTTCAATTCTCCTTGGAGATTAACTAAATTAAGGCTACTTTAGGGTTTTTAATTCTGAATGAGAATATCCACACAAAATACCCTAAAACTCATTCTTATGCATTTTCTTGAGGCTGCCTCCAGAAACCATACCTGATTCACATGTGGAGTATGGGAGAGATTTTAAAGGTTGACATCTCTCTTATCATCTTTTTTTTCTCTGTGTTATTGCCCAAAGTCAGCATATATAACTGTTTGTCCATTCCTTAGCTCGCTGCCATAACTTAAACCACTGTCAGTTGCCACCGGGGTTCTGATTTTGGGAAATTAAGTGTGTGGGTGGAGACTTAGCAGGGAAAGTGTGATGGTTGCTTAATATGCAAGATCACTTTTTCTTCTTCCCCCAAAGAGACAAAAATGAGAAGTTACTTTGTATTTACAATCAGATTATGATTAAATAATTGCACAGACAAGGAAACTAAGACACAAAAGGCCTAAGAAGTTTCCCCCATTAAAATGAAGTTTCCCCATATTAAAATAATTTTCTAGGTGGAGAAAAATTTTACAACCAGAGAGGGAAGCAAAGGCTTAAGAGAGGATACAGCTTAAGCATCCAACGTGGCAGTGAGCAGATTAGCCACCAGGCTGTCCCAAAGAACATCACGGGCAGAATGTCCATAACGTGTTACCCAGAATTTTGTGACTTTATCTTGGGCAGCACCTCCTGCGAGCATCTAACAGAGTGCTGAAGTAAAGCACTAAGACAGTGCTTAGAAAGACAAATGAAAGTACACAAGCATCTTGGTTTGTTTGAAATATCAATACGTGAGGCTTTTGTAAAACAGGTCACGTCATGGGGAGTATATGCAGCTTCTGGGTCACAAGATAAGGAGCTCAGCCTAGAAGGGGGTTTTGCAGGGGGTGACTGTAAGGTAATTTTGTGATTAAGCTTATTCTTGGTTAGCTGATCCTAGACATGCCCCACACAAGTGAGGGCATGCTGGGGAACACACAGAAGGAGAAAACTGAACAGTGAATTAAAAAATAGAGATCTATGTGCTTTGCCTGAATTTTCTTTGGGGTATGGGCTTGTCTTTGATGCTAATACAGGTTAGCTACCCTTACATCTGTCACCTTTACTGTTATCATCTCCTTGAAAGAAAGTATTTATATTGTGGGCTATGATGCTGACAACTACCACTGTCTGTTTGTTTTTCAAGGAATCATTGAAACTCTTTCCTTAACAGTTGTTTATGATGAAGTGCAGAAAAGAGGTTGAAATTTGTTGCCTAGAATGTTGAATTAAATGTACCATGGTCAGATCAGGCACTCACAAGTCCCTTTTAAGCAATAAATATGCCATATTCAACATAAACTACAGTTTACATTAAAAACTTCAGTTTTCATGACTCGGAAAGATAAGCAACAGGCCTTGAAACTGTAACAGCACAGATCCACAGATACTGAGGGAGCACTAGCCTGTGGGATAGTTTCTGAAAACTGATGAGCTGTAAAAATTGCTGAAGATGGAGAACTCTATCTCATTATTTAAAAAAATTTCTAGTAATTAAAACAAATTGGGAAATAATCACCCTTCTTTGTACTCTCCTTTTTCTTTGCTATTGTGTGAAGTCTTCAGGACAAAAGATTTGCCAGTTCTAAGTTGTCATTCTTTGGTGTCTAGGAAGGTGGTGCTAAACTACAAATTATGGCAAAAGCTGAGAGAGCATGCTTTTTTTTTTTTTTTTGCAGAGAAAGGACTTGCTAATCATAACTCCATTTTTTCAAATCTGGAAAGACTGTGGAAGGAATTCCAGTAAGTTGAAAAGGAAGGCTAATAGGCTTAGGGTGATATTATTTACTGTCTTGTGAGAAAGTTTCCAGTTCAGCATTAGGAAAGCTCAATCCTTTCTGCAGCATCTGTTGCTTTTGTTGCTTGGGAAGAGTCTGCTCTCAATCTGTATTCTTTGTCATTTTTTCCCATGATTGGTGGGAATCTATTATGAAAAATTCATTAATTGGCATGGATGTGAAAGAATGCAAATTTTTCAAGTATTGACTAAAAAGATATTTGAAGTCATAAGTGCTTACACTCTTGTTCCTTGTAGGCAAACATTTAGTGAAAGCCAGGTATGATGTGGCTGGACCTGTTAATTACAGTGAAGAGATACTCGTCAATTATTGCTTTTTTCCTTGTGAACCACAGATGGGCAGATTGTTGCTTTATTGTTCCCATATATGTTCACTGTTATGAATAATTTGCTCATTGCCCACACAGTTGAGTTTGTGGATTGTTCTCTGACTGTTTGTTATAATCTGCTGTTTATTTTGGGTGGACAGACTGATGGCAGCAGTTCCGCAACAGAGATCATCTGTGTAATTCTTCTGGGGATGTAGATTAAGATCTATGAGGTGCACATCTGAGACACACAGACCTGCAAATTTCTCTTTGTGCTTTTTTCACGATATCTACTAGAAGTCAACCAAGAGAGCAAAAACTGGACTAGTTCCCCTGGTACAGCACTAGCAGTGTGCATCAGTATCTCTGTGTTCAACTGGATCTTGTTTCCAGACCTGCTTTTCCCTCCTCTCTCTCTCTCACCTAGGGCAGTTGTGCTTATCAGGGACTCCCACTCACAGACTCTTTGCTCCTGTCCCTGAGCCTGGAGGCCAGGAGCTCTGCTCTGGCCTCTCCTGAGCCTCCCCAAACAGACCCATTGGGTTAGTGGATGAAACATTTCTGAAGGGCTAAGCTATAAAAAAGCCAAAAAGAAAATCCTGCCATAACCCTCAGGCTTAAAATGATCTTCCAGATCCCATTTCGTAAATTATAGCAGTGTCATTTACAGTAGGTGGTAGTTCAATGGTTTTTAATTGCTCTTAGTCATGCAGCCCATTATACTGTGGAGCAACATATGTGCTCCCACTCACAGCATGCAGTGCTATGGCTTCTGTTTGCATCAGAAGAAAGCTGTATTCAGCTCAGAGAAATGTATTTTATTCTTTATATTCTTTAACTGTCCTCGAGTGATGAGTTTTGTTCTGTTGTGCATAAGACTCTTTTTTTTTTTTTTACTCTGTTTTTGAATCTCAGCTTAAAAGTGAGCTTCTGCTTCTTGTCACATTCTTTTTCAAGTCCAAAGAGTTTTTCACTAAAGCCAGAGATTAATTGCAACACAGGGACTTTACATGTCCAGGAATACCAGGTTTGGGCTACTGGACACTTTGTCCCTTCATATGCTAATGTTATTGATTTCCTGTGAAACTTCCTGTGTGATCATGGACTTCTTGAGGGATGACCTGAGAGAAACGTTGATATCATGATTCTTTTTTCTTTTTAATGTCATGACACATTGTGTAAGAACCTGCTTCTGCAGGGGGGTTGGACTTGATGATCTCTAGAGGTCCCTTCCAACCTTACCATTCTATGCTTCTATGAACTTCTTTGCTTACCACTGTAGCAGACAAAAGGGATGAGATCCTCCCAGAAAAATTGCTTTCATGTACCTGACTTGAAATGTATTTAAGAAATGTGCTCAAAACTTTCTGAAAAGCAGAACCTCTGGGTTTCTCAAATGAATTTTTTTCTGTTGCTCAGAGGGCTCCTGCCTGTCTGCTTGCCCAAACTTTCTGCGGCTCCAGTTCTTTACCCGATTCTCTAAACACTCATTTGGGACAAGTGATTATTACAGCAGCAACAAGGACAATGATACTCTTTCCAGGCCCATAGTTTAGAATCAGTATTTCCCCAGTTCCAGCACTGTTCTTATTGCTGGTTTATGTGATGCAGAAAATCTTTACTGACAAGTCCTTATTTCTACTAACTAGATTATTTCAGTGTGAAAGTGTGCTTCTCATGTAGCCCTGTATGTTGTGTCAGCGATGTGTAGGCAGTTCCAAAAATATCCATGGCATTTCTTGTCTTTGAAATCCCAGGAAAATCTGCATAGAGCCACTACAGAAAGTGTGGCCTGAGGAATCTGCGTGTTACACAGCGGTTTGAAAGACAGACGTGAAGCTGGCCTTCAGCAAACTACCTCTTATTCCCAGGGGAGAACTGAACTACCCTTGAATTGGAGACAGGAACCTTGCCTGAGGCTCCAAGACTGTATAGGATAGTTTTTAGAAAGCCATCAAGTGTCTGCCCTTTGAAAAGTGGAGACTCTCATGAGTATGACACCAGTGGGCACAGCAGCAAAACCCTTCATAAGCCCTTGCAATGACCTCAACATAGATCTGTATATGCTGGTTTCTTCTGAACTCTATTGTAAGCTACAGCAATATAACCAAATCAGATTGGGCATGCAGCAAAAGTATTTAATTGTCTCACACAGCAAGGTTGCTCACTGATTATAATATTGCCTGACAATGTTCACAGAAGTGTGTTAAATCTAAAAACATAGATTTCACTCCATGGAACACATATGCATTCTCTTGACATTATGATGGTTTACATTTTTTTGAGTATTGGTTTTTATTTGACCTTATGTGTGGATATATATGCTGTGGTAGATATTTATTTTGGAGATGTCACGTTGGAACACTTAGCTTAGGAAGCACAAGACCTCCATGAAAAGGAAGTCGCTGTGTTATATCCCTTATGTCAGTAGTACAGCACGATGGCTAGTGTGTGGGTAAACAGGGGTGGCTGTGACATTGGCAGTTGGCCAACACTTTCAACATGAAAATTGCATGACTTTGCAAAACCACAAACCCTAAATTTTTACCTTTGCAAAAAAAAACCCAAATTACTTGTGTTTTGGTATTCCATACCGAAGGCTGACAGCCACCAGTCAATGCAGCACTGTTTTTCTGGCTTTTACCATTACAGTGCAGGTTAGAATGAGGGACTATCAAAGAGAAATTGCCATCATGGTTCACTGAGTACAGGAGAGAAGTTTAGAGCTGACTGCTCTAACCTTAGCATAATTGCGCTTAGCCAATTTCTTCTCTTTAATTACTGCTGAAAGAAATTACTATTGAAGTTTAACATATAACATTAGCATTTAACACTGTTTCCCACAGTGTTCTCTTAGAGAAATTGTCTGTTCTTGGCTCAGATGGGCATACACTTCCCTGGGTGAAAAACTGGTTAGATGGTCGAGTCCAAAAAGTCATTGTCAATGGAGTTAAATCCAGTTGGAGGCTGGTCACAAGTGCTGTCCCCCAGGGCTCTGTACTGTGGCCACTCCTGTTTAACATCTTTATTAATGATCTAAAGGAGGGGATAGAGTGCACCCTTAGTAAGTCTGCAGATGACACCAAGCTGGGTGGAAGCGTTGACCTGCTTGAGGGTAGGGAAGTTTTAAAGAGAGATCTAGATAGGCTGGATGGCTGGGCCAAGGCCAATGCCATGAGTTTCAACAAGGTCAAGTGCCAGGTCCTGCACTTGGGCCACAACAACCCCCAGCAGCTACAGGCTTGGGGAGGAGTGGCTGGAAAACTGCCAGGCAGAGAGGGACCTGAGAGTGTTGGTTGACAGCAGCTGAACATGAGCCAGCAGTGTGTCCAGGTGACCAAGAAGGCCAATGGCATCCTGGCCTGTATCAGGAACAGTGTTGTCAGCAGGAGAAGGGAGGTGATCATTCCCCTGTGCTTGGCTTTGGTGAGGCTACACCACGAGTACTGTGTCCAGTTTTTAGCCTCTCTCTACAAGGACGCTGAGGTGCTGGAGAGGATCCAGAGGTGGACTACCAAGCTAGTGAAGGATTTGGAGCACGTCTCATATGAACAGCTGAGGGATCTGGGGCTGTTTAGTCTGGAGAAAAGAAGACTCAGGGAGCCCTTATCACTCTCTACAACTATCTAGAAGGAAGTTGTAGTGAGGCAGGAGTTGGTCTGTTCTCCCTAATAAAAAGCAATAGAATAAGAGGAAGCAGCCTCAAGTTGAACCAGGGGAGATTCAGACTGGATATGAGAAGCAATTTCTTTACTGAGAGAGTAGTCAGGCACTGGAACAGGCTGCCCAAGAAGGCGCTGGAGTTACCATCCCTAGAGCTGTTTAAGAGATGGGTGGATGTTGTACTTTGGGAAATGGTCTAGTGGTTGATAGGGCTGGGACAAAGGCTGAACTCGATCTTAAAGGTCTCTTCCAGCTGAAATGATTCTATGATTCCGTGAAGTATTTGCCACTGAGAGATGTCTGGAGCTCTTGTAGATGTCAGGCATTAAAGATTTGGATAGAGTGCTGGACATCAGTTTAAAAAATGAAGGGGTCAATCTGAACTCATCACTTGTGAATTCCATGTGGCTTATCACAGTGATGTTTTTAAGCATCTGCATAGACATGTATTTATGTAGAGGCATATGCCACATTAATATGCAAATAGATGCAAAACAGCTGTTTTGGATGACATTATTCTTTGGAATAATTGTTCAGTTGTTGACGGGTCAGGGATGAATTCCTTTAATTTTGTTTTGGATATAAACCATTGTGTATCATATAGTATATCAATATAATCGGACCTCTAGATTTTCATAGGCAATACCTTGAAGGTTATAGTGCCACTGTTTTGTGTAGAAATCAGATATGTAGTAAAATTAAAATCACTTCCCTGAAATAATTTCACCTTTCTCTTAACATATAGTAAAATATTTGGTAGCTGTAATATTACATGTCATACAGATGATGCTGAATTACAGGCTGTTGACATTGACTTCATACCACCTTCTAACTGAGTCAGCATGAGGGAGAAGCTGGAGAAAGACATGGAAGAAAAGCCACCATCTCTAGAAACCTGGAAACTGAAGGTTTAATATTTCTTCACCAGCTTCCATTCTTCTAAATTAAATATAGGTAAAGAAGAGAAGTGCAGACATGGAAGTTAGGTGTAATATTTTGAAGGAAAAAAGAAATGTATGTAGAGGCTGTCAGGACTTTAAAAATAAAAGAGAAATGTGGGGAAAAGAAGTAGGAAGAATTAAAAAAAAAAAGTAGTAAAGTAGGCCATCTTGCATTGGTGTTTTCAGGGGAAAATAGTTGTGGTTTATTATGAGGCTTTTATGCTCAATACAGTGAATAGAAATCTGATTTCTGGTTTAAATATTGAGATGTCTCAGCCATTTTTCTCCATGACTTGAATATGGTGGCTTTGCAGCCACACAGAGGAGGAGAGCAGGCCTGGACCTTCCCAGCTATCATGCTAAAAAGCAACTAGTGGTATTCTACAAACCTGCACTCCGCCATTGGGACTTGGCTTCGTGTTATTAAGCACAGGGTAACGCATGGCCCCAGACAGCGTACAAAATAGCACTTCACTTCCAGCTCCTCTATGGATGTTGTAGCGCTAATGGAGCAGATCCGATCTCAGGGAACATAGCCACATATTTAGTATGAGTATAAAACAGCTGTAATAAGACATTGTTATGGCCCAGATTGTTATGCTTTTAGTGGAAAAGCAAATTAGGATTGAAATTGCAAACCAAACCCATTCCTATAAAGAGTGAAAACTCACTTGGATAAATGAAGGTTAATAGAGTTAACTGCGGGGAGTAATACAAGAAGGCAACTCATGCTAGAGAACATAACTGTGACTCAGATAAAAGGGAATTGTAATTAAATGGAGGTTGGATAGACATGATTATCCTGGAAAGGTTTCCCAGTGCAGTACCAGGAGGTTTTAAGATGTGGAGGCAGTGGTGTGTACGTGATCTGGAAGCAGAGCTGCCACTGCCACCAGCCCCGTGGGTGCTCCAGCACTGTGGCACGCTGCCCACGGGCAACAGTGGCAGCCACGGGCAATAAATTGAGCTAATTTTGAACTCTGTTACTGTAATTGGGAAGTGATTTTCCTTTCTTCATCTCAAACCACAAAATTTCTTGTTCCTGCTGTTCCTCACACTCATCCCCATTCTGCTGCAGGGAGAGCAGCTGGATGGGAGTCTGCGTGCTGGCCAAGGCTAACTGCTGCAGTATGGCTCTAGGCTGGAGGTGAGGACTGAGCCCAGACAGAGGGACAGGGCTGTGTGTGCCCTCCCCATATTGACAACCCAGGCAAAAGACTGTACCAAAGTATACAGATGGGTAGATATTTTTAGTTGCCATGTATGACAACTAGAACTAATATTTTTAAAATTAGTTTAAAATCCCTGATACTTTTTTTTTATACATACTGTGTCATCTCCTTTATGCAGATAATTATAAGCACATGTTTTTTCTGCAACTGATGTTATTTTTTTTTTACATGGATATTGAAAATAAAATGCAGGAGTTTGATACCAAAAACTGAGAGGCAAACAGAGACTTCCCAAACATAACTGCTTTACTGAAACAGTTACTTGTTCTTATTTCTTTTATTTGTTGAATTACAAATGTTCCTTGATGACCTACATGACATGAAGGCAAACATATTCATTCCTCCTAAGACAACAAAGTATTTCAATTTTTCCCCCCTTTTTTCCTTTTACTTGCAAAATATTTTTGCTACATTTTCAACTTTTAACTATATATCATTATTATGAAAATCTAGATATACTGAACTTGAAAACAGGATGGTATTAATACACATTCTTCTATAATTCCTATAGATTATTTTACATAACACATACAGAATAAAATACCCACTGAGGACTCACTAAGAAAAACTATCAAATATTTCTGCTGTTCAATTATTTACAGTACAGTTTGGAATCATTGTTTCATAATTCATGGTACATTGTACCCTAATGATATACATTCTCAGCTGCCTAAGGAGAATTTGTATTGGAGTTCTATTATTCTCTGTGCTGAGCAAGCAAACATCTCTCTAGGGACTAAGGTGCTTTTTTTTTTTCTTAATAAAAATGTAGTGGGGGGAACTCTTTGTGCTTTCAAATTTCTGTTTTTCTGGTGCCAACAGTAATCTAGATCTTCAAGCAGACTTCCCCACTTCATATACAGAGGTCAGTTATGAGTGAACCCCTGCTACCATCTTTAAGCTTGCTCCTTGAAACATTTTAGCCTTTAATTTTTTTGTTTTCTTGTCTATTTAAATGTCTGCACCTTCCTTATATATTTCCATCAGCTTACAGACTCCAGTAAATCCTAAAAATGGGCTCTGACTCAAAATGTGCCCCCAGTGTTTTATGAATCTAATGTGTAACAGGTTAGGTTGCTGATCATTTGCACGTTGGACTAGTTTCATGAGTCTTAGGATGGATGGCATGCCTTGTGCTAGTGAATTGAGGCTGAGAAAAAAGTGAATTGAAATTAATTGTGAAAACTCCCAGCACATCTTCGTCTCTTTATTTCTGCATTTGGCATGAAATAAAATAATTGTCTAATTCGCATTCCTGTCTTCTCTGCTTGTTAAGTGAGCTGCTTGAAGTTTCTTGCACCAGACACACATTTATTTGCAATCATTGCCATGATCATGACTCTATTCCCCAAATCAGTTGTTGAAACTTCATTTCATGCTGGAATTATTTATGTATCAAGGTCATTTTTAAACTCAATCAATCATGCTCAACAACATTTTTCCTTCTCAGTCTAAAATTCCATTTTCTTTGCAAGACCTTCTGTTTACCGAAGCTTAGTAAAAGAGTGCTCATTTTTTTTTTAAATATATATATTTTAAAGTTTTCACAAAACTAATTTCCTGAAGGCATATTTCTTTTTGTCATAATACAGCAAGTATCCACAGGACCTAGACTCAAATAGAGGTCATGCAGATGACAGAGTAACATTACTTATTCCTACAAACTGACTCTAAGGATGTTGGCTACATACACAAGCTCTGGCACTGAAATAAAATGAAGGCAGGCTCAGGAAGGTTAAGACCAAGTTGCACACCTACCCCATTTTGAGTAGTCTGCCACACAGTGTTTCTGGAAATACAGCATTTCAAATATTTTAATTTCTTAAAGGAGAAGGAGGTTTTGAGCTTACAAACAAAACTTAACTCTGGAAAATATGCTTAATTTCTATGAAAATACTATTGGCTGTGACTTCCTGGCAGTGATTTTTGTCCAGAGCTTTAGTAACAATAACTTGACAGTTTCCCATCAGAAAGTAACAGGCACATGCTATAATTTTGTGCTTTCCCAGAGAAAAAGAGGAAAGAGCTCTAGAATGGAAACGCTGAGATGTTTACTGCTTGTTTTTACCACAAAGTGAAACTGAACTTTACTGTTACTTTGCTTTCTGCTCAACCGAGGATCATCCACTGAGAGGGCAGAACGCTCTGGGCCGCTTGCCATGCTGAAGGAGCACTGCATGGCTTTCTGGTAGCACAATGATCTGGTGCAGCAGGGGCAGCTTTTTAAGGAACCGTCTAGGCTAACAGTCTTCAAAATTACAATGAGGGTGTCCTAAACCATTATGTTTAAACTCAGTGCACGCAGCTGTTCTCCTCCAGTGCAAAACTACCACCAGGTAAAGCGGTATTGCAGAAGAGATCAACATTCTCTATACCAGACATCTTGCTGGACTAATCTTCTTCACCTAATTTTGATGAAAGTGTCCTCATATATTTGCTAGCTTTAAACACAACTTGAGAAAGTAATTTTTTTAAACATGGATCTCAGCTTGGACCACAGGGACTGTCAGAACTTCAGCTTCACAAGGAATGTGGAAAGAAGTAGCGAATTCCCACAACACTTCTACATTAGCAAGAGTCATTTGACTTTTTCTGCAGCCAAACTACATACATATACCATTTTAATACCCTTGAAATCTCACGGGGCTTAAATAAGCTCACTGGTGAGAGGTATCCAGCTAGAAGGAGGACTATAAATCAAACTCTGAAATTCATTTTTCTTCACTGCAGAGATTTTACTAGTGGGGGAAAAAAAAAGATTCACAAAAGCTTTCCTCCACTGAGATTTGAAAGCATTTGAGCCTTATATTTGTCATTTGTCAAAATCAAGAATGGTAAAAGTATTGAAGCTTGGTTGAAGCCGTATTTCTTCTCTCACTTTTTATTTTCCCTTCATTTTATCAAGTACATTGTCAGCTTTTGCACAAAGCAGGAAAAGTGATGTCCTTTAGGGCTGTGTCCCCCTTTTTAAGAAATATCAAGAAAAATATCTTTGTTTAGTAAGCGATGTGATGCAGGCAGGAAAAAGAAAATGAGGAGCACTTTATGGACTCAGCACACACCCTGATAAATATTGCTTCTACATATAGATGAGATGGGACAGAGAGAAGTTTACATGGAATATTGCATTTCTCAGAATGTTTTCAAGGGAACAGTATTTAACAGTAGGCAGTTTTCTTAAAGAGACACCAGTGAAGATCTCGCTACCATTTGGCTTTGTGAATATTTTAAATGTGCATACTCATCTCTCTTGACATTACATTTATCTAGCACTTTGTTACCAGAGCTTGAAAACTAAGTATACTGACAGAGTACACTACTTCCTGGGCACTATAGTTATTTCACAGAAAAGTCAGCTTTAAAGGAAATAACAGTCTCCTGAAATTACAGGAGAACATTTCTAGAGCTAAGAATCCTCTGCATTTATGTGGTCTTTTGCCAACAAGAGGGTAACTAGCATCGCATAGTGAAAAGATCACCCATGTTTAACAATTCCCTCAGGGGCACAGCCCATGCCATTATAAATACGCGAATGTCAGAAGCTAATTACAGATATTGAGGGCTTTCTCCCTTTTCTCTGGAAGGGTGATAACATTCAGGGAGGTGGCCAAAAGAAAGGAGATGATCAGATATAGGGCTACAAGTATTAAAGCTCCCCTAGTCTGTGAATATCTTTTAGACCTAACCGTGGTAGGCTGTGCAATGCACCTTCAGCAATGAGGATGCCTGAAGGCACCCCAAAATAACCCTGTATCCCTTCCCACATTGGGGCAGACTGATTTGCTATGTTCCTTGGATTTCAACAAAATAAAAACAAGTTAAGCTTTTGTTAGGAAAGAGCAATTAGCTATTCCTATGGAAAATTACTGCTTAAAATTTATAATGGCAATTTCATTTTTCTGCTTTTAAGCAGCAAAATATTATCCTGCCTCTATAGTGTTCTGCTGTTTACAAAGCAGCATGTTATGCATTGATAATTTATATATGATATAATTCTCCACTGCAGCTCCTTTCCAGCCTGAGGGTTTTTTTTTTGTTGTTGTTATGAAGTATGTGGAGGGTACCACTATGGATGTATATCCTGCTGCTTTGAGCAAGTGTACTCTCCCACCTGCTTTCTTGCAACTCTACAGGAGAAAGATGAGTTGTGAAAATAATGACAGTGCACTCTATGAAAGTACAGGATAAGAAACATTTTATTTATAACCCTGCCACATTGGGACTACCCTAACAAAAAAAAAAGCTTGAAAGTAATTTCCTGACTTGTTTCTCTGGATTCTCCAGTTTCTTGAAATGCAATCATAAAACAGAGGTTTTTACTTTGGACAGCCATAGTACCATGAAGAAATGTTTACTAATATGTAAAGGGTGAGTGTCAGGAGGATGGAGACAGGCTGTTATCAATGATGGCCAAAGACAAGACAAGGGGCAATGGGTACATGCTTGAACATAAGAGGTTCCAAAGAAATACAAGGAAGAATTTCTTCACTGTGAGGGTGAGGGAGCACTGGAACAGGCTGCCCAGGTGGGTTGTTGAATCTTCTTCTCTGGAGACCTTCAAAACCCACCTTGACGAGTTCCTCTGTGACCTACTCTAGGTGGTCCTGCTCTGGCAGAGGGGTTGGACTAGATGATCTTTTGAGGTGCCTTCCAACCCTTAAGATTCTGGGATTCCATGAAATCACAATGGTCATTTGTACTGTGGACAAAGCCCATCCATGTCTTTTAAAATATACTTGTGTCTTCTGCCTCGTTGCCAATTTTGGTCTGTCTCACATGGATCTGGACTGGACATCCAAGGGCCAGAAAGAATAATTTTGTTGACTTTGCTAAGACTTCTTTTGACATCTGTAATTGCAGCATTTATTCCCAGCTAGGGTACACGACAGTGAGGCCTGACACAAATGCCAAACTATGACAGGGGCACTTGGTGTAAGGCTGTGGTCCTGAGAGCTTTACAGATAGCTTTAAGAACTTCTTCACAGGATGCAGGGGAGTCTCTGCTCCAGCACACCTCCTCTCTTTCCTTGCTGTCTGTGGGGTCTGTATGGTTGCTTCTCTTTCCTCCAACTCCTTCCATCACCATGAGCCAGAAAAAAAGAGGACGAACAGTAAGAACAGCCAGAACCCTCCTTTTCCGGCTTCCTTTTCTTAAAAAGTGATCGTGGAGGTGCCCAAAAGGCTCATCCCCAGAAGTGGGTCTGGCTCAGAGCTGGGGAGTTTTGAGCAACTTCATACAGGAGCCATCTTTACTGCCCCTTCCCCATTACCAGAAACAGCTTCACACAAACCCAGGGCCTCAGGTTTTTTTTTTTTTTTTTTTCCTTTTACTAGCCTATAAATCAGTGACATTGGCTTGAAAACTTCTTCTGACAGTTTTGGCAAGTGTAATGCAAAAAAACAGGGAAGAGTCACAAGCATAAGTCAACATGTGTTATTGACTCCACTGCTTTCAAAAAACACGTGAAGAACGATGGGAGGCAATTGCTTTCATTATTTAAAGACACCTTTCCAGAGAGAGATTAACAATGTCAGTAAGTAAAAAGAAAAGTTTATCAAAGTTAATTCATGGTGATGATATCATACTTAAAAAGTAGCCACCAACACAGACTTCCATTGCTTTTGACTATCTGTAAAACTCTGGACTTAGTCTTGACAAGCACCCACCAAGGGATAAAGAAAGCAGACAAGTTTGTAACTTTGTTGAAACTACCAAATAAGAAATCACTTGGTCAATCTAATATTCAGAGATTTGTAAAAATCTCCTTGGGCTGCACAGAAGTCAAGTTATGTTGTATAGAGTGTAGAAGCACCAAACGCCTTGCACAGTTTAACACAGGCTTTTACTGGTGGCTGCTCTGCTGTGTTACTCTGTGGTTACTCTGCTCTGCTCACAGAACGGAGATCCGTGTGAGATTCCTCCTCATTCAAGACTTGCACACAGTGTGAAGATCTGACTAAAGTCAAGGTTGCAGTGATAATTATAAAGCAAAGTTATCCAGGTCTAACAAAATATTATGTTTGTTACAATTAAGCAAATGAGATTATTGGGAGAGAGAACGGGATGGCTAATGCCCAGTAAAATATTTCTAAAGATCTGTGTGTATTTATGGCATTGTATGAACTTCATAACTCATAATATGGGCTGAGAACTGAATGCTTAATTGTATGCTTAAAATAGAGCTAATTCACTAGTGAACTAAAAAGCTCATGATTTTAGATAGGTAACTCCGGAAAAAGGCATTAGATGATGTTTAAGAAAATGGTTAAAGGTAAGAAGCCAAAGCTTGAAATTTTTTGGCTGGTGCTGCTTGACAGATTAGCATGAATGAGTCTGATTATTAATACACAGGGTAATACTTGCTTCCTGCCATGTTACACTGTAGAAGAAATGCTGTGAGAAATTTTGGTCGCAAGTTGAGCTTTTGACATTGGATAAACCTCTGTGAATCTCATTCCCAGAAGATTAAGTTAATGGAAATATTGTGGGTAGTGCTGATGAGCTACAATGCTGTGAAGCAGCATGGCAAACATTGGAAAGAGCAGACACTGTTCCGTATCCTGTTTATGTAGAAGGCATCAATAATTAAGTCTTTGTCTTTGGTCATTGGTCATGAGTGTGTGTCTCCACAATTCGTGTCTTTACATGCCTTTGTGCTAGATCTCCTCTGCAAAACTAACATAAATTCCTATGTTACCTTCATATATACAAAGGAATCCAGAATGAAAACAGTGAGTTTGTCCACACTTAAAATACCACTTTCTTTATTACAGTGCTAGTGGGAAATCCAAGCAAAGGAAGACAAAAAACTCCCCATCCAAACCTAAAATCTTGGAAGACAAATTTTTTGTGTGTGTGCAGGAGTATTATCCAGCATTAAGCTGTTTATTATGAGCCAATATTTTCCTATGTCAAAAGTATTTCTCTTAAGTGATGGCTCTACTATATTTCATTTGGCTTCACTTCAAATCCTGTCTGTGTTATCATGAAAGACCCTCACAGAGGCCCCAAGAGGCTACTTCCTGCAACACAATCCCAAAGCCATAAGATACAATTGAGAATGAACAATTCATGTGTAGACTGGCTACACCAGCATTTTCAAGTACTCAATGAGACGTGGCAGCAACTCTGATGACTGGTTATCTGTTGTCTTCTATGACAATGGTTCTTCTAGGATAGGTGTCAACATCCACAAATATGTAGCGGACCTCAAACCTTCCTCTCTCAGGATTCTGTAAGGAAAACAATTGCAGTCTGGTTGTTTCCCTCTTTTGTAGTTTAAATTCAAGATGAAACTTGTGGGCTACATCAAGCAATTGTACATACCTCTTTGACTTCCACGTGGGCTGTTCCCCGCTTCCCTGTTTCAGAGCCCTCGATGTAGAACTTCAAACGCATATGTTTCAGCCCATCCTTCACGTATTCAATGTGACTAAAAAGAGCAAAACAGAACAAACCCCTGACCCAAACAGCAAGGATACAGATTATATGCTAGCTAAACTTCAAATTTAAACTTCTTATTTAGAGGAGCTGTTTAACTGTTTTGTGAGGAACTGTATTCTGATGCAGTTCTTATGCTATCAAGAGTTCCTTCTCTACTGCTCTTTCCAAGCTTTACTGTGAGCATGTAAGGACTAGTGGGGTTAGAAGAAATAATTAGCATTTGAGGATCAACAGATGAAGTGCTTAAATGTCTTCACCCTATTCCTCCCCTCAAAACTCAACAGCAATTCAATAGCTGAAGATTCTGGATTTTTCTGTTTATTCTAAAAAACCCCACCAAATTCAGAGCCTGACATCTCGAAAGGAATATCCACATCACTAAGACTGATGGGGTTTTGAGTTTTTTTTAGGCACTTAATTTACCAAGCCAAAGCACACAAAGAATGTTTTGTCAACTTGATTATTGGGTTCACCAACTCACATCAAAAGTTTACTTTAGGCTTTACTTATTTTGGCAATAATGTTGTTCTACTGGACTTGTGTAACTTTGGCAGCGATATCAGATCTCCAACCTAAATGCTGACACTTACGTTTAAGTTATGTTCAAGTAAATGGAAAAGTCTCATCACTTTCATGGCAACCACTTCCAGAAACTAATGGTCAAACTGGAGTTCTGCTGCCAGTTTACGTTTCCTACTGAAATTACTAACTGCTGCATACTACTAAGCTTTTATTTCTATCAGTCACACCCAGATACACACTGTGAACTAAACTTCCAATACAGTTGTCATGATGAGTTACAGAGAAAAAAAAGAATGAAAAGCCTTACTGCATTCACATTAAAAACCAACCAACCAAACTTCTGTGTATTTTTGAGACATTTAAGGTCATTCTTATACTGCAGACACAAACTCTACAGTCTTACAAAGTCTTTCAGCTCAAAATTCACTTTCCTTTGGAAAGAAGAAAAAAAAAATCTCAATTTCATGGTTTAAGTTGTGTATCTGGGCTTCTGTGTCTCACTACCCTGCATGAAACATCCTTGGATAAATTCAGATCAAAGAACCCAATAAGGAGAAAAGCCCCACTGGGTTATAGTAAAGGGAGCAGTTACATTTTCTAAGAATTAGTTCTATTTTTTCCCTCAGAACAATACAGACACACTCACAAACGGTTTAGGTGAGAGATGTTCTGCCAAATGCACAGCAGAGATGTGACCTCGTGTACCAAAAGCCATATAAGAAATGGGCAGTCAATACTGTGTATCAGCTTGGGACACTTGTCACCGCAGTGACTACAAAACATACGGTCAGACTCAGCCTAGCTTTCAACAAAGCAAGTTGGGTTCTTCAAACTCTGAAACTTGGTATCCTCTTCTCTTTCTGGCATGATAACAAACACTGCTTCAAAAGGAGAAGAAACATCACAAAGAATATTTTTTTAAAGAACAATTTTACTGTATTTGAGGGTTTCAGACTGTAAACTTCAGTGAGATCTCTGCAGATGCATGCCTAGGCCTCCGTGTTACTCTTTTCAGACTCATCCTGTTCTGGAGACCAGCTCTATGTTTACTATGCTGACCACTGCCTGCTTCGAGGTAGTCAGAGTTGGCATTTTATACTGTATATGCACTGAAATTAGTGGTATGTGCCACACAAGAAGTGCTGCAGAAGCCTGCTTTTAGGTTCGCTCAAAAGTGACAGGGTACATCACCTACAGTTCATTAATCTAGATCTAACTTGCTCTGATGTGACCCAAAATATCTGTATGGGCAAACACCACATGGCACCTGACAAGCTGTCGTCTTCCTCTTCTTGTTGCCTCCCCATAACCTTTAATAGATTCACCAAAAACACCGATTATCTACAAGAGAAAAGAGGTTTCAGTTGTCAGAAGCTATCACATTCAAACAAGATATTCCAGTATCAGCTCATGCCTGTTGTGAATGCATTTTCCTTCCACAAAATGTCCCTTGTGAGTCAGATGTGACAAGAATAAAAGAGTTTATGAAAGAAAATCGCTAAGGAAAATTCCCCAGTACTTCCTTACTTTTCTTTAGAGTCACATATTAAAGGTTTAAAATAAATCCTGCTAGTATCTTCCATCTGTACTATTCTCTGAGATTATGACATTTCAATATTTCTTCTTACTATTTTATACATACTGACATATTGTGTAAAAATGAAAAAAACCCGACATATTTGCTTGTCTTCTCCAAAAGAATGTTTCAGAGTTTAAAATGCAGATGCGCTCCCCTTCACATTATCTAAAAGAGATATTACTGTTCAACATTAACCTTGTTCTTAAAGTTGGTTAGAGAGGGAGGGTGATTTTTACTATACAAGTACCAGAGAGAAGTTTTCATTCTACAAACTTCTTCCAAAGCAGTCTTCATTTCTATTCTAGTAACAACTTCCCACTTCATTTCTAGGTAATCCTCAATGGTATCTGTGTCAATCTTATTTGATGCATTTCATGCATTTCTTGTTTTACCTGAAGCAGCAGTCTTTGGAATCTAGGTTTAGGTTGACTTTTGTTTTCATCTAACTATGTGCCTGTGTGATCACATGACTATTCTCTCTCTCTTTTCCTGTTAGCCAAAGGAGTGCTAACTGTGTTGTGAATTTAAAGCCTAAATTCCCGGATACTTATGCAGTGCTTCCCTAGTGAAATGTTCCAACAGAATAATTGTGCTGAGAAAAGGCAACAGGCCAGATATGCAGAACTTCAGCAGGACTTCAGTTGCCTTCCTGACCTGAAGAACTCCTCTTCCATACTACATTTTGTAGGCACTTCAGGTATGTCTATGAGACTTGCTGTCTGCGGACATAAACACATGATCTGAAGGGGCAGACATGGTATTTGCATCAGTTGCTGTGCTGTGGTACACTCACTGAACTTGGCTTTAAGCAGGCTAATTCACTCAGGCTCAGTGCTTGCCATTAACTTGTCCTAATGCAGGCTCCAATCTGGGGCTTAACCATCGCTGGGCAGCTAAAAGCACAGACAGATGTGCTGGTGTTTGCAGTACAACGTGGGTTTTCCTACAGCTTTTCTTACAAGACTCCTTGTGCAAACTTATGACTCAAAGATAGTAACTACTGAAAAACAAACTTATGACTAAGGTTCACAAACCAACCTCAGGGTGAGATCTGCATTTCTCCAAGGCATCTCCATAGATCTTACTTGGACTAGAAGAAGAGAATAGCTCTTTAAAAATCACATAGAACAAACCACCTGTAACAGAATCCACAAAAAGTAGAAAAAAACACTAATCAAACCAGATGGAATTAATGAAAAGTGTCTTCTGGTGAAGAAGATAACTTTAAAAAACAACCTGTAACACCGATTCCCACAAGCACCACAATAAAATAGGTGAAGTCTCTTCCAGCTTCTTTCACTAAAATAGACAGAAAAAAACACCTGAGTTATAGTTGTGGATATTTAAGACTTGCACAGCTTGCTTATATGAACACTCTTCTATTAGTCTGCAACTCAAATAACATTTTGGTAGAAAAAAAAACCCTTAATCGCTAAAAGAAAGAGACCATAAGCCACGTCTTTATGTGGTACAGGGCATGTTTATATCCCTGTACTAAGCCTTATTATATTCTGTTTTCCTACTAGATGTTTTATAAAACTAAATGTTTAGAAACTTATTGTTACGTTTTGTGCACAGAACTAATGAGGTATTTAGCACTGCAGTACTTAAGCTACCATGCAAACCCACAATCATTGCAATCCTTATGCAGAGAAAGGGCAAAGCAAAAATAAAAACCTGTAAGCTTATAAATTGCACATGCTGGATAAAAAGAACTGATTTTATGAATTCTCAATCAAGTGAGCAATAAAGTGGGGAGGTATTAGACCAAAATATGTATTTGATTTATTGAGATTATGTGACTAGTTTTTATCTGTTAAGTTTTGAGCAAAAACGTCAGTACACACCCCAAAAACCCCAGAGCTTTTCTGTAACAAAATATTTTTTGAGAACTTGGAAAGAGACTACTGATCAGCACAAGCGATAAGGTGTTCCTTTTGGCGAACACGTTACAGAGAAAACTTTATTAACCGTCCTTTCTGCAGCCTTTGAATCAGTTGAAGGTGTTCTTCATAAACCATTCTGAAGCACTTGAAATTTCTGAGGCTAATTATGTAGTAACCACTTTTCAGTGAACTGAATGAGACCAACCTAAGTGACAAGTATCCCATAATAAAAAAAAAAAAATTGTATCAAATGTATGGCTTTGACATTTTTATTGGAGGTAGACTTGTTTTAACATCAGTATGAAGACAGCTTGTGTGTCAAAGGAAAGAAAATGAGATACTACTACTTTTTGTGTTCGATGTGACTAAATCAACAAGTGGTTTGGAAGAAGCCACGTATTTCTGGTTCTGCTTGTGCAATACACACACTGAAACGTATCGACTGCTGCAAACAATACGACGTGGAAAGAACTGAGCTTGGTTTACGAGTTTTTGGACCGCAACCCCTCGGCAGCAGCAGCAGCAGCAGCAGCAGCAGCAGCAGCAGCAGCAGCAGCAGCAGTTTCCTCGGCGCTCAAGCTCCTTTGTGAGCGGCGCACAGACGAGCGCCTGCAGCCGTGCTTACCTTTCTGCGCAGCCGACAGCAGGGTTTCATCTCTCCGGCCGCTCTGCACGGCCACACGTTTGCCGTCCTCGCCGGGTTTTTCCGCTGCCGGCCCGCCCGCTTGCGTCGCCACGCCGTGTCGGGCGGCTCGGAGAAGCGGCGCGGGCTCCCCGCGGCTGAGCCGCCGCCGCCGCCTCAGGCAGCACCCCAGCCCCTGCCCCGGCGCGGTGGCCAGCAGCGCCCGGCCGGGGCGAGCGAGCAGCCACCTCCCGAGGGAGGCGCGCAGGCCCTCGCCGCCCTGCCCCGCCCGCGCGAGGGAGACGGGCAGCATGCCGGCGCGCGGCTCCCCAGCGCCCCACGACAACTTTCCGCCCCTCGGGGGAGAGTCAGCGCAGCCTCCCGCGGCTCTGCGGCCCGCGGCACTCCAAGTCAGCGGCCCCCATCGCCCTTACACCCGCCGAGTGCCGCCGTCCTCCATCACCGCGGCGGAACTCTCGGGGGCGGAGGGGGAAGAAGGCGGCGGCGGGCCCTGGGAGCGGTAGTTTGGCCGGGCTCCCTCTTGCGCCCGCCGCCACGAACGGCCCCTAGCGAAATCACTACAGCGACCGCCATGCCGAGCGCAGCCGTGGTCCCGCGGGGGCGGGCTGGGGCCGCTCCCAGGGTTGCGCGCTCCCAGGGTTGCGCGCTCCCAGGGCTGCGCGCCCCCAGGGCTGCGCGCTCCCGCCGCAATGGACGTTTAATTGTAAGCTGAGTTTGTTGACGTGGTGTTGTTGGGGTTGTTTTCTTTGTTAAGGTGTTGTTCTTTGATCTTGCACCCGTGGGGTGCGTAGAAGCGATGCAGCTGCCGTTTCCAGGAATGGAGACCAGACCGCTTGGGAAGACCGTCCTCCGGCATCCCGGGAACCAGCGCCCTGGAGAAGCTGACAGGGTACCCGCCCATGGCCTGAGGATGTGCCTCATGAAGTGGTGTTGTCCTTTAAGCAAGGGCAAGGAGACAAGTGTCTCGAGAAACGGGCTCTGGTGGTTAGAAGAAAAGGTTAATGCCGAGGCCACAGTAACACTGGTTAAGGTTGGGATGGCCATAAACCACTAGCTGCGTTGCCTGAACCTGTGTCCTTCAAGAGGGGCTAGAGACTGATAAGCAGGGAACCTCCTGCCAAAGGCTCCAAGGGCTGGATGGCTGCCTATTGAAACCATCAAACATGTGCAGTAACTGGGACAAGGTTTAAGGTGGCAGAGTGAGATCGCAATCGCTGGCTCACAGCCCACCTACCCCAGTTCATACCCCAGAACCAAGAGAGAGTGGAGGAAGTCAACACGTGTACTCATGTGTCAGGCCATGGGCTGTTAACCAATCACTACACAGACTAACAGCACAGAAGTATTGGAATGTAGAATATGCTAATGTTTTGTGTGTAAATACAGCACTGTTGGAGTGTGCCGCCTTTGTGGATTACCACCTGGCACCCGCATCTCTGCAAATATGCAACAAAACACCTCTGCTTGGTGTTTACTGGCGCCCCACACACACAAGGTAAACCACCCTGTTGCCCGTTCCCGTAGGAAAACACAAAACAACCGTAGCTGTTTTATGCGGTGCTTTATTGAGGGCCCTAGGGACCTGAGGACTAGCGTCCAAAGTCAGAGCCCCCATCAACGGAAAATTTCACCGAGTTTATATACTTTTCAAAAACGATTACTTCATTAGGTCTTTGTGCTGTTTACCAGCTTTCCTGAAGTTTATGATTACATTGTGCTTCTTCATACAGTTACTTAAGACTATAATTTTACATGTTTGTCTAGATACACAGCCATAAATTCTATAGATATCAAACAAATAATTATTTAAGATAACGATTTCTTTGAGAAAAACAAGATTCGGCGTTCCGCACACATCACTGATCTGTTTGTTTGCTTGGGCCAGAATACACAAGCTCAGCATGCCCCACTAGTTCCAAAGCTGCTAAACATTAAACATTCCAACTACTCATCAGGCCTAAATTCAAGCCTTAGCCGAACTACTTCTAACTTTATATACTATTATGCTAACAACCCCACTTTAAGGAGAACACCGACAGCAGCTCATGGCGCAAGTCACTGCGGTTACCCAGTGTGTTAAGGCACAGTGTGTGCACCCCACACCAGCCTGCTTGGGCACCCCACCCCGCCGCGGTGGGCACCGCACCGCAGCCCCGTGCTGTCCTCGACACCCGCTGCGGCGAACGCTGGATGCTCTTCTCAGCCGTTAACAATAACCCCCCGCCGAGGGGGCCAACAGCCGCCGCGCGCGCGGGTCGCCTTTCCCTGGGGCAACGCGGAGGCGCTGCCCGGCTGCCGCTGCGTGGCGCGGGAGGGGGCGGCGTGCGGCATGCGGCGTGCGGCGGGCTGGGCCGTGGCGCAGCTGCCGCCCATGGCGGCGCTGCCCCGAGCGCCGCGGCGCGGTGGCGCGCCCGCTGCTGATGTGGCGCGTTCCCTTGGTGCCAGCGAGGCCGAGCCGCCGCGGCTGTTTCCCTCGGCTGCTGATGCTGCCGTGCGTCGGCCCGGGCCGGCTGTCAAGCCCAGGTAACGGCCCGCCCAGCCGTTAGGAAGCAGCAGGGCTCAGTCGGCCCTGCGTGACCCGCTCTTCCCCTTGCGCGCGGTCTGTGGGGAGCGGTTTGTTACTTTCCCTTAACTCCCACTGCACCTGTGGGAAGCCCCTTCCTTCCTTCCTTTCTCCCGCCCGCCCGCCCGCCCGCCCGCCGCAGCGCTCTGCCTTCCAGCTCTCAGCTCGTCAGGAGCTCGTGCCTGCTGTGCTTCCCTTTGCCTCCCCCCCGGCCTCGTGAGTGGGGATGGCTTTTGCAGAGGCCTTGCAATAGGCAGTTCGTTTCTAGGTGTATGGCAGGCGCAGGTTTAACGTGCTGTTTGCAGTCCAGGTAGCGGGGCTTTAACTTGGTATGTGCTTCAGCTTAGAGGACGTAAGCGTTATAAGCGGTGCTTGCTAGTTTAGTGGCTAGTGTATATATTTTAAGGGTAGTTAAGCGTTTGTATTAAATGGGAGGATTTAATTGTGGAAGGTACGATTTCTTTAATTCTCATAGTACAGGTTCAGCACCAGTCTTGGAAGCGATGTTGAGGAAGCAGGTTTTTCCGCTCGTCCATTTGTACTCCCTTGAGTTTCATAGCTAGTTCATTCCATCAGGTTTTTTTTAACCTGTAAGTGAAATGGATGTTACACACCTCTTTGAAGGACTTTGGGATTCTTAGCTGAAGAAAAAAAAAAAAACCCAGATGTCAAAATATTGCAGTCATTTCTGTTTATCCCCAGGTATGCTTTGACATTTGGAGGAGATGGGTTTTATCACTACTTAAAACTTTCTATACATTCTTTGAAATAGGTCTGTTCCCTGACCAACAAAAAGCCCATAGTCACATTGCAAGTACGACAGGGTATGAAAGTGAAAATACCAGCACAAACCCGAGTCCCATAAGTTGAACACTAATGAAATAGCAGTTGAGATTGTTATGCCTCCAAGCAAGAGCATCTCAATTGTTACTGGGAGTCTCTAAAGAGCAAGAGTAACAGCTGTCACCAATTTTTAACTTGCGCAGGCAAGCTTTGTCAATGCATCACAAAAGCGTTTTGTTAATACTAATTTTAAATCTTAGCACTCGCAGTGCTTGAAAAATAGTTTATGCAATGGATTTGCTGTTGTTTCTGCATACCTTGAGAATATTTTTGTTTTGGAGGACGTAAAAATTCAGTGGTTTTTTTTTTAATTGAAGTTTCTGAAAGTAGTGGACAGTGTGTTGAAGTTTTCAAGGCGTGTGTAGGCAATACTCCTCTTAGTTCAGAAATTCCTTCCTGAAGTGAAAAAGAGGAGAACACAAGGAGTAGCTGGAAAAGGAGCAAGGAGGACTGATTACAAGAAATGCAGGTTATGTTTGTAACAGGTAAATGTTGTTGTAAAATCCAGGATCCATGTCCTGATCTGAATTACTTCTATGTCTGGAGTCTGTCTAGGTATGTCACCGTAGGGTATGCCCCAACTGAGTGCTTTCAGCCTAGATACAGGATAGAATAGCCTGGTACATGCTGCCCAGAAAGATGCAGAAGTGGTATCTCGCCTCAGCTGAACATGACTTATGTCTCTGAATCGCTTTGATCACATTTGAAAAATGCAGTTTTACGGCCTCAACTCATCACATAAGTGTATTTCTTGATAATAATACATGAGTAAAACATTTGCTCGACCTTCAGGGCATATTTGATACACAGGTACTGGGTTTTTTTTTGTAGCTAATTTGGTTAGTCAGTCAGTGATTGGCACCCAAGTTGCAATGTGGATCTTCTTGTGTTATGCTAATAACAATTCTCTGTAAAACTTCAGGGTTAGTTTTGGGTATTTTTTTTACATCATGCTGTTGTCAATATAGGGCAGAGTTGTTCTGATTTGTGGAGCATAAAGCAATCTTAAATCAAGAACAGTGTGCATTCCAGCGTACGTGGTACTCATGTACATCAAAATCAGATTATTGGTTTTTCCCCCACTGATACTGATTGGCTGCTTCAAAACTCAGAGTTGGATTGACCAAGTGTTGGGATGTCAACTGACAAAAGAAGCCATCGCTAAGAGACTGTATGGAGGCCTTTGCCCGCTCAGCGGTATCAGTGGGTATGAAGTGTAAGAATTTGAGTAAGACTGAAACTCCACCTGAATATATCTGTGTGGTCTAATGATAGTATTTGTCATTACAGTTTACAGAGTTCTCACTGTCAGAAAAGTTGGGAAAAATGTGTGGCCAGTGGGACTGTGAGAATTTGTGTTAGAAATACGCAAAGTTGTGATTATCGTAATAACAAACAATTTCTGTCCAAATTGTTGCATGTTAATGAGCAATAAAAACATCAATACCCATCTCGCCTGTTGAACTGATGCTTGTCTCTCAGATTTGTCAGTATTTTAGCAGGGGAAGATCTGAAAAGAGAGTGTCACTGTGTTTTAAGTATGATTCTGTTGTGTGGTCAAGGGAATTCTTTTTGAGAAAGTTTCAAGGTTTTGTTTTATTTGGTATCTTTTAATAGCTTGGCAGAGCTGGATGGCTCAAAAGCATCTCTGGAGTCATGTTGCAAAAGAGAAGATTAATCAGTGAGTTTGACTTACTGCAGGGGCCTGTCTGGAGTTTGATGATGGTGGCCACAGTGGTGTGGCTGTCTGATATTAATAGATCTCTTCTGGATTCAGAGTGGTTTGGTGGTGTGACACTATTCCCTTCCGACTACTGAGAGATTAATCATAGGAGAGATGCCTGTGAGTTTAAATCTGACGTCTTCCTGATGTCAGGTATTCTAACTTGGTGATAATAGTTCAAATTTGTGAACTGAAAATCGTGAGTTACTGTATGATGCATTCCCTGAATGCTGTCTCAGTTGAGATGTGGCATCTATGTGTGCACATGCCTATGTTATCATTTTGCGATGATGTGACTCCTCTTTTCCTTTTTGGAACTAGGTCAAGGAGCTTTGCTGACAGGCCTGGGAAATGTTCTCAAACTGTAACTGCTGGAATTAGAAATCTCTATTTGACACGTTCCACAAAACTGAAACCTAATTTGTGCATTGAGAGGTGAGTATGTCCTTTAGTTTAGGAGTAAGAGTGGAAGATCCCTTGTAGACTCTAAGCCATCTTTTGACTGCCAACGATTATAATGTTTGTACCTTGCAGATTTCCATGCCAGGTGTTCTGAGTCAAAAAGAAAAGATTTGCTTTCCTGGCCTGCTTTGTGATCCCGTGTTGATGTTCTAATGTTCTCAGCCATAATTCTCCCTCACCTCCTTTTCTAGATTCTTTTGAAGTATGTAGGCTTTCCAAGTCTTATGAAGCCTTCAGCAGCTCCTTTGCAAATCATGGACTGTATTGTTCCTAAAAATTGTTATTCTGTTAGTTCAGTAAAAGTCAGTTTGGAATTAAGCTTTGCATGTTTCTCTTGATGCTTGTTGCTTTGTATAGAGAAGCTTAGAATGGTGAGTGGGATGAGAGGGAAGGAATTAAGTGCCTGTTGTGTATTTGCTGCAAGGTAAATGTTTCTCTTCCTGCTTGTCAGTGAAAGGGCGCTGTCAATATAATCATGAATTGTTTTCTTTTTGAAAACCAGTTACATTTCTGCTGAAAAAATGTCTAAGAGTATGTAACATGAGAGATTAGTTTGCTTTGCTTTGCACGTTTTGTAGCTTCCTGCCCAGTCATTTCTCTGTTTTCCATTGGATGCCCAGTTCAGTCCTTTATGCTGTTAGTTTGATGTGAAAGGCAAGAGAAAAAAGAGAAAAAAATTAATGTCTCTCAGCCTCCTTCAAATGAAAATTAATATGATTCTAAAACCTACTGTTGAGAATTGTGGATCAAACCTATTCTTTTAGCTAATTTGCAGCTTTTTAAGGGATCATTTCTAAATTCTGCCTGGAATAAATGCACTAACTCCTTCGAGTGTTCAGTGTTTGAGTTACTTCATGTAAGAACCATGCAAGTTTTGGTATGGTCACCTCTATGTTAGTGCAGCCAAGACTGTGAGTTTTAATACAAACCTTGGAGAACTGGCATTATAACCATTTTGTGCTTGAAAGCTATATGCCTCTCGGTTAAAGTATTAGAAATCAACAAGTGTTGTAAATTACATAATAGTAATGGACAAGAGACACAGCTGAGGTGTTGACTTCCACAGCAGCTTGTATTTTCAGTGGTGATTTTGATGTTGCTGTACTCTCGTGCTCCAAAAAGGGTATGGAACATGTAGTCTTTGAAACTCTGCCATTACCAAATACCACTTGAAAGGTGTATGAGGTCTCTGTGTGTTAATACAAAAATCATGGTGGCTCACCTCTAGCTTGTGCTCCGCTGCTTTGTACTTAGGCTGGCACCTGCATTTCAGGCAGCCTTACAGATGCGCAGAAACATTAACGTCGTTAATGCTGAGTGGCATTTACATTAATGCTTCTCAGCTCTTATTTTCAAGTTCACACCTTTCTGTTGACATAACTGAAAACTGAGTACACATGGCTTGAAGATTTTGATGAAGCAGTGCATGGTCTTGCTGACCAGGACATTTCCATCCTGGTGGATCCTGAGTCCTGACACCACGGTGAAGAGGAGAGTGAGTATACACAGTTCTGCCAAATGCTGGTGGTTATGGACTAAAGTGTTAAAACCACTGTACAAGCACTGAGAAAGTGAAGTTGAATTAGTTGCTTTAATTCAAACTGGATTGAAGTTAGCAAAGTTTAAGGACAATGCAAGCCTGTAACTTTTCATGTAATTGTACTGTGCCGCTTGAATGGGTTGTGGTGAATTGTTTTAAGCAAATGTCTTATATCAGAGAGGCAAATTGGAACCCAAACTCATCAAATTAACTCTTCAGGTGAGTTGGTTTGTATATTTTCAAGATGATAATTTCCACCTCTTTTGTTCCATGCTGGTTTGAAATTAAAATTCCTTGCCATTGTCGTTTCTGGAGTCTGCAGGCAAGTCTAATGGTATTTGTCTTGTTTTCCAGCATGCCGCCAGAAATGCTGATGAAGATATTTTCCTATTTGGATAGCGTGTCCCTGTTGTCTGTTGGTTGTGTGAATAAGCACTTCTATCATCTTGCCAATGACAAGTAAGGAGGAGGGAAGCATAAGTGCTAGTCTTAATTGTACAGCAGTTGAGTTTGCCCAAGCTATGAGTCTTTGCAATTTAGTTTCACTAGATGCCAGAGCACTGATGCATGTACCTACTGGCAGTTACTCTGCTGAAAATGTGCTGCATAGCTCATAGTAAAATGTCTAGCTGTGCAAGCCCTGTTAAGTTTAGTGGGAGATATGAGGTGAAAACTAAATACAGTGTTTCGAAATATTACTCTTAGTGGGATTTTGTTGTTGTTGTTGTTGTAAAATTTGCATATATTTGTTTGTAGTCACATGTACCTGCACAGGCATTTTGATTCAGGCAATCTTTAGTGGTGTGTAGCCAGTAGCTTTGTAGAATTTTCATAGCTGTCATAATTTTGAATTCCTACTTAATCATGTCTTTCATCACGTTTCTGCATGGGGTTTGATTTTGGTCAAGTGATTTACTATTGGGTTTTAATTGTTGGTCTTTATGTCAAATTTGATGACTTCTAACTGAAAACAAAATGAGCAAAGATAAATACTGATGCTTTTTTTTGGTAAAAAAAAAGCTCTGTTGCTTATACAGAATTCACAAATTGCTCCTACAGTATCGTGATAATTTTGGGGAAGGATTGAGAGGAGAGACCCCAGTTGGTATGAGATAACTAGGATGTCTGAGAGTTTTCCGTCGAGGATTCTGCTTCATTAGGATTGTTAAAATGAGAAATTGTCTTCCTACATAGGAAATTGCTGCATCTGATAGTCATCCGTTTCTCTTTTATTTGACAAAATATGTACAGTGTATCTGTTATCATTGGCATGGACAGTTTTAGGACTGATGAATTTAACGGCAAGACCATAATCCAGATTTATTTTTGAGGCTGTTAACAGGTGCGTGAAGATAAAAATTATGTAGTTGACACGATTGTAAATCTTAATATGTGCTTTCCACTTCAGGATGGTAAGGTAGGATAAAATCATTGTGGCTGTTCAGGGGAAGCTGATTAATCTGTCTCCATCTCCACAATGTCTCTTTCCATTTTCTAATCTCAACAGAGATTACTGTATGTGCACAAATGGGATGTGCAGAAGAGGTACTTTCCCTTATCTAGGAGACTGATTGGTTCAATGAGACCAGGTCACTTCTTCCCGCTGGATTTCCATGGACCTTCTTTAATCCTTCAATCTTGTGAAGTAACAGGAGTTATAATTGCAGTCTCTGCATATCTCTGTGACAAATCTGAGCTTGGCTTTTAGGCAGAGTATCTGTTTGAGGATACTTCTGCTGAACTGGACGTATAGGGTGTTGTCCTTGATGAAACAGGACCATCAGTCTCTCAGTGATCTATCTGTGCTGCCTAATGCAGTGTTTTGTCTTTGGGCTCTTCAAATAATGTCTGTGCTTAAAGAGTTTCTTGGTACTGATGTCTTCAATGTAACTGTTGAAAGTGAGGGAAGGTTTCTGACCCCTCTTTCTGTACCCTCCTTGCAGTCTTATTCCTGCCTTCCTGTCATGCAGTGTGGGAAGCTCACAGAGATGGTAGATCTGAAAGCCTGAAGGTTTTAGTCACCAGCAGAGAGTGCTCTTCTGGGAAAGGAAGAAGCAATATGTTACTGAGACTGAGGAGAAAGTTTGTAGGTATAGGCCGCAAGTCTGTCTTCATTCAGCCTACGTTGCCTGAGACTGCACCTTCAAAATGCAGGAAATCCCTGACCTCTGTCTTTTCAGCATCATGCAGCCAGATGCTGACTGAAAGAAAGAATGTCTGTCTTGGGAAGAGGTTTCTAGTTAACAGGAGTGGGATACAGGCAGTCATCTGGATGGACTTTTTAGGCTGAATACGACCAGTTGGATGGTTTGCAGATCAGCTTCCCCTGATGATGGTGCGTCAAGGACATCTCTTGTTTTCGTCATCCTGCAGTTTGTAGCTGCTTCAGAGTTAAATAAGCATTTTCTCCCTCCATCAGAAATATTTTCTACTGTCTGATAATTGGGTTGTCTTTTCTTTTCTGGTCTCAAAAGTGAAACGTCTTAAATCTTTGTTTCACTTACAGGATTGTTCTTCATGTCCCTGCCTCCCTCCCCCTCCTCCCCCTCCACTGATTTTGGTGAAAAGAAAGCTGGAAGCTCGTGTTGACTGTGAACCCTCCCTTTATTAGTCATAGAAGCTTATGGGTCTGTGTGTTTTAAATAGTTTTGGCTCAAAAAAACTGACAGTGGGAGATCGTGCATCTATCTGCAGAGTAGCAGGCTGGAAGGTTTTGCAAAATTCCTGAGGCCATTTGCATTAATAACAAAGAGTCCGACTCTTGGTGCGTGGGGACTTATTCTCAGCAGCTGATGAAGTCAGAGTGGCTTTTGTGAGTAGGAGGCAGTGTGGGATGGATTCAGTCCTTGAATACTTTAATGGTTTAAGGAGAGGAAAACTGCTTTACAAAGCCGGTTAGTGTAAGTTTCCCTGGGGATAAGTGAGGACTGGTAAAGGTAATCTTGCTGATAAATGGTAGAGAATTTCTCTCGAGAATGCTGTTAATTTTCTTTAGTGAAGTAACGTAGACTGTGTGGCTAGCACTTTAAAATTAGAAAATGTATTGGAAACCTTTGATCACACATTGTTGTGTGAAGTGTTTTAACTTCTTGTGCTTCCCTGAACTGTCCTAGAGATACTGAGGCGTGGGGGGCAGAAATGTGACCTCATATTTTTCCTAACAAGAAAGAGATGAACCCATCATTCCTGTTGCAGGGTTTTTTAATCTCTTCAAAACGACATCTCTGAGCTATTTAAAAGAGAAGGATTTGATGTGACAGTAGTACCACCAGCAAACGGTGGATTCTGAGTGTTCGCTCTCACACCGTTTTCAGCTGGATCTGTGTGAGAAAACTGAGGGGTCAACTTTTTCCTCCCGGATAAACGTGTGAGAAGGATGCAGTATTGTTTTGGGGTGGAATTTTCAAAAGTAGCAGCTTTACCTTCATCATTTTTCACTGAAGTCGCTGAGCTGTCCCTGAGCGTCATCCTGGATCCTGTATTTTCAGGAAGAAAGACAAGACTTACTTTTTCTTTGTTTTCATGATAGCTTTCCCTTGGATATTTTCTGCTTTGTTTTGTTGTGATTTTTGTTTTAAAATTCCTCTTTGTTTTTTGTCTGTGAAGGAAGCAGCAGAATAAGGGGAAGGAAGGCTTTTTTAAAACCATATACTCTAGTGTGCTATTGAGAGACATAAACCAGTCCCTGATATCTGATGATCCTACTTTCTAGAGCGCTAGACATTTTCCGTATAAGTAGTTGAGATGTTTATCAACATTACTGGCACATTGTGAGAATCAACTGAATAACTTTCAGGGTTTTTTTTTTTACCCTGTGGTAGAGCAGAAAGTCATAAATGGATCTCATTTGGGATGTGTAATCCAGATCAAGAAATGTGTTCAGAGATTCCACATTGTTAGAGATGATCTGTTAAGCCCACAAGAAATGCTGGCATCCAGCATCTTCTGGTTCCCGAGCCTTCATGTTTGCAGTATGGAAAGTGACTTCTCATCAGCTGTTGAAAGATCAAAATGGGGAGAAGTGTACAACTGTGCCTTTGCATTTTCTTGATGAGTGCCTACAGTTTTTGGTCTTCTGTAAACTCAAATTTGGATCAAACCCAGTTTGCTGATAATCTAGGATTTTATATTTTTTTTCCTGCTAACATTATGCTCAGTGGTAGTTGAGACGTTCGTGTGTATTTAAGAATATTCACCCATTCCTGAAATTTATGTGGTTTTCCTCTTTATTGCATTTTTATTTTCAGTGGGATATGGCTGAAAATCTACTCCAGTTGTTTTCAACCAAAAAGGAACATTTGGAAAGTGATGTCTGAGCAAACAGAAACTCTTTCCTTGGGCTGTGCTGCTCTGGATGATAGAAAGACTGGGTATTGGAAGAGAGAATACATCTTCAAACAGATAGCTGCTGTCAAAGCTAGAGTGGCGCGACTTGTTAAACCAATAGATCCTTACACAGGTCTTCCATGTAAAAACAAGGAAGCTATGAAGTAAGCAATGCCTTGTCACAGAAGATGTTTACACAAGAACGATGTACAGAAAATTAATGGCTTTGCAAATGCTGGGGGGATATGGAACTACAGCTATAAAATGTATATCGTAATGGGAAGGTACAATGGCAGCCTATAACTGACCTAGCCTGAGAAACCTGGAACAGTTAGTAGAAATGTAAAATTTCTGTTGGAAGCATAGTTTAAGTTTTGTCACTTTCAAAATATTTTTCTTTAAAAAAAACCAAAAACCCAACACCCCTCTCCCTTCTCAATTCCTAAACAACAGAGCATTTGGCTTCAGTTGGATAATTGTTCTAAAGGACAAAAATGGAAAGGAACATGCAATGGAGAAGGCAAAACTGTCATTTAAGGACACATCTGTTACTATATGTTGGTATAGTACAAACTGGCCATGCTTAGACATCCTGTCAACCCTAAAGCTATACGGAGTTGTGCCGTTGTTTCCTGACCAAAGCAGAGTTCCCAGCAGGAATGGGTGAGTTTTAACATAGGATTTAAGGAGGGGTTTTGGTGTAACTGGTTGGTAATGTGTCTGTGGGAGCTTTCTGACCTTGACTGAGCTTAAGTTAGTTCTTAGAAAGCCTCTTTATGTTATTTCTTCAAAATCCTATGTTCTTCTCGTCGTTGATAGAGCTTTATAATAAGAAATAGATATAATCGAGCGAGCTGTGACATTAATTCATGGGTTAATGTAGCTACTGGTATGCAAGATACAAACTGATACTGCCTGCATTAGAAAGCTGAATCTAAGGTGTAGATACAAGTGGGCGTGAAACAAACATGTAAATCTAGAAGAATTTAATGTGAGACATTTAGATTAGAACAATTAATAGTGTTTATTTATGTGTCTGCAATCAGGTAATCTATGTTACTGACACTTTTTTTCAGTGTGATAGGTGAGTATGTGAATTTAGGGAAAGTGGTGTTTGGCTGTGTGTACAAAATAAGTATACGCATATAAAAAAGTACTCCACAGCTCAACATGAAATAGCTGTTGCTTTGTAACTTAAGTGTGCACAATAATTTTCTGGCATTATATTCTGAGAAAAGATGTTTGAAATAAAAGTGTGCATTTGAGGTATGTATGTATTTGGTTGCTGTCAAGGAATTATCCACGTATCTATGATTTATGTGTCAGTTTAGTATAAACGTTAACAGCCACGTGCTTCTTAGACAAAGCACCTAGCAGCAGAGCTCTGAAAAGCAAGAATTGTTCACCTACAAAAATATCGTTGCTGAAGTGAAAACAAAGCATTTTCTTAAAAAAAAAAGAAGTCTTTTGTGGAAACAAGTCTTGCAGTCATATTATGTGGGAAATGTGGTTGTTTTACCAAGGTGATGACTCATATGTAGAAAATTGTTAAAGAAAACTTCTAGGCAGTTAGTGTATTTCACAGAATTGTAAGTTGTTAAAGCTTGTGAACATACATGCAGGTATCAGAATGCTACTCAGGATGTTAGGACTATAAGGAGCTAGTGCAGGGACTTTGGAAAAGGCCCTGTATTTATACAAGCCTGATTGAGATAAAGATGAAAAGGGCTCATGTCTCATGCCTGCCCCAAATCTTCAAGTTCAAGGTAATGTGATGAAGTTGCTGTCAGCTGCTGCCATCCTAGCAGTGTGCAACGGTAGGTGACACGACTGTGATACTATTGGGAAACCTAGGAACGGCCTTGAATAGAACAAGTGTATGAGTCTGCAAAGTGTTTTGAATATAAGAAGAGCCTCAGTCCATGAACGGTTTTAGAAAGATTAATTCTGAATAGGTAATGCAGACTCTGCTTTTTACTTTTTTTTTTTTATGCACCATTAGCCAACAGGAATGCTTGTGGAGCATGAACTTTAATTAAAGGGTGTTATGGAACTAAATTGTTTTAATTACATGCAAAATCTAGAAATAATTTTCTAAAAAATGAAAACTTCCTCTAACAGAAGATTTTAATTTATTTTATGTACAGTTTGATCCTTTCTTTGGAATTTTGCTTCTGTGGAAGAAGAATTTATCTTTTTACTAGCTTACAAACGTTCAGTGATTTCATCTGGTATTAAAAATAAATTATTAATGTAATTCTGCAGGTAGTTTGAAATATTGAGCAAGCGGGTGAGTTTTTAAAATAGTATATGAGGCCATCCTATGGTGGCTTTTGTCTCTTGTCCAGTGTTGAGATCCTGCTAGTATGCTGTGGTTGTTTAGAAGTAACGTTTATGGCTATGCATGCTGGATGCTTTCAAAACCATTTTCATCATCTGCATGTCCTTTTCAAAGACCTCATTGGCGTTCCTTAGTTGCTGAATACTGTCTTGCTAACCTGACTGAACGCAGTGTAGCAGCTGGTGCTGATAAGCTTGTCCAGCTCTTCATTCTGAATCCAGGACTCTTAGTAGGACTTTGGAAGGTAAGATAACAATTTTGTTTGTTGGTACGTTACTATAACTCAAAGAAACAGATTCTTTTTGCCTTGTAGTTCGGGATTTGGAGAGTTTTTATGGGTTTTGGTGTTTGGTGGTTTTTTTTTTTTTCAGTCTTTTTTTTTTCATTGTGTTTTGAAACATCTTGACTGAACTAACAAAAAGATACAGGTAGTGACAACTAGCTGATGATTTGTTGTGTTCTAAAGAGTTGTCTCAGGAGCATCTGTACTTTTCAAAAACTCCACCTCTAACAGTTATGTATCGTAGTATATCAGGTACCGTCCTGATATTGTTTCTGTATTCGGTTGTCTTTGTTTTGCAGTCTTCACATGCCAAAGTTTGGTATCCTAAAGACATTCTAAGTAGAACAGTTAGAGGACAGATGTTCTTCTTCCCCTGACTCATGCGTTGCCTTGTCTCCATCACTCAAAGTGAGGAATTCCCACAAGGCAGCTTTGCTATTTTTTCCTTTAATGTACATCTCCAAGTAGTCGTATCCTGCTCCAGCTGTAGTAACGCTGTAAGTCGTGCCCTTCTGGGGATATTCAGTTCTTGGTATTAAGTGTCTAAGTTAAGGGATTAGACTGTAGGCTATGTGTTGAAATGAGTGCCTTTAGAGAGCAGTGTGGAGCATCCAAAGTAGACTTTTACTCTAAAAGAATCTGCATCTTTGCACCGAGTACATTGAGACCTAGGTGTCTGCCTGAAGTTGCATGTGGTTAGGTGCAACCGAAGCCTATCACAGGTGTTCTGCTCTTGGACTGAATTCAGAGGTGGCAGCCCTTTCTTCTGCCCACAGCCATGTTAATGACCTGGGCTTTTTATTAGGCACCGGCAAGAAACTTCCCTCAGGGAGCCTGTGAACAGTTTCTCTGAGCCGTGTCTTGTTTCCAGCTGGAAACTCTTGCTGCCTCAAATACGCACAATCACTAGAGGAACTGTTTAAAACTACAGGAGGAATATTTGTTTCACTGTTTCTTAAAGGTTAGAAAACTTGAGACTGGCTGACCTGCATTGAGCCTGTTATGGACTGTCTCAATCTATGAAAAGCCATTTCTTTTCTATCTTCAGAAGCCTACTCTGCAGTGGTGTCTCTATGGCCTTGCTAGCACGTCACTCCTTCCCTTGCTTGGAAAGAAAACTCTTTCAGCACCTGGAAATAGTTCAGTCCTGACTAAGTTCCACAACACTGTTAAGCATCAAATGCCTTACTCCGGTACATTTTTCCTGCTTACTTTTCTGAACAACTGTTCTTATTCTCTGTGTAGGCAGAGGAACATTAGGCAGTTATCTGTAGATAGAATGTAATAATCGTAAATGCCACACATTGTGGTTTTTCACACCTAGCTTTGCAGCAGAAATTGTTGATGCTAGCAGTTTTGACAATCAAGGACAGGTTATGTGGCCCTTTTGGTATTTTAGATGAAGTCTGAGAGACTCTGTGACTAATAAATCTCTGTCGTTACATCTTTTATAGCTGTAATTTTGCACTACAAAAGTACAGGAGTAGCTGGAAAAAAAACCCCGTTTAGGTAGGGGATGTCATTTTCTGTTTTGTAACCCAAAATGATGAAAACAATAGTTGACCACTTTTCTGGACTGCAGTAGACTGCTGGCAGTGAGTCATGTTGCTGTTGACTTGCGTGTTTGCAAATGTAGGACTTAAAAGATGTTTTTTTCCTTTTTTTTTTTTTTAATAAAAAAGTTGAAATCCTAGCATTCTGAGTTGTTGAAGTGAATACAGATCTGAGCTCTGAAGTTTTCTTTGAGTTTTGTAGGCCTATAGAAGGTATGTCTTCTTATTTTCGCAGGAATGTGAAATCTGGGGAAGACATCTGGCGTTTTACTTTGAAATTCAGTATTTCTGTTGAATAGCTCTGTATTCTGCAGTGGTGTTAGGCCTCTTTGCAAATAGTTCCTAACGAAAATAAGCTTGAGTAAGTATGTAGTAGCTAGATGTAAGGCCTGTTTGAACCTTTTTAGGTGTCTGGTTTAAAATGGTATAAGTAGAAGCCAGAGAAGTACGATTCATGGATTGTTGCTGATAACTTTTGCCCTGGCATATAGGTTGCTTCCCTCTCTTTCCCCAAAATACAGAAGTGCTGTGATCTTTTACATATATTCCGTATTTTGTGAAAAGACGGTAGCAGTTACAGGAGTCCCAAGTGTTAAAGCCATTATTAACATAATTACAGTAATTTTCAGAGTACTAAAGCAGCAGCATTTATCTATGAACACTAATGCTCAGGAAGACTTTGTGAAAAAAAAAATATTTCCAGATGATAATGCATCTACCTTAATTTTCAGGACAAAAATGAAATTGCTTTTGTTATGGCAAGTCTTCATAATCATCAACTTATTGAGAGAAGCATTTTGGGTTCTGCTACTGTGTAAGTTTTAGTTTCTCCTTTATAGGTAATAAAGATAACCTTTTTAAAAAGCTTTGAGTTTTATAGTTAAAATTGCCCGCTTGTTAAAGGTTTATATTTAGGAAGTAATTAACTTGTTTAATATAAACAACAGTTAAGGTAACTATTTCCATAATAAAATGTTGCCATTGTTATGCTATTAAGGAAATAATGTAGTCATACAAGTAGACTAGTACTTACTGTATTCAGAAAATTAGACATGAACTGCCCATACTTTCTCCCTTTTCACAATCAGTCTTTTTATTCCCTCTTCTTATTTAAAATACTTAGAAAAGAGGGAGACATTTTAAGAAGCAGGAAAATAATCTTCAGCTATGCAAGAGGGGTGAAAAACATTCTAGTAAACCAGTAAGGTGCTTGCATTTGCCTTTTGGTCTAACTGAAAAACTAGCTGAATTTCCTATGAAGTATTTGTGAGGATGTGTATATAGCAGTAAAACAGAATACATGTTTATACACTGTAAAAATGTTTAAAAATACATTTGGTGGTTTTTTAGCTCTAGAAATGATTTTGGTGATTTAGTTTTATGTGTAGTGAAGCCAGTGCTTTGTATTTGTGTGTGTGTGTGTGTAAACAAGTCAATAATTTTGAGTTTTAACAGATATACCTTTACAGTTGACTCATGATTTCTGCCTTTGGCTAGGCTGGACAGCTGATTTAAAAAACTGGATACAACGTTGAACAGCTTAAAAGAAGTGTAATGAACTACAGATGTTTACTTTTTCAAAAGCATTAATAAACAAGAAAAATTGTGTATCCCAATAATTTTTCTTCTCTTAAAACCTTTCCTAAGGTGATAGTCTCAGTCTAAGGCTGTTGACTATATCACTTTCTGTGAAGCCATTCCCCCTTACCTAATTGTGTAGTAATACTCTTTTTTTACAGTCAGTATGCCCCTCCACCTAATAAACCCCTGCTGGATGATGTTGACTCACAGTATGGACTGCATGGCTACAATCTACATCTTGATATGCACGGTGGAAAATGCACCTACCTGTGTGGAACAATGAGGAGCCTGTTCTGCAGAAAAGGTAGAGTTGACAGAGCAGTAATGTCTGTTTTTAAAATGATCCCTGCTGATATGTTTACCCTCTGATATCCAATATGTCTGTTTTAACGGGAGAAACTGAAATGGATTTTTAAGAGTAAGCTGTCTGTTTGTTTGTTGTGTGATTCCTTTATATCTGCATGGTGCCTTGTGCGGCGCCATGAATTTGCTCCATGTGAAGTCTGCCTGCCCTTACATTGACACGGCGTCAGGCCTGAGATAGAAGTTCAGCAGATTGTCAGGATATTTTCATTTGATTCAGTGCTGAGTTAATAATGCAGTGGCACAGCTTTTGGTTCAGGTTGATGTTCTTTTCACATGGGGAGAGTTTGTTTATCCTCATAAATTTTGGAGCCCTATGTTTGTGGAATTCTACTCGAATATAGTTTAAGTGCATTGACAGATTAAATATTTCAATATATCTGTAGAAGATACTGTGAGCTTTGGGATTTATAGCTTTTACTTAGGTCAACCTAAGTTTGTCTGTTCTGTTACCCTTTAGTTGTGTAATAAACAGTTTCAGTGGTTGTTTTGAACTGTATTGCTTTTTAAATCAGTTCCTAACATTTCTTTTCGTGAGATATGATTATCTGTCCTTGTTCATATACAGCCTAACTTAATAATTCTCCTAGGGTTCTGCAAGATATATGAGTGATCTCTCTTTTGACATAACTTCAACACAACCCTGCCTACAGCTAAACAGCTGTCTTTCTATCAGCAGAGACAGGTTAAAATGTTAAACTTAAAATTAACCACTGTAGATTTTTCTTGTAGCCACTGGTGAGCCTTCTGTTGATTTCAGACAGTATCGTTCCGGATGAAGACAGTAGAGGGCACTGTTGTCGGGCTTGAGCACCTTTACAGTGTCAGAACAATTTTCCCTATGATTTTTTTAAAATTGTATTTGATGACTCCAAGAACTGTCATTTAAGCTGTAGCCTTGTGTGCACAGTATGGAGTGTTTTAGTCCTTTGAATTTGAAACAAACCTGTTTTCAGATTCTCAAAAAGCTCCTAGCTTGAAATAAAGGAATACTCACAGTGAAGTTCTGTCCATGTAGCAATACAAGTCTCCCCTGAGGTGGTTTCGATACAGGAATCCTCTATATATCCTGAAATAATAAGAATAAAAACAATCTTCTGTGACTTGGCCAGAGGGTTGAGTTTTTCATAGAATCATACCATGGTAGGGGTTGGAAGGGACTTCTAGAGATCATCTAGTCCAAGCCCCCTGCAGAAGCAGGTGCACCTAGATCAGGTCACAGGAACATGTCCAGGCGGGTCTTGAAGACCTCCAAGGAAGGAGGCTCCACAACCCCTCTGGGCAGCCTGTTCCACTGTTTTGCATTAGTTTAGTTTAGAGTTGTTTTTTGTTTTTTTTTTTTTTTCAGGTGAGTGTCATGTTTTGTTTTCTAAGATGCAAATTGTTGCTCCTCACAGAACAAGAGCTATACAAGAGAACGGACCCTTTCTTTGTTGTTATTGTAGAAGCTACTTCTGGTTAAAGATTAAACTGATGTTTATGCAACTTGTAGCAAATGTCCAAGAGCTACAGCTGTGATGCCATCTCACTTTGCAAGTTACATAATCTGTGCAATGATCAGGAAGGTTTTTTAAACAGTTTCACTTTTGTGTCCTTTAGCTGTGTGACAGCTACTTCAGTCTGCTCTCACAGGACATCAGCCAGCTGAAGCCATGGTTCTGCAGGCAATAAGTTCATTTGTCATCTATTCCCTTCCATGTACTTGCACAGTAATTCTTTTTTGGAAAATGGTTGATTTCCTCCATAATTTCTGCTGAAAAATGATGTGGTGAGGCAGCTTATGGCTGTCTGCTGTAACATATCTTCACAGTAATTTGTTGTTCACTTTGCTCTTTCTGGTAAATAGGATGTTACTGAATGTGGCCAACAGTGTAGGTTTGTCTGAGCTGGTTGTACTTGGTGGTTTGTGCTTTGGTTTTAGGCTCCATTCTAATGATAGTCTTTGGCCTCTTGTCTGAGAGGGCCTTGAAGCACAAAAGGCTCTGACAGATAGAGAAATCCTGTTGTTTTTTGGAATTCTCTGCCCAATCCAGATCTATTTTAAGATATGGATGAGTTGTGCCAATGGCACTTGCCACAGCGTGAAACACAGATCAGTTGTCAGCTATTATACTGGGGTTTTATTATTTCTTAGTTTCCATTAGAAAGCTGTAGTGACTCCTAAGTTACCAGGGAACGTCCAGTTGTTATTCTGCAGAATACTTGATTTGTTTGTTCACATTTTATTTTTATGTGGTTTTTTTTCTTAGTGTTTGTTAATGTTGTGCTTTATTTTGCTGCTCTGTATTAATTCCTTCTGCAAAATTCTCAACAGTAAGTGAAAAAAGTTATGTCATTTCATTGAACTAAGGTGATGGACTATATATGGCTTCATGGGTTTTTTTTTGGTTTTTTTTTTTTTGTTTTCCTAGTATTAATCACAGAATCACAAAATGGTAGAGGTTGGAAGGGACCTTTAGAGATCACCCGATCCACCCCCACTGCTAAAGCAGGACAACCTAGATCAGGTCACAGAGGAACACATCCAGGCAGGTTTTGAAAGCCTCCAGAGATGGAGACTCCACACTCTCCCTGGGCAGCCTGTGCCAGGGCTCTGTTACCCTTAAAGAAGTTTCTCCTTACCTTTACGTGGAACTTCCTGTGCTCCAGCTTGTGACTGTTACTGCTTGTCCCAGAGTACTTGCACTGCAGTAACTAGCTGCTTTGCCGCTCTGTTTTGGATGTCTTTTAGAGTTTTATTCTGTGCTTCCTTCCATTCAAACGGGATTGGTAATATGGGCATGTTGGCAGCGTAGGGTGAACATGCTAAATACTTTCAAACTGAATTGAAATGAAAACATTTCTTGTTTTCAGGAAGCTGTGGCAGATTTTTCATGTGACTCATAGAAGCCATGAATACTACATGTCTTTTTATTAAACATTCTTGAGATGTGTTTAGTTAGTTTTTCATCTTTTTATGCATAGCTTTGTAACCATACAGTAGTCTAAGCTTTGGCTTTTCCATGTTATTCCTTGTTAGTCTATGTGGTTGTAAAATGTAATGGATGATTTTTGTGTGTTCAGGGAGCTTTTAAGATTTGTTTGTAAAACGTTACATCATATATTTGAAATGTTTTTGCTTGACCTTGAGGATTACTATGCAAGTTTAAATGGCTGTTTCAGCATGGTAAGCCTGATCCTTGCCATTAGAATTGCTGTTATGCATGGCTGTCCCTGTGAAAGTAACAATTGAATTACAGCTTGCAACAAAAACTTGGTTAGCAAAACCAAACTGTTTCTTTCACCTAAGGACTGTCTACATGATACATGTTCTCTGCATTGATATTCCCTTTATTTGGAAGTATTTGTTCCCTATAACCTAGGCCGATTAATGGTCTGCTTTGCTTCTATATGTCTTGCACAACCTATGGACTGTAGGTACTGTAAGAGGACAAAGAAACAAGTTCTAGATCAAGCTGAAGAGCACCCTGTCCAATTTGCTTTCCCTGCATTTCGCTTGGTACATTTTACGTTGCTTACTCTGCCCTTTAATTTGCTTTTCTCCTCCAACAGGGAGGAGGAAGGGGAGATTTCAGTATTTAGCACTTAAGGATCCTGCTAATTTCTAGTCTTACGTTTTCTTTCTTCTGCGTATGAGGATTGTAACAGAGCTGTTAGATTTTTAATAAATATATTATGAAGACTGATTTAACTAACCCATGAAAAATTAAACTTCAGATTCCTGATCCGTGTCACATATTTCTGTCTGGCTTAAAGTTAAGAAGTAGTTGCAGAAGGGGATTTATAACTTACAGCTATGCCAGGTGACCTGTCTAGCAATGCAGCAGTTCATGTTATTAATTCCATGCAATAGTAATGATGTCCTGGGCCTCATTAGTTTATTAGCAGTATACTTTTTAAATTTTTTTTTATACCATTAAAATTTTCACTTGTTTTGAGTGAGAGCAGCAGCTGCTTCTGTTAAAATCTGAATTGCAGATAACTAAGCAGTCCTTGGGAAAAGATGCTTGTTGACTGGCATTGTTTAAGGTCTCTTGTATAAAAGCTCATCTTGCAATGCAGACTTTCAGTGTTCACTCAGTAAAGCTTGACTATTTGAAATATTTTTGTCTTGAATGAACTCTTGTTGTTGGATTTGATTTACTGAGGATTAGCACTGAACCGTTTGGGTAGGTATCCCCTTAATATCCTTTTTTGCACCTCGAGCTGTATCCTGAAAGTGAATTTTGCATACACTTTTCTCACTGACTTCTCTGAGACTTCACTGCAGGGACAGTGGGTATCACTGTCTGGAGGGATGCATTTTACTTTTACTATGCAAAATATTTCCTGGGCATAGTCATGTTGGTTTCACTTTATTCACACTCCTATTCCAGACAATGTCTGTAGTGAAAAATCTGCTGCTTCTATCCTCTTAGCATGTGTTGGTGGGCTTCCTGCACACCATAAGTATTCTTTGGTTTCCCAGCTTATGAATGATGTCTTTTCAGCTTTGGTTTGTGGCCAAGCATCACTTGGGAGTTGCTTGGCCTGACAATATGAATTCAGGGAAGTTTAGTACAGAAGCTAGAAACTATGGGCTCTCTTTCTTTGTCAGTTTGCCTTCAGCTATCTGCCCTTAGCAGCCATCAGGCAAAGGCATTTATTGCTTCTTCACACAGGCTTTAGCTTTTTAACTCAAAACCAAACTTTCTGATGTTGCTTTTGCTTTCATCTTACCATCCAGGGTCTGCTACTGGATCCTGGCAAGCAGTATTTTCCTGGGACTTCCTCTCTTCCTTCCTATCAGTCTCTTGCAAAAGCTGGACACTTAAATCAGTTACTTTCTTTTTTTTTTTTTTTTTTTTTTTTAAAGAATTCAACTTAGAGGTCTCTAGTGCTTTTGTTTGCTCTTTTAAGACAGTATCTCATGTTCAATTTATTTAATGGATGTCCTACAAAAAAATCTGCTAATGTCAGGAGGTTGGGACATCCATTTTTCTTTGGTATCTAGCAACAGGACAAGGGGTAATGGGATGAAGCTGAAACACAAAAAGTTCCATTTAAATAGAAGAAAAAAATATTTCACTGTGGGGGAGCAGTGGAACAGGCTACCCAGAGGGATTGTGGAGTCTCCTTCCTTGGAGGCCTTCAAGACCTGCCTGGACATGTTCCTATGCGACCTGATCTAGGTGAACCTGCTTCTGCAGGGAGCTTGGACTAGATGATATCTAAAGGTCCATTTCAACCCTACCATTCTATGATTCTATGATTTCTGGGAAGTGGTCAGTAATGCAGGCACTGATGGTATGAAATTGAAATACTGAACATGGAATTTGCTGCTTGTGCCCTTGTTTCAGTCCTTTAGGTGACATTCAGATTTTTATACTCAAATATACCGTTCTTTTTTAGCTGTTGGTTCTACTGTGGATCACAGAATCAAAGCCCTGAATTGTGACTTAAATTCTCTGTAATATGTTTGATATCTAGCTGGTAATATACGTCAGAGTTCCTCCTTGGGCAGTGGAAGGAAAGTAAAGACATGTAGAGAAGCAGAGAGAACACTTACAGGGTATTTGGGCTTAGTTTGGTTTGTAGCAGTATAATATCATATATTGTTAATATTTTCAGGTGATGTTGCAGATGGATATTTGAGGCTCACAGCTGTAAGCTTAAAGGACCATACGAAGCACTTGCCTGTTGGTGGAACATTTGGTTTGTCCTGGGAAACAGATGTGTTTAAAGGAAATGTAAAGGTCAGTCAAATATTTTTCCTTTCTGGAAATACTTAACTCAGAACAGAATTATGTTTATGCATCCTAAATATAATATTTCTTTTTTCTAAAAAAAAGTGTGTACTTGTGGAAAGTATCTGTAACTAGAAAAGAAATTGATGCAAGTGTTGTAAAAATTATGTGGATTTTGAGGAAAACAGATTTTATACTTTTTGTCTTAGACTCTAGATTGCATGATTAAGGGAGGTTCTCATCCCCTTCTACTCCCTTCTGTCCCTGCTGAGGCCTCAGCTGGAGTCCTGTGTCCAGTTCTGGGCTCCACAGCTCAAGAGGGATGGAGAACCTCTAGAGAGAGTCGAGCGCAGGGCCACCAAAATGATCAGGGGACTGTGGCATCTTTCCTATGAGGAAAGGTTGTGAGACCTGAGTCTGTTTAGCCTGGAAAAGAGAATACTAAGGGGGGGAACTTACTAACTCTTATAAGTACCTAAAAGGTGGATGTAAGCAGGATGGGGTGACACTTTTTTTTGTAGCATCCAGTGACAGAGCTAGAGGTAATGGATGTAAGCTGGGACACAAAAAGTTGTACTTCAACACAAGGAAAAGCTTCTTTTCTGTGAGGGTGAGGGAGCCCTGGCACAGGCTGCCCAGGGAGGGTGTGGAGTTTCCTTCTCTGGAGGTTTTCAGATCCACCTGATCGTGTTCCTAATTGTTTCTGTGCGACCTGATTGAGGTGAATCTGCTTTAGCACAAGGGATGGACTAGCTGATCTTGAAAAGTCTTTTCCAACCCCTACTATTCTCTGCTTCTGTGATTCTATGATAGAGCTGTTATGTATGTGTGAAAACTCCAGTGCTTTCCACTTGGCAAAGATGCTGTGACTGACGAGCTCCACTTGGAAATACTGGACAAATAATATACTGTGGATGTGCCTTTTGTGGGGATTTTGGTTTTTTTTTTGTTGTGTTGTTTTTCGGGCAATAAGTTGAACCTCTGGGGAAATACTCTGCAGTTCTTTTCTGAAAACTGTAACTTACACACTACTGAAAAAAGACTTGGTTCAACATTTGCTTTCAATTTTGGCACTTACTTAAAAAAAAATAGAAATTAATAAAACTGCCATTTCTGCTATTGTGCAAGTGTGAAGTGGAATACTGTTTGCTAATGTAAAACTGTGCTCATAGACATTCATATACTTGTGTTATAGTTTACAGTGTCTATCAGCTTTCCTATACATTACATTTAGTAATCTGCTAGCATCTGTTGGGAACATGAACTACAGTTGAGCTTGGATTACAGTCTCCATTTAGTCCTCCCTCTCTAATTGCTCATAGCTTTTTTTTTTTCCCCCTTCATATTCCTTGTTTGCATAGTAACAAGTTTGTTCACTTTCATTTTCTTCTCAGTTTGTACTGACCTTTTTTGAGTTGGGTGTTTGTTTTCAAAAGAACAACAAATCCTTCTCCTATACATTTTAACTTGTAACTAGAAGGAATTCAAGATAACAAGAACACACTCCTGAGGCAATTGGTTGCCATCTTTCTTTAGTCGTTGGTAATATTCATTTTGAACCATAGCAGGAATGCAGAATAGGTGGAGTTTGTTTGAGGAGCTTGAATAATTTTTGTTTAAATTTATTTTTATTGTGTCTCCCATTAATTTTGCTGCAATTATTTGCATGCTTAAAGTTAGTGAGATCTGACATATCATTACAGTATATGCTTCATTTGCTTGGAAAGCATACAGCAGGAGGTAGGAGATCTTGCTGCCATGTTGGGCAGGTATCAGAAAATTAAGGGAGACCTTATTGTGGCTTTTCAATATATAAAGGGGGCTTATGAGAGAGACTAAGAGAGACTTTTTGCCAAGGACAGTAATGACAGGACAAGGGTTTTAAATGGAGAGAGGGAAGATTTAGATTCGACACGAGGAAGAATTGTTTTACAGTGAAAGAGTTGAGACACTGGAATGTGTTGCCCAGAGAAGCTGTGGGGCCCCATTGCTGGAAATGTGCAAGGCTGGGTTGGATGGGGCTTCTAGCAACCTGATCTAGTGGAAGGTGTCCCTACCCATGGCAGGGGAGGTGGGCTAGGTGCTTCTATAAAGCTCTCTTCTAACTGAAACCATTCTGTGATTCTATGGGATTTACATTTGCTTGGCAGAATTTTGTCTTCCATGAAAATAACCATGAGTAGCACAGTAAAGTCTGGGAAATTAACTGGCAGAGGAAACAGAGAGCTACAACCCTAGTCTTTAGCTTTGTTTTACATGCTTACAGCATAAGTTATATTGAATATTTGTTTCTAGGGAAAAATGAATATCTCATTTAAAAGAAAAAAACAACCCTGATTTTGTGGTGTTAGGTTGCACATGTCAAAACATAGCTGTGGGTAGCTGTGGGTAGAATTCAATTTGGCTTTTAAGATAAATTTCCCAAAATCTTAAAACGGGCCAACTCAAATCAGCCGCAGCACCAGAACATGCTGCTACTTTGAAATTATTTGAATTTTCTCCGATACTCTGAGGAGGGAGGGGAAAAGAACCCCCACAACAACTTTTTTGACACTTCTGAATATTTTTTAATAAACAAATAATTGCGTACGGAGAGTTGGAAATGCATGGGAAGAAAAAAAAAACCCTCCAACACTGAAGGCCACGGTGCCTTACTTTTCATAATTAACCTTTCATATACAAGATGTCAGACCAGAAAACAGTAATTCGTTCTTATTTCTAAATTTATAGCTCATATAAGTTATTAAATGATCATGAGATTTGCTTTGAATTTTGTATTTTTGACAGTCTACAGTAACAAACGCATGAAATCTCTGTGTATCACATTATGTTTGCAGTGTGACGTTTGTGCCATCTGTTCTGTATTGTTTGATTGAAGTATGGTAATAGTGAAAGAAATGTGAAAACAATGGAAGCACAACTATGTAGTACAGTGAAATAAAACATTCCATATTATTTTTTTGGCATGAAATATGTGTTTGGAGTTTATTTATGCCTTTGGAGCTTATGATACTCTTGCAAGTAATGCATATATACAGCATAATTAAGATAACCTGATTCATTTAGTGGATTCAGAGCTCATGAGAAAAGGTAACAGCTGACATTGACAGTGACACACAACCCGTGTGCTCTGAAGGCACACGTGAAACCAGCACTTTTCAAGTGCCCAAGATTTAGCATCCTGACTTCAGCATTATCAATCAGTGTAATTGTGTAGTGTTGTAAATAAATGTTTTCAAGAACTTTTAAAAGGAAGAATTATTTGGGGGATGGAAAGATACATTAATATTACATTCGGCACCTGAAGCTTGCAGCCATCTCAAAAGCTCTGTATACCTCTCATTTGTAGCTGACTTATAAGGATAATATTGTGTGTGTACATTGCCTTGGACATAGTCTCTTGTGCATATCTTTGTGTGAATGCAACAATGTTCACAAGTTTAGCATCCGAGTTTAAACTTTGGTTTCTTTTTTGTATCGAAAGTACTCTCTGAATTGGTGAGGTAAGTTAATAATGGAGAAACACAGATGTTAAAGACTTAAAAATCTTAGAGAAATAACGTTTGGTTTAGGTTGACAGTGCTACCTTCTGTAGCAGTTTATGATTCCTGTAGGTTCCGATGTGGATTTTTGTAGGAAATCTCTAAATAAGTATTAGGTGCTTTGCAGTAGTCAGTGGCGCAGCATCAATTATATTGTCAGGTTTCAGCCTTCATACCAAAAATTGCTCTGTGAACCCTTGATCTTCTCCTAAAATTGGGGATTAATCTACTTACTGTGCTGTGGCATAGAGGAATAAACTCTTCTGCTTGTGTTTGTAGGACTGCTGTTTGATGAATATTACTCTCTTGGATGAAACTGGAAAGCCCTTCTGGTGTTTCAGTGCTCCAGTCTACATTAAACTGTCTTCCAAGACATCCAGCTGTTATGACTACATGGGTCCTATTTATACCACAGACTATGCAGATTCAGAGGGTAAAGTGTGTGTCCATTTGATATGGTTGGAAGAAACCAAGGAGTACGTTGTAGTAAATTTAGTGCTTTATATAAGCATCGAAAAGGTAAATAAGTGGTTTGGAACAAATTACTGACTTTTGGGTCAATAGTTTCCTTGCTTAAAAAAAAAAAAGGGCAAAACGCACACCAAACCTTTAATGCTTGAAATTGATATCAATGAGCAAAGCTGTTCATCCAAGTTTTTCAGCAGCAAGTGCAATTGCATCTTTTTTTTAATTGGCATTTGAGAGGCTGAAGACCCATGTTGGTATCGTTAGTCTGATTCTTGTACTTGTTACTGTGCTTAATGATTGCTTTTTGCCAGAGCCATGCTGTAAAGATTACCTTATGTAAGCTGCACTGATTTTGAGAACATTGACTTTTATGCCTTGTAGTAAAACAACTGGTTTAGCTACTTTGTGCTGTTCTCTTCAGATTCGTTAGAGTGTTATTGGTAAATAACAGGTTTTGTCAGGTTTTGTTTGCAGAACTACTTTTCAGAAAATACTTAAATGTATTCTAGTAGAGGATTTACAAGGTAGTCAGGAAGCCACAGATCTGAACCATATGGCAGGTAAGGCATTTGTTAAGAAAGTCACGTATAGTATCTGTTATGAAATTTCTTTCAGTTTGTTTGCTCTGCTTTCCTGTATTCTAACCTTCTGTCTGACTTGAACCTCAATATTTATCAGATGTGTTGGCCTATGAATAAGTGTCCCAATTATTAGCACAGCTGATCTGTTGTCTGCTTTTAGTGAATATATGTAATGATTAGTTATTTTGGAAACAATGCATATCTGATACCATTTATCTAACGGTAAGCATTCATGTAAAAATTCAATTTATGAGCCTGATCTTTCAAGTTCCTTGAAATAACTTTAGGACCAAATCTTCTACTCCGTGTAGAAAGAAAAGACAGACATGGCTATCAAGACTCCAATGTCATTACATAGTTTGTTTCAAACCACAGCAAATTTGTGCAGTTTCACAGTACTCTATTAAAGAAAAAAGCACAAATGTGGTGTTGTCTTCTGTGGCTTTCTTATGGTAGTGATTTCCTTTAAAAATACTTTATCTCTTTTTTTATTTAAATACATTAATTGGTTCATGTAAGTAATGTTTATATGTAAGCACTTATGCTCTCTACTGCAGAGACAGTAGGAGACCTGTATTACAATAATAGGATTGTTTCTTAATGTAACTGTCAAAGATAGTAACATTAAGGCTGATTGACTCCTAGTTTGACTTGTGTAACTTTGTGTAATGAAGAAACTGAAGTATTTCTGTGTTTTATGGTTAGCCAGTGTAGCAGGTGTGAGCAGCTGCATTCTTTCTCCTTTGTTACTTACTACTGGTGGTAGGCTGGGACCCCTGAACAAGTGGGTTGGATGTGAATACCAGAGCAGCAAATACTGGAATTCATGCTGTACAGACATGTGACCAGTCAAGATTGGTTTCTGCATGAATTTGGACTTCGAAACACCACCTTTAGTAAGGAAATGGTGCCTCAGTCCTAAAGTCCTCTTAGTCAAAAATGTAGAATTATTCTGACTGTACTGATTGTGTGAGAATTGCAAGTATATTCTCTGACCTACTGTGAAGTTACCAGACTCAATGAAATGGTGAGAGTTCTGTCATTGCTCATTCTACATGAATTTTTGTGGTGTTTCCAATGTGAGGTTTTTTATTTGGGTTTTTTTGTTTTTTTAAGAAGTAAAGTTCTTCCTTTTCTGTAAAAGGCAATTTTAATTTCTAAAGCATTTGACTGTTTTATTCAATGGAATGTTGAATAGAAAATTCTGATGTCACTATTGGAAATGAAATGAGAGAGTACACTGTCCCTACCATTCCGTACCCAAACTGAGCAAGGACGTGTATATGGAGCAGATCCAAGTACATGGTGGTTGTGAGATCCTAAAAAATGAACATAATGGTCGAAGAGCTGTTCTCACAGATCTTCACTGAAGGAACAGGACCATCATCTTGTCCATTCTGAAGATATGAAGACTAAGATTCCATTTTTACTTCTTCAGATGGGCCTGACATGGACCTAAACCATGTAGTGTTATGCAATGTGTGCACTTACAGAATCATATATTGATTGCTTCTTCAGTTTCAGATGACCATGACTTTTAACTTGCCCATCAGAAGCAAATTCAGTAGTTGCCACCTGGCTGATCAAACCTGGAAAGTTACATGTGGCTTCACTCAAACTTCCAGTTCTTCCTTTCTTGTAAAAGTGAGGACATATACTGAACCTCTACAAAGAGAAAGGATGGCATTAGGTAACTGCACTGGCTGTTTCATGAAAGAAGATATCATTTATTTCAAAAAACGACATGTTCTGGTAAAGTCTTTAGCTAATCTTCTACTAAGTCTCTTTTTTTATACCTGATGCAAAAGGCAGTAGGCTGAGTGGCATGTCCCACTCTGCACTGAAAGATTCTTGCTGTGTAAATGGCAATTGTTAGCACAAACAAGAAAAATGGAGGCACCAATATTAAAGCTTAGCGTCATAAAAAGTTGTGTCTTTTGTTGATCACATTTCATCTCCTTTTTCTGTTAATGCCTTAGGATTTCTTTGAGCTCCTTTTAATGATTTTTTTAAGTCACCGTCTCTGGATCCACCAGGTATCATCACTGGGGAGCCCTGATTGGGCTTGAATTCCTGATAATACATCATCTGAAGACAGGCTGCCTTTTTCACACTTTCTACTAACTGATCCACTGCACCTATTATAGCCAGGGGATCTCCTCTCTCCAAGGGGTTAAGTCCTCCAGCCTAGTACACAGCCCTCTGAGTCAATGACCACAGGACTCGGCAGTCCCCAGGGGTTAGAAACGCATCTGGACCCAAGTATCCTTCTGCTTCTTTCTCTCACAACAAAATCCCATCCCCTCCAGACAAAGATGCTCTCCACGCATACTCTGTCTCTCATTCCTTTGCAGTCCTTGCAAACTCTTTTCTCAACTTTCTAATTCAGTTACTGTAAATGGGATTTCTTTGGTGATAACCTGAGGACGGTTATCACCGTCATTCTCATAGATGCACTCTGTTTTAGTCAATGCACACATATTCAGTGGCTTTTCCACAGCCTCTTTTACCTTTTGCAACTCCTCCTGGGGATAAATTTGCTGTATTCCCCTCCCCTGCATGCCTCCGCTTGTCCCATTCTTATAGACACTCTTCTTGCTGCCACATGCCCAGTACCATCTCTGGAGGGTTCTGGAAAGTTCTGGAGGGTCCAGGAGAGTCTTGGAAGGTCCCTAAAAGTCCGTGACGGTCTCAGCCCCTTGATCTAGGGTCCAGGTGCATGAACAGAGGTGATGAATCTTAAGACAGTGGGACGTGCAGTGCAAGACAACAGCCCCTCTAACAGGCAGAATCCTTGGTGGCGGTGGTTAACTGTGCTGCCAGCAATGTTGAGGCATATTACTAGTACCTTACGCTGTTCCCAGCTGAAGACAGGACAATGTCTTTGTTGTAATTGCATCATTTATTCAAGTAGTAGAGAGAGAAAATGTAAGCACTTGTAAGTGGAAAAGAATATGAAAGTTAAATATTTTACTTGTATTTTTGTGTGCTTCAACTCATCCAAACGAACAGACAGTAATCACCAACAACTTTTAAATGTGTATGTTTAAGTACTCTGCAACAGATAGAACTATAATATTTTTAAAAGGGTGATTTACCTGGTAGGCAAGCATAAAAACAGTACTTACGTTTATTTTATTGCAAATATAATAGTGCTAATTTAGCATAATGAGTTTACATTGCATTGGAAAGGAATTGGTTAGGATGAAAGAGTGATTTAATGGAAGGGCTTTTATAAGATCATTGCAGCAGTGGAAGAGTTGTCTTTTTAATTGAACTACATCTAAATGTTAATTGTGCTGTTTGTCATTGTTTTGCCAGATGTCTGCTGGATGCCTAAATGCTTCCATGTTCTGTGTTCTTGATTTTCTTTGGATTTTGTTTTGGTTTTTTTTTTTTTGAATGAGGTACTTGTAAGTGGAAAATGTCTTCGATGAACAATTCATTAATATTCTTGGGCACTTCATGTGATCTTCCATTGATACAAGCTGGAACTGTGTTGGTTTACGTCATCTGAAGAATTGCCTTTAATTTTAACACTACCACTCTGGAATCACTGCTCTTTGTTGTGCTTTGCTAACTTTAGTGAGGAACTAATAGCAGCTATACATTTCTCAAGTCTTTGTAGTGTAGTCTGGTAATCACAATATTTTTCTTCCAATTGACCTTTCAGTTGTTTTGGTTTTTCTTCCTATCTTTTTGCAATTCCTATTACAGAACCAACTCTGTTTCATAATTCATTTCTATTTCAATGCAGTTTTGGTGCGTGTGCTTGAATACAGAAAACAGGCCTATGGTGGATAACCTCATCACAGATAGTTGGGTTTTTTTTTTCCTTCCTGGTTTCTCTTTATCTATATAGCAGACATATTTTCATTTGCATTCATCCATTAGATATTTAGGTACAGTCTTGACCTTGTTGAAACTATTTTTATTGTCATATGCTTGCTTTTTGTGATGAGGACTCTAATTTCTTTTGGATTTTTTTTATATTCAGCTGCATGGCTAGTTGATGCTAATGATTGAGTACTTAGCAAAAATACATTTCTAGAATAGTAGTGATACCATGAGCTGAAATGGATGAATACTCTTTCAGGTTAAGAATCTAGACAAGTAATAAAGTGATATCTTAACGAATTACCATCCAACCCCTGTCATGCAGTAGCCTACCCTGTATTTACCAGGTATTCAACACGTACAAACAGTTGGAAGGAGATTTAGGTAAAAGCACTTGCTCTTCTGCCTCTCTGGTTTATTACTACACCTCAGCTGATATGCGGTGACTCACTGACTTGTGATAGTGGAACCTGAGCTCAAATATAACTGGATTAGAAACTGCACAGGTAAAATAGTTTTTTTTTTTAGAAATTAGAATGGGAACAAGTGATGGGTTTTAATGTCTGGTTGTGTGTAGTTGGTTGGAAGGACATTCATATGAAAAGTTAAATCCTGTCATTGTTTCCTGTCCCTGGCTTCCAACATAAATCAGGACAGAAAATGGTGGCAACACAGATAACTAGTGAGTTGTGAGTGGTGAGGGAAGATTTAATGTAGTGAATGTCAAAGCATTCCTTATTCTGTTCTTACTTGAAATTACTTGAAATACTTGATTTGCTACCTCTATGTTATGGTAAGTAAAAGAATGATTTTGAGAAAAATAAAATCATCATATTACACCACATGTCTACCATGTTTTCCTCTAACACATGTATAAAGATCTTAAAATTTCAGTTTTTATTCTATTGTAGAGTAGATTTGTAGAAGTGGAATATTTGTGTGTGAGGAAAGGCAAAACTTTGTAATGGTAAGATTATACTATCCCAACAAGACATTTTATGAGTAAGTAACGGAGTAATAACTAATTAATAACTTAGTAATTTCTGTATTTCAACATTTACATCTGTTTTCACGTATTGTAGGATATATAGTGAAGACTAAATTGAGGATACACTGTCTTTCAGAAGTAGTAGAAGTAATTAATGACCTTCTCCATTATGTAATCTGAGCATTTCAGTTTTACAGTTTATATGCATTGTTAAAAAAACTCAGTGGCACAAATGCATTTGCATGGACAAGCCATTAAGTTACTGAACATGATCTATGTTTTGCTCTGAGAACAGCAGATTTATGTCTGAATCCTACCTCCTGTTGTGTCTTAAGCAGGTGATATTCTAGTACTAACAATCCATTTTCTGCTTCACTTCTCCCTCTGTGGTATTCTGAATAAATCAATTATGTGTATGTTTTCAAAGTCACAAGCCCAATTAAAGATTTGTGACATTTTACAGGGTAAAGATTCGTCTGATGTGAGGTGATTGGTTCAGCTAACTGGGAATTAGGAGTGTGACCTGTCTGAGGCTGCTGGAAGTGAATCTTGAGGTTAGGATAGTAAAACAAATCTAGCAAGATGTGAGATTGAGGGAGTCACATAGTAATATTTAGTTTCCCACAGATAAATTGATATAAACGGACTTTTATATGTACAGAGCATGAGCAAAAGACTGTTATTCTGGCCTTCAGTTTTCACTAATTTTTGTATCTCCATAGGAATTTGTGGAGCATAATGATTCTTGCTGAACATAATATTTCTGGAGGATCAAAGCTTAAATATTTGATTCTAGTTTTATGAAGCTGGAGACCGCTAAATGTATATTGGTTTAGGATATTCTTTAGAACTGAAGTGCTAGTTACTGTATTTGTTGTTCATCTCTATATGAAAAAGTTTGCAAGCCAGCCCACAACAGTGGGTTCTTTCTCAAAAGCCTGAATTAAAAACTTTATCCATTACTGGTAAGTATCTTCATACATGACCTCATTCTTACTAGCTATAGCAAACAAAACTGGAAAAACTAAGTGCCAAAAATTCATAGCTTTGGAGAGACAGAGGCTTTTAATCTGGCATCTGATTGAAGCAAATTACCTGTTTCCAACAAATACTTGGATATTAGCATAAAAACAATCTTGATTGTTCCTTTTTTGGGCTAGAATTTATATAGAAACTAATTTTTTATGTTAGCAGACTGCCCCAAATTTGTGATTGCTTGATCCAACAGAAAATAATGTACACTGACTATTGTAGCACCTACTTGTTCCTCGGAGGTTCTTCTCTGAAAAAGTAATTTCTTCTCTTTTAGAGATAATAACAAAAGTTGATTTACCCCTTTTGTTGTCGGTTAATAATTTTTGCCAAGCTTTCATTACATTTACATTCTCATAGTGTAGACATACTTGCCTAGGTAGAGACAGTCTGTTTAATCTCTGTGTGAAAACTTATTTATAGCTCCAAGTGTTCAGAGTACATTTTGTATCTGTGAATAATTTGCAACTAGAATCTTTTTCCAAGGATTAAATTTTTTGAAAGTTGTTCTTCAAGACCCAAAGACCATTTTGAGACATTGAATTTCTCTTCCTTAATCAACCCCCTTTATTCCTTCCCTCCTTTTTTTCCTTCCCTTCCCCTTTTTGCTTCTCATTTTACTTCTTTTACTGATTTTTTTCCCCCCTTTCCTCTCTTGTGGAAGCACCCACCACCTTTTACTAACCTTGCTGTGCATTTGGCATTCCAGGCAACTCCTATGTAAAGCAATCTCATTCCTTCCATTTCCTTTTCTGTTTTCAATGTGAAATATAAAATAACACACCCTAACTTGTTCATAGAGAATGATCCATGACAGTTCACTCTGTTTTTCAAGTAGGCAGCATCTGGCTTCTGTGCAAGGTAACCTGCAGTTTAGTATTCATTTTTTCTCCTGTTAGGGTGCTTCTTCTCAAGGCACCAAATGAGCTGGTAGTCTGGCTGTCCTTGTAATCTATTTTCATTGAATTATTCTGTCTTGCTTACCTGCTCTCTCCTAAATGTATTTTTTGTGAAGGTGTTCATATGAGGAAGTGAAGAACTTCTTACTACTAAGGGAGGATAAGGTAAGTAGTAGCTGATAATTTTAGACACCAGTCACTACCAAAGTTTCCTGTTTTAGTAGGAAAACATAAACATAAAAAGGAAAACATAAACATAAAAAGGAAAACATAAAACATAACTGGAACTGGTTAGCAGCACTGGGTTCTGCTGTCGTAAAGTGAATCTTTTCCTTCCTCAGCTTCCCTCATGTATCTCTTTCTTTCCTATGAAGGTAGTGAAAGACTGGAGAAACAGGACTGCTACCCTAGGTAATTCACTGTGGTATGTAGAGGCAGTTCAGGTAAATTTAAGATTTTTGAGTCTATGAAATTCTTGCAGCAAGGTAGAACAAAGCTTGTCATGGGACTAGTCCTGAAAGAGAGATGGAGTTCGGGTGGAAGCAAAAAGTCAATGTAGATGGCCCATGGAACCTGTTGGTTTCTTGTAATGCTTAGCGAGAATTGCATTTCTTTTACTTGCAGGATGTCTCTCGGGATGCAAAGGTTATCCGTGAGCAATTTACTAGGCGATAATTTACCAGAGTTTTGGACTAACCTTTCTGTGATTTAATGGTGTGACTGATGATACTAGTCATCTATGCTATGGACCGTTGTGAGTGTTCAGGAAATGCAAAGTAAGACAAATTTAGCCAAGAAGTAGTTAATCTTTTCAGCTCCTCCTTGAAAACCACTGCAAGAGACTATAAGAAAAAGGTCACTGTATGTAATGGCAGCTACAAGGGTTGTAGCTGATGGTGGAAAAATGTTCTGTACTTCAGACTTCAACCTCTGCCTCCTGGGGTTTTTTTTTTCCTATTACTTCTGCTTCTTTACCTATTTTTCCCATACTTTTTTTACATCAGCTACTGTCTCTATTTTACCTTAATCCAAGTGATATCCATAAAGGGGATCAGAGGGATGTCCCTCATTCATTTATATGCTGAATGTTTGGCAGGTTTTTTGCTGGGAGCTGCCAGGACCATTTTTAGTTTCGTGTCAGGCAAATGGTCTGGCAACATAGTGACTACAATAAATCTTGTTGGATCCCTTCTCACAAGTATGAAACTGAGTAGCTTATAAAGGTGTGGGACAATTCCTGATGTCCTTGATGAAAACAATAGTGTAGTGGTTTTGCCTGGGCCAGGTTTTTTTGGTAGCAAGGGCACTACAGGGATGACTTCTTCAAACAAGAGTTACCAGAAGCTTCCTGTGTAGCTCACAGGGATAGGGCCAGTCAGTTCTAAGCTGGATCCTGCATCTGACCCAGGCCTGGCCAACTAGTGATGGAGAAGAAGTTGTTGCGCAGTTGCAGAACTGCAGCAGCAACAGGGAGGGAGAATGTGAAAACATCTCTGCAGACACCAAGGTCAGTGGAGAAGGAGGGGGAGGAGGGTGCTTAGGCACTGAAAAGGCTCCCCTGCGATATGTGGCAAGGACCATGGTGAAGCAGATTGTCCCCCTGCAGTCCATGGANCCCACGCTGGAGAAGTTCATGAGGGACTGTCTCCCATGGGGAAGGACCCCACAGTGTAGCAGTGGGAAGTGTGAGGAGGCCTCCCCCTGAGAAGCAGCAGCGGCAAAGTCCATCTGTAATGAACTGATTGCAACCCCCATTCCCCATCCCCTGTGCCACTGGTGGGGAAGGAAAAGGAGTCCCGGGAAGTGGAGGGGTGGGGGGAGGTGTTTAGATGGTTTTATTTCTTATCTCCCTGCTCTTATTGTTTCTTTAATAAATCAAACTCTCCCTAAGTTGAGTCTGCTTTGCCCGTGACGCTAATTGCTGAGTAATCTCTCCATCCTTCTCTCAACTCACCGGCCGATTTTTACATTTCTCTCTCTCTCCTGTCTAGTTTAGGAGGAGGAGTGATTTCATGACTGGGTGGGCATCGGGCTAAACCACCACAAGTAGCTACTCAGTTCATTAAAGCAACTGAGAGACAGAAGGTTCCAGTACAATATAAATGTGTAAAACAGCAAAGTTTATACAGAATATGTCACACTGGTGACATATAGCATCTGCTTACTACTGGCAGAATTGGACAGGTTATAGAACAGGTTTCAGCCTGTGTTTGTAAGGAAAATATGAGTTGGAGCATAAATTTAATATATATGGTAGCTGCAATCTGGCAACAGGGATTTAGCGAACTTTCTATCTATCCGTTCTGTAAAGGATATAAGTCGTAAACCGCTACTTTCATCTGCCACTTTCACTCATGCTTATTTTCACATTACACTCACATAACTTTGTGACAGTGAGAGAAGTCACACAGGCATGTGAGATTTGTCTTGGCTAGTAGAGTTTTTAGGGTGTAAACTAGAGAGTAGGGCAAAGAGAGGGTCATTTTGTGAAAATGTTTAGCTTCTGCAGTGGCTTACTGCTTCAGTAAACGAAATAGCATGCTAATGATTTAGCCTTGAGAACATTAGAATGCAAGGGAGTTTAATGAGTTCATTTAAACTGAACGAAATTTTGTAATTTGTACTGAAATTGGTTAATTTTATTCATTGAATTTGAAAAACTCCTGTTGATAATATGGGCAATGCTTTGCCTAGTTTGCATTTTAAGTGAATTTAAGGCTGTGGAAAATGCTTGCTTTAGGCAGAGATATTCTAGGCAGATCAAAAATGGTGCAGTGTGGATGGCACCCAGGGTTCATCAGCAACTTCACCCTGGGATGTCACCTCCAGACATATACAAGTAGCTCAGCAGTCATGTCCTTTCAGCTTTGCTGCCTCTAGAGATACACTATAGATGATGCAGCAAGTTAGCAGCATCATCACACAGAAATTCCATCCTGCAGTAGCATAAACCTGCAATTTCATTGCAGTCTTCACTTGACTGAAGGGGGGAAAATAGGTTTTAACATGCCATCAGTTAATATCTGTGTTATCTGCTTCTCAGTTTTGTTACCCTGCTGCCTTGAAGTAACCATAAGGCAGCATATCTCACCTGATGATGAAATAAGGCTATGTTGAATTTCTATGACTGGATTTTAACTGGTGACTTGAAAGGTACATTCTACTACAAAGTCTTAATTTGAGTATCTACACATACGTCTAGTTTGTATTTTTTGGAGTAAAATGACCACCTGTTTCTGCCATAGTCTCAGATTTTTTTCACTGAGAATATTGACAGAAGCATATCTGTGGGAAGGGGATGGATCCCCGCAGGACTTAGACAGTAAACATAGTCAAAACGTGTGAATGTACGTTTGAAAAGTCTGGAGTACTGTAAATACACAGTTTGCTTTTGGTATCCACATTTCCCTCGTCTTTATGAGAAGACGTGTTCCTGTGCTGACTCGAAGATTTCTTTCTCTGTCTTTTCAGCATTACACAGGAAGCCCTGGTTTTACATTGAAGCACTTTCAGTCGTGCACTGTACTGGTAAAATGCATCTTGTTGTAATGGTTCCTAATCGATGTACTGTGAGAAAGATAATTTTGTAAGATCTCTCTCAAACGCAATTTTTTTTTTCTTTTCTGAGAAGTGAAGGAAAATGGATACTGAAAAACATTCCTAAAGTAGCTAAACTGCTCAGCCAGTTCTGCTGGCTTATCTGAAGAAAGTGAAGTTTGTGTTTTTTCCCTTTTCCCCCTTCCAATCAATGTATCTTGAAACTGCAGCAGTAAATCTAGGGGTAGGGATATCCTTTCCAAGTAACCGCTCTGATTATGCTGATTAGCAATCTTTAGTCTGTAAGTTTGGATTCACTTGATTTTATGTATGTTTTTCACTGCCTTAGGGTCACTCATTGAAGAGCTAGTTACTGAGTCTGCAGTTCTAGTTTGTTCTCATTGACCTTTGAGCTTCAGCACATTTTGTCTTGGTAATGTTTTTTCAGTAGCAGTCTAGCTACCATCTAGCAATTCCTGTCTCCTTGGTGAATTCTCTTTCAAGCTCCTTGTTTTCATTATGCCTGGATCAATCCCAGTGTTCCTGTCCTCTGATGCATTAATTTCTATAGTACATATGAAGTCACTTTATTTGGTTAGAAGAGTCAGAATGGTTCCACTGTATCATGTACAAGTGGAATCACAGTTGCATTTTGCTGCTAAGGTGTACATAGAAAACAGGTTACGTTTCACTTCCTCTTAGTTTGTATCCAAACAAAGCATAAGTGTTCAGCATAATTGTTCATCATTCATAATTGTTCTAAAGCAAGAGATTGTACTGATCTTTAATCAACGAACCAAGAATCAACATCTTACATAAATTTTAAAACTCTTTGCTGCCCATGCTCTGCATATGACTTAAAATAGTTTGTCTTTAATACCATAACAATGTTTTTCTTTAGTGCTTCCTTAGAGCTGCTCGGTTTTCTAGATAGATTCAGAAAATGTTGCACTTCAGTTGAACCTCAAAAGCAAAGCTTTTAGGGAGTAATCCTGAGTGATATTTTTATTTTAGGGTTTGGAAGATCTGATGATTTGCATTATGCCTTTGGCAGCCTTTGGCAATGGGGTTCCTTAGTGTAGGGTTGTAGATTGGTGTGCAGGTTCAAACCATAGTATAGCTATGGCAACACAGGTTTAATGTGTTCATATAGAACCATGTTGATATAGTTCTGGAACAGCAAGCATAGTGTAAGCTTGCGTAGGAGTCTGAATTTTTCTGTACAACATACAACAAAATCTTAAGTAATTGTTTCTTTTCTTTTTTTTTAAAAAAAACAGCCCTAAGACTCAAAACTGTAAGTGTTCTCAGTTAATAGAAAGTCCCTTCCGATCTTTTAAAAAAAGAAATAATTAAATCTACAGGCTTTGTTCCTTCTGGACTTGATGTGCAGCATCTGGAGGCAGCCAAGAGCCAGTCTGTTATATATGTAATGAGGTTAAATGAGACACAACTGTATAATATTTATTATACCTGAGGGACCAGGATAGTTCAGCTTATGTTGAAACCAAATAATACGACAAGAGGATGTTGTTTGCAGTAATTAGATTCACCTTAAGTAGTGTGCAATGCTGCAATGACAGCTGAAGGATGATTCTAGCAGGTAACAAGTTTCTGAGACAAGAAATGAGACGTACATTGTAAGAGAGAACTTCTCATAAGATTGAAACTGAAGATAATTCCTTGTGCTGCTATGGAGAATGCTGTGGTTGCTGAACAGGTTATAAACTTTATTATTAGTAGGAAATTATGGTCATTGTTTGGCCACAATTCTTCCCAAAAAGTAAGACATTTGGTGTCTGGTGTTAGGAACTTGTTGCGTGCAGTATACTGCACTCAGTGAAAGTGGTTTTAGTTGGGCATTTACATGACATGATTTATTTCAAATATTCTCTGCCATTCATGTAAGAGTAATTTATTTCAGCAGCTGGAAAACACACTTGAATCTGTGGAATACATTGATATGTAATTTTCCATTTTCTTCCATACTGATGGAATTTAAAGGCTTTGAATTGCTCACAGCAGTGCATACTCCTTCTTAAGGGAGGTGGAACAACATTCTTGTAGACTCAGATCTTTTTAGTGCACTGTACTGGTTTTGGTTTGTATTTGAATAAATGGATAGATACAGATAATGCAGACCCATGCAAACTCACAATCATCTGCACTATGTGAAGCGTTGTAACCAGTATTGTCTCAGAACCCTATTGTCAGGCATTGTAGCACATGGGAATAAAGATAAAGCTGCAGCACAAAGCAGGCTGCTTTTGGATGCCAGAGAAAAGCTGTATTTTCAGAGAACAAAAAATTGCATCAGAGATAAGGCAATGACACAATGGAAACACAGTCATCTCTCAATCAAAACATCTACTCTAAAGGGGGTAATCTAATAACGTCAGGCTCACACAGTCTTTGTTTAGTATGTGAATGCATAGTGTATCTTCCTCAGTGTTCTTTGTAGTCTTTTCCCCTGGCAAAAACTAGAGATGGGAAGAGGAACTTCCTTCTTATTTTACACTAACAAAACCCTGTTCCACTTTTTTGAAAGCTTTATTTCTGTAAGTAGCTATGTTTAGTATTTTTAACTCTAAGAGAATAATGGACCTGCTGTTACCTTGCACATTGAATATGGTACACTTTTTTCAATAGTACTTCATTTTGTTCCTTGCCTGCATCCATCTCTGTTCTGGGACCCATGGGAGGAAAGCATCTCTTTGAGAGGAGTGAGGAAACTGAAGATGGCTGGAAATTATTTTATAAAAGCTGATCTGAACTAACCTCTTAGAAAGGTTGTAATGCATGGTTATTGAAAGCAACCGGTTCAAGGTTCTTATAACTACAGTACTTACATCTAATCACTGTGTCAAGTGGCCAGGCTCTGTTGTAGGATAACTCCTTCTGCATTGCAGTGCTTCTAATGCTGATGCTTTTGGGTGGAGTCTCCTTCATCATAGAATCATAGAATGGTAGGGTTGGAAAGTACCTTTAGAGATCATCTAGTCCAACCCCCCTGCAGAAGCAGGTTCACCTAGACCAGGTCACATAGGAACGTGTCCAGGTGGGTCTTGAAGATCTCCAAGGAAGGAGACTCCACACCCTCCCTGGACAGCCTGTGTCAGGGCTCCCTCCTACTCACAGTGAAATAGTTTTTCTTAAGTGGAACTTTTTGTTTTTCAGCTTCATCCCATTACCCCTTGCCTGTTGCTAGATACCATAGAAAAAAGGGATGCCCTAACCTCCTGACACCCACCATTTATATACTTGTAAATAATAATGAGATCCCCCTTGAGCCTTCTCTTGACTAAACAGCCCCAGTTCCCACAGCCTTTCCTTGTATGAAAGATGTTCCAGTCCTCTGATCATCTTGGTGGCCCTGGGCTGGACTCTCTCCAGAAGTTCTCTGTCCTTCTTGAGCTGAGGAGCCC